>CM039681.1:104605602-105005602 GCA_022537955.1 Schmidtea mediterranea | reverse complement strand
TTCTATTCATATGTGTCAAGATTTTAAAAGGCCAAATGCAGTGACAGATAAATATTCATTTCCAATGCTAGATATGCAGTTATTATTAGATTGCCTCGGAAAATTAAAAATATTTTCATCAATTGATTTAGGACCGACCTATTATCCAGTTGAGTTATCAGAAGAATCTCAGATTAAAACAGCTTTTAGCACAAAAGCAGGGCAACTAGTTTTAATAGGTAACCATTTGGACTGTCAACAGCTACTGCTACTTTTCAACGATTGATGCATCAAATATTAGAAGGATTAATTTTTAAAGGTATTGTGGTTTATCTAGACGATTTATTAATATATCATTTTTGAAGTATTTAGTCGCATAAAAGAAGCTGGATTGAAGATTAATCCAGAAAAGTGTCAATTCTATAAAAGCAAATTAAATTTTATAGGGCATACTGTCAATATTAAAGGTGTTCATACAAACAGAGATAAAATAAAAGAAATAGAATTAGTCAAACAGCCAAAATGTATGTCTCAACTTAGATCATTTTTGGGGTTGACAAATTATTATCGACGTTTTATTAAAGATTATTCACGTATTGCGGCACCATTATATGCTGCAACATCGGGGAATAATAAGCGGATAATTTGGAATGAGGAATGTAAAAACAGTTTAAATAGTTTAAAGAAAGTTTTATGTGAATCTCCAGTACTTGAATTTCCAATGTTACACAGAATGTTTATAATTGATACTGATACCAGTTTTGGCGCTATCGGCGCGGTGTTAAGCCAAATGAAAGATGATAGTACAGAAGTTGTGATTGCATATGGATCAAGACATTTGACGGCACATGAAATGGGGTACTGTGTTACAAGAAAAGAATTATTAGCCCTTCATAAATTTATTATGCCTTTTAGACAATATTTCTATGGCAAGAAATTCATTTCGAGAACAGATCATAAAGCAAAAATCCAATTAGCCCGCAATTTCAGACATGGCTCGCAAACTTATCAGAATATGATTTTGAGTTACAGTATCAAAAAGGAGATGATCATGGAAACGCAGAGGGATTGTCACGGATAAAAAAATGAGTTTTGCTCACAATGCGAAACAAAGCATAAAGATGCCTAAGAAGCAAAATCAAAAGTGAGGTACATAAACACTTTACAAGGAAATGCAAATATTCTGGAAATCATCAAAAGAAAACAGAATAAAGACATTATTTTTAAAGAAATTATAGAGCTATTGAAGGGTCAGAAAGAAACAGTGTCTGATGAAGTAAAACAATGTAAGTATTTTTAAATTGATTGAACAACTATGCATACGAGATGGATTGCTATCAATTATAGAGGATAACAAAATATTGGTACTAGTTCCCCAAAATTACGTTACCACATTGATAAATTACATTCACATTGAATTGTGTCACTTAGGTATTAAAAAAACTTTGTATTATATGAAAGATTTCTTTTATTGGAATAATATGAGTCAACGTGTTATTAAGTGTTTAAATGAATGCTCAATCTGTTGAAAGAGAGAAAAATAGAACAAGGACGAACGAGAGAAATTTTACTACCAAGATCAGTGGAAAAGTTTTTAGAGCAGATAGTAATAGATGTAGCATACATGGAAACATCTAAATAAAAAAACAAATATTTAATAGTCATTATTGATCGATTCAGTAAACTTGTAAGTTCGACAAGGACTACAAAACAAGATGAGATTACTATTTTCAGTGTTGTCTGAATTTATCGTTTTGGCAAACCAGATAGTATATTAACTTACAGAGGGAATATTTTTGAAGGGTCATTTATGCGAGAATGGATGAAGAAATTTGGAGTGTGACAAGAAATAAGTTCACCATATCGACATCATTCAAATGGGCTTGCTGAAAGAACCAATAGGACAGTAAGAGATATGATTATAAGGAAAACAATTGTAGTGAATTATTAACCGAAATCGAGTTTTGTTTATATGCAACAATACAGAGCTCTACTGGATTTTCACCTTTTGAGATTGCTTGTCAGGAAAATTCATGATATGTTCAGGAATCAAAAGATGCAATTTTAAAGTCAGTTAAAGTAAATATAGTAAAGGTAGCAAACTCAATGAAAGAGAGAGATCAGGATAAAATAGGAACAGGAATTTTAGATGTGAAGAGAAAGTGTTTGTGATATTAGAACCACATAAACGAAGGAAAAATGGGATGCAATATGAAGGATCTTACGGAATTCCATGATTTATATCACCTCGTCAAGTTGAACTAAAATTTCCAAATGCAGTAAAGCCTAGAAGGATCGAATGGCTAAAGCGTTGGAAGATCACAGATGAGGGTGATAATAATAAGTTTTAATATTATTGTTTTTAAATAATAAAAGTTTAAATTAGCATTATGATTGAAAGTCTTATTACTCTGCAATTGGTAAATCTTTGGGTGTAGCAAAAATCAAATCGATTGTAACTACAAAGTACAGTAAATATGGATAATATCGAGAACTTGTCATTGCTGTTAATATTTCAAGACGCGCTTGGAGTCAGATTAGCAATTCTTAATTTCACATTTCACCATCAATATAAATTTAACATTTCAAAAAAAAAATTAATTTCTTCAAATGCTTGAAAAAGATTAAACTGATCGAATACAGATCTCTGTCAAACGTCCTTAAAACGAAAACTCGAACTTTAAAATCTAATAACACAAATTTTGCTATTTTTCATTTTCAATCTAAATTCCTTCACATAATACAGAAATACTATAAATATATTAAGCATTTATTATTAGACATTCAAACGTTTTATAAAATCAAACATTTATTTATAGAAAAATTCTTAAATTAAATCAAATCTACTCTAAATAAATTTGAAAAATCATTATTATGATTCATTACGGTAAACATTGAGCATGAAATTCAGATTTTGAGTATATTTTATCCTGGAGAACGAGAAGACGACTTAATTTTTCATCTATATCTTTACTTAAAAATTGAAGTTTGAGTTCTTTGTCCAATATTAGCTTTTTATTCACTGTAAAATAATTCATTATAAAAATAATAACTTAAATATTAAGTAAAATGGAAGTAATTCAAACTAATTAAAACAATAATTTTCAAAATAAGATCCCTTGGTAAATGACTAAAATTATTTAAAATTTGAATTGTGAATAACTATGAAATAACATTATTTTTTCTAAGTTTTTGATAATCATGGAAATTTTTTAACCACACCAAACTCAGCTGAATCAACGAATAGTTTGGATAAAAATTATTATGGGTTGCTCAACGATAATCTATATGCAAGACTGCACATAACTTAAAGAAAAGAATGAATTTAAGATTGTTCAATAATCAACAGAAAATGATGACATGCATCGAATTCATACTGGAAAAAGATTCAATATGTTTAGATAGATCAAGTTGCATTGGTAAAAAAGTTTTGGATATATCAAAACTTCGAATATATGACCTTCAATATGTAGAATTAGGTAAATATCTAAATCAGTTCAATCAACATCAATGCAGGAGATGCATATTCCTTTTTAGAAAATAAAATTGCAAATTAGATAAACTTTACCTGCAATGATTTCAGATGATTTTCTGGATACCCCTAATTATGATATAACTCACCCATTGTATAGCAAAAAATTAGACTGTCATTGGAAAATTTAAAGGCAATGGTTACCAACACTGGATATTTCTCAAGACAAAAGTTATGGTATATCAAGTAATACTTATACAATAAAAGAAAAATGGATAACATTGAAAGGTACTGACATAAAACACTAGTCTTATCTTGCTTTTACCATGGAATAGAAATTCCTAGGGTGTCTCCATTTCGAATAGGTACCAGCAACAATCAGCTGTATAGTTTCAAAACAATTAAAGTCGTACTTACAAATAATGACGATAAAGGGTTTGGGTAATTATATGATAATGAATAGCAACAACTTTAAATAATATTCATCGAACTACTCATAGTCTACTCATCAAACTGTTCATCAAATCGATCATCAATCTTCTCATCATTATCATTGAAAAACTTTGACTATCATTGTTTTGTCCATTTGATATATGTATATTTGTTTCTGGTGTTAATTATTTATTGTTATATTCGTAACAAGAATTTGTTATATAAACCAATTACTCATTATGAATTTTATGAATAAATAATTATACATAATATCACGCTTTATTTGTAATCTAAAATAATTAGTAAGTAGTATAGGGGAAAACTACCAAAGTATATTCATCTATTAGCATTGGGTCACACTCGTTTTAATTTGGTGTTTTAAAATATCAAATAAATGTTTCACAATATAATCACAGCTTAGTAAGATCATTTTCAAAATTAAAAGGAATAAAATTTTATCTTCGATCATCATTAGGACTAACCAGTTTAATAAATTTAAGTATTTCATCCATAAAATATGATGTTAATAAAGTTATTAAAAGACTTTCAGAAGATAAATGATACAAAAACAAATAAATTAGAAAACCTTTTAATGTATATATAGCTTCTTTAAATTAAATATTTTTGAAATGAAATTTTTATATTATGTAATGTGCCCATTATTTAATTACCATGATTAGGGCATAAAATCAATTAAGCTTATTGGTGCTCAAACTTATTGAGAAGCAACTGTACCAAGATGCATCAACAACGTCCAACAGATATAAGGTTAAATTAAAACTAAATTCTCAGAAATAAAGTATTAATAATATCAAAGCTATTACGTTTTAATTTATAATGGCTTGCTTTTATTTTATCATTCAAATTATGACTTTTGTTAAGGAGTGATTGAAATCGTTCCGAAATTTTCGCATTTGACGCGCTTTTTAATTTAAAGTAATTGCTCTTGTTTACCACGACTTTTGTATCTATCTAAATAAATGAATAAAATACATCATTTTAAACAATAAAATATTTAAATAGAAAATCTATATATAACAGTATAAATTCGTACAGCATTTTTAGAAACCCGTAATTAGTACAAATTACGGTAATTTGTACTGCATAGTAGAATGGGCCCCCCGTCAAATAAAACCACCCTGCTGGCGAAATCTTATATAATTGACTTTGGTAGCTACATTATAGTTTTTAGTTACTTCCCAGCTGCACACTTATAATGCCATGCTGTTGCCTCTTGTCACACACAAACATACTCTTTTCGACTCACAAACTGTAACCTGCTGCATTTTATTGTTTTATTGCTAACTATTTTTAAATTTTTCATTAAAAAGAGGCCCCAAAAAACAAATTTGGGCCGCGGGCCTCGCACTGCCACTTTTAAGCCCTGATCAAATACTATCCAGTACCACTACTACTACGATTCGCAAAACCTTTTCATAAGCATCTACAACAACCACTCCAATAATCACTTTAACAACCTCTCCAAAAAACTTCATACTAATTGATAGAGAGACCAATGACCACTCCGCTACAATTGTCATATATCATTATTTTAGTTTACATTGTTATGAAAATCAAGTTACACACCCAGACTACACACCCCGCTACAAATCTCATGTTATAGAAAGCATTTTATTGTATAAATTTTGGAAGAATCAATGATTGACCACAAAATCATAATAATAATAATTTATTTAATTATACAATAAAAATGGAATGAAAAGAAAAACAATTTTTAAATACAAAATTTATTAAAATACTAAAACAAATCCAGCATTATTAATTCTCCATAAGTGTCATAACTTCATCTGAGTATACTTTATAAACTTTATTTCTGATATTTGATATATCAATTATCCATTTCTTTGAATTCAATTTCAAAAGCATATGAAATCGAGTGTGACTAAAATCATTGTAGCATAAGGTTTTAGTGATTTGATGTAAAAATTTATTGATCGAATTGTTAAGATCCGAAAAATGGGGGGCATAATCTTAATACAATGAAAACTTATTTACAACACTTTAAATAAGAGTATTGACATACTGAATATGAAAAAAAGACCTTTTAGTCATAATTTAACTAATATATATATATATATATATATATATATATATATATATTAGAAAAAACAAGAGAAAACAAGACATTATTAATAAAATATTATTTTAGATACATAACAGTATTTTCCTAGGTGTGTTATTGATCCTCTAACTGCACGGCTGAAAAACGTCGTCATAAACAATTGCTTGTGCTCCATTTTCATTTGTGAAGAGACTTTTGTAGGGTTCTATCGCGTTGTCAACAGCATCCTGAAAACGCAATGCACGCAGAATTTGTGACTCCACGCTCAGGTGTAACACAAACTTACACCTAACATCTGGGAACACATATTACAGCAAAGCTACGATTGAACCAAATGAAATTGTGTCAAAATCTTTGAACTGTTTTTATTTTATTGAACCAGATGATAAAATCCCATAAAATAGTTAAACGAAAACTGTTACATTTGCATTACTAATGGAGTTTTACATGTAGCTCATCTGAATAGGAATGTTATTAGTTTAGATAGACCTAGTTATATTAATCAATCGATTCTAGATCTATCTAAACTAGATCTAAACTAGATCTATCTAAACCAGATGCGTGGCCTTGAATTTCAGAAATATATGAATCTTTTGATGAGGTTGTTAGCGACACTGACTCTTTCTTTCTTGAAATTAAAAATTAATGGTTTCAAATAATCTTATGAATACTTCAAATTATGATCCTAGTCATCATTTATATTGCAGAAATTTTGACTTTGGCATTGGTAAATTCAAAAACGAAAGAAAAGAATTTGCTTATGAGGAAAGAGTTTACTTACAACCAAAGTGCAACAATCCTTCTAGTGATATTAGTACTTTGAAAACTGATGGTGTTACGTTGACAGAAAGGGAAATAAAGCATCTTTTTTATCTTGAATTTTATAGAAGCAATACAATTTATTAAGTTCATCAAACAAAAATAGGGACAAGTATTCATCAGTTATTAACATTTTAAAACAACGCAAAATTGTTTTCAGTAACAACGATGATAAACATCCATGGATAGGCAAAATCAAAAGTTTCACATACTGACATTATTTAGTTATCAATGTCACTTATAAGAACTTGATTGATATAGAAGATTTATATCAAATATGTGATTTTAACAATTTTTTTTAAAAATTGTTTAAATAAATTAAATAATTATTATTTTGGTCAATCATTAACTCTTCATAAATGTATGTAATAAATTTGACGACTTTATTATGTTACCTGTAGTCGAGTTGACTCCAGTCTCGTTATCAAATCGTAGAGTCAGTGGTTTTTTATGTGTCAGCAAGTCTCTAAGTTTGTTTCGCATACACTTATAGTCACTTTGAATTAAGCGAATATACGTATCACATTATGTGGTATCGTCAAACATTGTGAAAGTAGTCCCATATTTACGATGTGTTTTAAAAAATCTGTTTTTATTAAAATTTCAAAGTGCCTTGAGCTTTTTTGGAAATCGATATCTAAATAAATGAGTTGACATAATTATTTTTAACGGTAGAATTGCCAGTAGGTGGTTAAAAGACCTCCGTTCAGGATTATGTAATAACAAAAAAGAGGGGGTATGGTAGGATTAAATTACGCGTTGATGTAGTTCATCTTAATTACGCGTTGATATAATTCATCTTAATTATGCAATGACGTAATTAAGATAATTGATTTTGTGCATTTATTTTTACAAATATTATTTTTGAATTTCGCGTGTATTTTTTGGAGAAAATTTTTACTAATTATTTTTGAGTTTTTTATTGATTTAAATTTGCGCGCATTTTTCGAAAATAGTTTTTTCATCCAGAAAAATAAGCTCTCGATTAAAAAGCCTAAAATAAAAATTCGCTCAGATCGCCTACGATTTGTCACATTATAGTCAGAGATATTTTTAACTCTAAAATAACAAGTAGTAAATTGCAAAGAAAATAGTACGTATCGATTAAAAAAATTAATTAAATTAAATAAGTTTTAAAATTTCTGGAAAAATTTGATATATCATTGAATAAATATTTAAGAAAAAAAATTCAACATAGTAGAAAATTACTAAGCAAAAAGTACTTTTGAATAAAAATTAATGTATGTTATCGAATGCTCTCAATATTTAATTGTACAATTTCCCAATATTAAGTAAATTCTTGATTCCTGGAAATAATCGTAAATATTTAAATTATTCAGAAAATAGTCAATAAAAAATTAATAAATGAATAAATAAATGAATACTAGTAAATTTAGTTTTTAATTAAATCAAATTATAAATATTTTAATAAAATCTTATTTTAATAAAGACTTACTTTAATACATGAATCAAACAACTCTTGTCGTATATTTTCTCAATTTTATTTAGATTCCAATAATATATTTAAAATTAACTAAAATCTTATCGATATATTCTAATAAACTTTAAATCAATGAAAACGTAACAATTTTCCTAAGTAACCTAATAATTCAAACGATTTGATCCCCTTATACATATCAACAATTTTGCCCTTAATCAATTATTTCCACTTAAAATCCAATTTACTTAACCAATCATCCACCCTTAAATAATTTCATTTCAACCAACTATATTCCTTAATGTTTTCAATTGAATTAGTACACAGTGTATTTATATTAGGAAACTTTTCAGTGAAGAAAGAAAAGGTATTGGTTGGAGAATACATTGTATGTTTAAAGTCGTTGAAATTACTGAAAAATTGGATAGCTAAAGGTATTTACTAAATAGATGAAATATCAATTGATACATTAAACACTTACAAGGTAATGTACTTTGAATGGAGAAATGTAAAGGAAAACATTCGTTGAAGAGAGAAAATATTCATTGAATAGGAGAAAATATAAATTGAAGATGGCAGAGTCATTGAATCAAGAATTGATTTTAACAAATTGGACGTAAAATTACTCAATGAAGATGTGAAATATGAATTAAAGATACATTGAAATTATTCAAATTAAGAAATATTCATTGAGAATAAATCGTACTTTTAAGGGTGGGTGAAATTAATAACACATTCAATTAAAAATTATTAGCAGTTGAGTAGATTTTATCGGTTAATTATATTTAACGAGGGATATATTTTGATGGATGTAGATACTTATGTGCGTAAGAATATAGTTATTAAAACAATAAATATGGGCGGATTTGATACAATATAACAAGTAGAAAAAATGTTTATTGGTCTTTCTACTACATTCTTCCTATATGTTCTATTGTATCAGATCTCGCATGCATTTATTGTATATTTGCCCTATTTCTTGTATATTCGACCTATTTGATCAACAAAGAGTGAAGAACATTTTACGATATTTTTACGATATTTTTAAGGGGGTCGAGTTGGTTTAATATCGATATTCAAAGGGTAAATATTATCTAAATGTGAGTTTGTATGAAAATAATGAATATGGTACTCAATTATTCAATGCATAATATGTATGTAGCGAGTTTTATAGTATCTGGTTAATGTTTACAGTACTCAGTCATTGGTATACTGTGTCTAGTGATTGTTTTTCAGTGTGTATGGGTTATTAGTATTCAAAAGTTGATACTAAGTTAGTTAACCTTGTATCTGTTTGTTGATGAACTTATCATTATGATGATTATTATTATTATTATTATTTATTATTATTATTATTATTATTATTATTATTATTATTACTATTATTATTATTATTATTATTACTATTATTATTATTATTATTACTATCATTATTATTATTATTATTATTATTATTATGATTATTATTATTACTATTATTATTATTAATATTATTATTATTATTATTAGAGATTGCTGTGTAACGAGATCCAAACTTTAGTCAAAAATTTAATTTAATAAAATTTTTTGAAAAAATCCATTGAAAATTTCATCGTTATCAACATGTATAAAAAATTCATTGTAAAAATTACTCTAAAAATTTCGTCTTCTAAAACATAAAAAATTCATAGATAAAACTATACTAAAAATTTTATTTAAAATATTTTATCATGTGTAATTTTGTCGACTCTAAGTTACTTTGAAATTTTTCAACTATAAAAACTCTTACCTTATGCAATTAGTCGACTATAACATTATTCTGGGAACTTTAATTTACTCTAGATACTTTAATTTAACTTATTCTATGCACTTTGATTCATTTTATTTTACTCTAGGTACGTTAATTTACTTTAGGCACTTTTATTTACTTCAATATACTTTAATTTACTCTAATGTACTTTAATTTACTCTACCAACTTTAATTTATTTTTACCTAGAGCCTACATTTATCTCTAGAACATACCGAGACCAAATATTACGTTGTTTTTTTAGAGTTCAAAATATCTCTGACTATAATGTGACCAATCGTAGACAATCTGAGCGAATTTTAATCTTAGGCTTTTTAATAGGTCAGAAGTACCCACATTACTATAGTGTGACCAATCGTAGGCGATCTGAGCGAATTTTTATTTTAGGCTTTTTTATCGAGAGCTTATTTTTCTGGATGAAAAATGCGCGCGAAATTTAAATCCATAAAAAACCTCAAAAATAATTATGAGTAAAAATTTGCGCCAATAAAATACGCGCGAAATTCAAAAATAATATTTGCAAAAATAAATGCACAAAAATCAATTATCTTAATAACGTCATTACATAATTAAGATTAATTACATCCTTGCTTAATTTAATCTTACCATACCCTCCTCTTTTTTGTTATTAATTAATCCTACCTATTACCGCCCTCCTGGTACGACAATCACTCTCAAGAAATTTGGTTACTGTACGTTAAGTGATATCATTTTAGAATTCAAAACAATATTTAAAACTACCTTTAAATTTCGAAGTTTTGCTTTCTGAAATTCTTGCTTTATTTTTATTTGTTGAAAAGTGTTGGAAAATACTTTGTGTATTTTCATTATATACAATTTTAAAAATTTTATTCTTTCAGTTACATAACTAATGTTGTTTTGTTTTTGAAAGGCTTCGTTTTCATTTTTAAACATCTAAAAAGTAGTTTTGTTAACATTTAAAATAAATATAAATATATATTAACAGCAAAATAAATTTCTAAATTAAAATTCTATAGTATATCATTGATAATTGTGATATTTTATTTCTTTGCTTTCAAAAGAAATGGGTGGTCTGGCTCTCTTTTATATCTGTCGTTAAAAACTTTTGGGGAACAACAAATTTGACTAAAATAGTTATAGTTATGAACATGCAATAGAGTTGTAAAGATATTAAAGTTAACATGAACATCAAGCATCACTTTCTTTACAGCCAGTTAAATCCTGGCCATGTAAGTGAAGAAATAGGTGAACGTTCCCACCAAGACATAATCATGAAAGAATGGTGGGAACAAACTATTTACAATATTTATTTTAAAATAGCATTAATATTGCTAATATAATGAAAGTGTAATTTAGATATCTACTATTCCAAACGGCATGTTATTAAATTGTTTTGTTTGTTCTTCGTTGAAAATGTAGTTTTAATTTTCGGTAATACGCGTTTCCAGGTTCAATTGTCGAAAAATATTTCGCACCATTTAATATATACATTCAGTAATTCATTCATGTTATATTATTCAGTTGATGATTTGTGCTAATTGTTCTTGTAAAAACATTGAGACATCTGAGTAAGTATTTTTGAAGTTATCTTCTTTTTACATTCATAGGATGAGCTGAAAAAGAGAACTAAATACGGCATCGCTGGATCACGACTTTGGCCATATCCAACTATCAATTAGAGTTGGAATTGGAACTCTTCCTAATCCTATAGCACCATACAGTATAGTTTCATGGTCAGATCCACTAATCGACATAAATTGATCTCTTTGAACATTTATATCCACAAATCCAACTCCACAAAATTTTTCCAAATTCGAATCAAAAATTCCAGTATTAGACAGATAGTTAGAAAGATGCAAATTCATTCCAAATTTGAGAAGACAAAATATTTTAATTCCCAAATATTTATTCAAAAATTACCAAATCACAAGTTGAATTTACCAATGTTCCGAAAATTCGACACCAATTAAATCCATAGAAGAGATAAAACAAATGCAAAAAAATTTCGAACATAAAGATTAATTGTTCCAAAATCAATAAAATAATTTACAAAACCATGTGCACTCAAGACAAAATCAAAAACTATCGCGCGCACAGATGCGACAATCGAAATTAAAGACACAATCTTATATCGTGTTTTCATTTTTTCTTTACCTATACTAACGGTGTATTCCAAGATGATTCACATTTTTTAATGATTGCGTAAGTTTCACTTTCTTTTATTTGAATTTCAATTATATCTAGCAAACGTAATAATCTCATGATTCAGTAGATCTGTTCTTCTCACGCCCCATTAATGAGTGTTAAAAATATTGCTGTATTGATTCGATAATTTTAATATTCATAAAATTAATAATCATATTTGGTTCCTTTCTCTCTTTGTCAATAATTAAATGATTTCCCAGTTTCTAAAAGATTCATTCATCCAATAATTTTTGATTGTATTTCCTCGGCAATGAAAAACTGAACATCTTTGTTTTCGTCTATACCAGTGGTTGGCAACCCTTTAGAGAAAAGGAGACAATACCGCAAAAAAAATAGTTTTTTATCATAAAAAACCTACGTACAAGTTTTTTATTTTTATAATAATATCGAAATTTATGTTATTGGGTTTTCTTCACAATGTATATTTACAATATAAATAACTTTGAGTATTTTTACAGGTGCAGCAGTAAAAAATATATTCGACTAATTTATTTTTACGGAAATACACGTAAAATACAAATATTCGGTAAATAAGCAATAAATAATAATAAAAACAAAAACTTAATACGTTCATTAGTTAGAGAAAACAAAATCTTTCTAAGGAGATTTTCTGATATATAAATATACTTAGCAGATCTTTAGCATTCCACAATCATTCCACTCAACATACAATTAATTAGTTTATTTAATTTTAATTTAATTTAAAATATTATCTTACATTAACCAAACGACTTTCATGACTAAATGAAAGTACTTTCTAATAACTTAATTTAGAAATAATTAAAATTATAGCATATTTCCGCCTTTTGAAAGGGAAATATTCAGTGGTATTCTTTCTTTTAAAATATGATTTAAAATCTAGTTACCCAAAGATTTGAATAAAATTTTTAGCGCTGTAGTTTGAAAATAAAATCTATTGAATTTTAATTTTATTGAACTTTTTTCTGCAGACATGATCCTGTACCAACTAGATTTTAGAAGCATTAAGATTGATAATACAAAATTATCTGTTATTGCTACTTTTTCTAATTTTACTGAATCGAAATTTCAAAAAATAAATATATAAAGTTAAAAATAAATTAAGATATTACTCACATGGAAAAGATTTCCTTTCAAGGAAAATAATGCATTAGCAAAATTCATTACGAACTGTTTCATTATAATTTCAAATTTTTGAGTCATACGGTTAAAAGTACTAATATTTTTGATTGAATTAAGTAAATAGCTAGTATCCTCTCTGAAATTAAGTTTAAATTATAGTAGAAAAAATTTTATAATCCATATAATTTCAACAATTAATTTTTAAAATACATTTTTTAATAAAATTAATAAGATTTTAATCATTACACACTTCATGGGTCCTAAAGTCTTTCTATCCTTTGAGCAAAATACTTGCATGGATCTTTTTATACCAACATTGGAACACCTTTTGATTAAGCCAGGTATTTTAAAAGTGGCGATAATAGCCTCGGGTGCATTTGAGGCTGAGGTTGAATAAAAATAAGGGGTCGGTGAAAGCATAAAGAAGTAATAGAAGATAAGAAGAACTAGAAAAACCATTCGTACACTTTCATTTGTTTTAACTTATTGTAACATTGTGAACAAGTTCTGGAACCTTTGGATTAACCAAATTCATCCTATTATAAAGATTGAATATGTTTGTCGATAAAAATGCTTAGCAAATTTACGTTTATATTTTTCTGAAGTTGTAATTAGATAAAAAATTTCTCAATTCTTTAATAAAATTTTATGTATATGGAAAAATTGAATATTGTCTGGTTTTATAAAATTAGCCATCGTAGTCACTACAGTGCTTTTCGTATTTATTGAATTTAGTGAAAACTAAAACTGTAATTAAATTTTATTAATTCAATTAATATTTTAGCTAGTATTCAATCAAAATCTCCTAATGAAATAGTTTCCTGTAGTAGTGTATAGATAAGGAATTCACCAAACCACATCAAATAACGACATAAATTAAAACATTATTTAATTAATTTTTTATAATTATTAATTAATATAATTGATCACTTTAATTAATTAAATTACATTCATATATCGCTATATAGTATATACTATATACTATATAGCAGTGCTCCCCAACCTTTTCATCAAGCAGACCGATCAACGATTGACAATTTTAACCACATCCCGCTGAAGAGTGATGTTATTGTTTATATTTTAGATGTTTTGATTTAATAATTTATTCAATTGAATTTAAAGGTGGTATCAAAGTAAAATACAATATGACAAAACAATGAAAATGAAGTGATTTAAAGTTTTAATTCATTAATAAGCTAAGTAAAGGAGAACTCCAGGTTTGTTTTTTTGCAACTAGATGGTTCCGTCTTGGATAATAGGAGATAATAACACGCGAAAAGTGTGGTTTATGTCCAGTTTATTCCGTTGTTTTGTTTTGGTTGCTATCACTGTAGAAACCACGCCTCACACTGATAAGAAGTCGGATGACATTAAGTATTTAAGTGATGTGTGCTGGCAATATTCCCGCATAATTTTAATTCAGAACTCTTTCAGGATTGTTGTCTATAACGTAGGTTTAAGTCCGCCGAGTTAAACAGGCATGTTATATTCACCTGGTTTGTTGACAAATGGGTCGCGGATCCATTACTTACCAGTTTGTGGGTATATTATTGTTGGGAAATGGCGCACAAACTCTTTTAAAAGCAAAGACAGGTGCGCGTGACCAACTGTTCAGGCTCAGTCTCGCCTAAAATCCCGACTACTATATAAAATATGTCCAAACTACCTCTGTTTACTTTTATCGTAATGTTTTTGTTTTATTATTTATACGTTTTGTTTTATTGATACACTAGTTATTAAAAAAATTTGTAATATTTGACAATCTTGATGTTATTATAATTTTGATGTATAAATGAAATTTGTTATTAATTGTTCAATATAAAACTCCGTTTTTTTCTTTCATTTATTTTCAATTTTATGACTACAATTTTAATTCGTAATCTTGAAATGTTTGATAAACAAATAAACTAATTTAAAATAATTACAAGATTTCTTCTGTTACAAAAGTATAAATTAGAATAATCCCGAAAGAAATACACCAGTAAAAAATGGAAATAATTTCATTTACCTTGGTGGCCTGATACTATTTATTCCACGTAACGGGGGTTGTGAACAACTGATATATAGTATATAGCTTATTTTTAGATTAAAATTATTAGAATAAAACTTGCCAAACTATCAATATTTTTATTCACACCTTGGACTAACGCTAAAAGTTGCCAGCGTTGAGTTGTTTCCACTATGAAGTTTATAATTGAAAATAACTCAAATTTTTGACTTAACCATTATTAATTTGTGTTAAAGAAAAATACATTAGATATCCATTAACCACAACATACATTTAAAAGAGTAATGATGCACGTTTACAACTAAGAACTAGAATCACCAAATCTGATACGATTATCAAACTAATTACCCAGGAAAATCGGATATTATATATTTATCCCTACACTGCTCAATGATGCATGTATGAATCACGCATTTTTTCCGACTATAACTTAAAATGTACACATTGTTAAATACGTATTATATGCAGAATCATAAATATATTTTTATTGGACCAATTTAAAGCTACAAATTGCTCTTTAATTTTTATTATCACTGAAATATTTTCATGGGAAATAAAATTTGTCACTTAATATTATAATTTATTAACTTTTAATAAACATTTTAAAAAATTAATCATTCCAATAGTTTCTTACTTTGCTCGAACAGCGGATTTCTTAAAAACATCGCATTGTTTTCTATTAAATTTGGATTTATCTAAAATATTGTTAACATTATTTAATTTTCTTATCCTGGATATAATTTGTTTATCCAGTGCAATAATTTCGTTTTCTTTAAAGTTTATTTCAAATTTATTAATATTTTCTATTAGCTGAAAAATATTTTACTTTATATAAAAATAATATTGATTCTAATTACTGATTCAAAATCCTTCAGATCCGCAGAACCATTTAAATATGTTTTAATTTTAATTAATAAATTAACAGATTCTAAACGACGAGACTGAATTGCTCCGCTTGTAACATCGATCAATTTGATAGTAGTGTTGTACTCAGACTCCGGTTTAACATACGCGTCTTTAATTTCCTAAATATTAAAATAATTTAATTATTTTTAAATAAGTTAATGACTTATTTAAATCAAATTCTGGAAATTCTTTTGTATACTATTTTATTTATATGTGTAATTAGATGAACGTATATTTAAAGTTGCTTAGATATTAATGCGAATCATATAAACGTCTAACGGTTTAAAATTTATATAGTATTTGAAAAAATATTGCTATTAGAACACAAAATATGACTATTTATATCGTAACTTTATTAAAATAATTTTATTTGCTGAGCACTGATTGGGTAAATAAAATTTAATCAGAGGTCTTAGGGTTATCCAATCCCCAACCAGCGCCCTCATAAAAGATAACCATTAGACACCCGCCGCAGGACGACTTTGGTACTATGTGGTAGTGGGTGAATATTAGCAAAGGGTGAGCCTCTCTACAAAGGCTGCTAATGCCATAATATTCCTTTTGGGTCCATGAGCTGTCATAGAAGACTTCGTGCTCTATTTTTAGCTGTCCCTCCCCTAGAACAACTAACTAGTTTATTCAATTTTAAAGTTAATAAAAGTCAAGACCATAACAAAGGCAATATTGTAACTATAGAGTAATAACTAAACACAAATAAATTATCACAGATCTTTTTGTCGGTAGTCTAGTTTAATGTCACTCAAATCCCGCTGGATTTGAGAATATGACCTACCATTCGGGCGGCTTTTACTTTATTTTGACTCACTCACTGGCGCTTACCAGGGCGAGCATTTTACCTGTTCCTTTTGGGCTTTGGTTCCGAGTGGAGTGTATTTTCGGGCGTAGTGACGGCTACTTCAATTTCATTTGCCATCACGTTCCTGATCACGATCGCTTCTTGCTAGGTGGACAATTTACTGCCACATCGCACGAGTCCATCTCAGATTTCATCTTTTAATTTCAATTGAGTAGTAGGATGTGAGCCCGTCAGATACAAACCACCTTGGCTTACGTGATATTATGTAACATCTGACCTCTGTTCACTATGTTGCTACCTACTAATTGACCTTTGTCCACTGTTACCAGGTGACCACACGATTATGTCACTATGAATTTATAGCAAATATATTGTTTCTATTAAAAATTCAATATTTTGATTATAATTCACCAAGTTAGGATTTGAAAATACTAATTTACAAATTCATTCAAGTTCATCCGACTCTAAATTAATAGCGATACCATCAACTTAAAACGTTGTAACAACTATTTTAAATTTAGTGTTTTTATGAAAATAAGTCAATGGGTTTACAAATGAAAGTCACTGGACTCACTATATAAATTGATAAAGAATAATCGATCTATGAGTTTTATATCAATATTTTTTAAAAATTTCACTCATACTGGATTAATTAATGCTAACAAAATTCACACAGTTATGGTAATAATAATGCTATTGATAATAATAATTTAACTTTCACAACAATAAAAAAGACAAACAATTTTTCAAACGTAAATTTATTAAAAACACATATTTGGTAAACATCGTCAATATCAGCCAAGTGGATACTAACGACATCTAAATAAACTTTTGTTTTTAATAAGAGTTTTGAAAATATCTAAATACTAATTAAAACTCATCATTTTTAGTGTTGATACCAAAACATGTAAAATTAGATTTACATTCATTAATAACTTGCTAATTAACCGATACTTTCAGACATTAAAGCTTTATGTAACCAAAAATCGATTAAATAACCATTAAAAATTCATCAGGTCTTATGTGATACCTATTAAATATTCCAATAATTTATGATTCAAACTAGGTATATTATAATACTTTTCGATAATTTTATGAATAAACTATTACATGATTTGTTATAAGCTATTTAAAAGGTTAAGAATTTTAACCTTATGTGAAGAAATAGGTAATAATTTTAACCGTAAGTAATGAAAGAAGCAACAATTTTAACCCAAAGTAATGAAATATTTAATAATTTTAACTCTAAAGGATAAAAGAGGTAATAATTTTAACCCTATGTGACTAAAAGTTTGAACTATTATAATCTTATGTATATCAATAATTACTAAATACCAAGTATATTATAACACATGTCTTTAATAAAGAGTAGTTGCTTAATTGGTAAAAAACATATATTTTAAAAATCATTCAATCGTTGACAATTTTTAAGTACCTGTTAAAGATTTTAATGGTTTGAAAATATGAATAAATTTATTATATTTTAATTTAAGAATATTAAATTGAAAATATCTATTGAAATTATCAAAATAATTAGATTAAAAAGTATATAAATTTGTTAATCGTCGATGTAAATAAACTCGTAAAATTATTGATTGAATTGATTAAATGCAATTGTTAATTAGAAATATTAATTGGAATATCATTGACTGAACTTAGTTTTCAATAGAAAGTTATTCTTGAAACAACATAAAAATCATATTTCAATAACTTTTCTTGAAAATAATTTTAAAAAACTACAAACCAAATACTTGATTTTGATTGGCTGTTACTATTTACATATTACTATTGACGACACTATTTTTCGATAAATTTAATCGCTAAACTCGTGTTCAAAATACTAATAAATTTATCAATATATTAAAATTATTACAGTTTTCTTGAAAATAATTTGAAAACGTACAAGCTATAGCGATTTTTCTATAAAACTATTATTAAACTAAAAATAGATGAAAATTTGAATAGATTTAACGATATATTTATTGAAATTTTATATATATGATAGTTTTATCCCGGGTAATATACGTAATTTAATTTTCTTGTGTGCTTGTGTTTTTTATAAAATAATAGAATTTATTTTCCGAGATGGAGATTCGTTGCGAACAAAATTCTCGGTGAGGTAATGATAATATTTATTCCTAGTAAACATCTCTCAAAAAAAATTTTAAAAAATAACAATAACCAATGATAACACTTTCAATTAAATCGCAATTAAAAATACATTACATATAAATTGAATAAAAATAACAAGACATAAAATAAAAAGAACAATTTTTACTTTTTTGTGGTTTTCAATTACAACGAATTCAAAGAATAATAATAAAATAACGGTTGTGAGAGTACGTGTAATAGTGATAGAATAAAAAATAAAATTTGAAAAACGTACTGATTTTTTGTTTGCCCAGCACAGTAGTGTCGTTATTCGGGTAAACCAGGCCACCCCCTGAGCTATCCCGTTAACCCTTTAACTTCCAAACCAACTAATTCCAAAAATAACCAACTTTTAAACCCTATAATCCGAAACTAGTCAATTTTCAAACCTTTTAAACTTCTAAATCTTTGTAATTTGATAATTTTCCAAATTTTATAGTTCAATATGCCATATTTGCAATATTGTAATTTAAAAACTATCAAATTAGCAAAATGGTGATTGGGATCAGTGGTTGTGTCTCATGTTTGCCCGATAACGACTCTACTAGTTATAAATCTAGTTATAAATCTAGTTATAAATCTAGTTAGTTATAAATCTTTTTTTTGAAAATTTTGAATTGATAATTCTTAAAAATTTAATTTTAAAAATATGGTAATTCGAGAAAAATATTTTTGTGAATCTTGTAATAAGGAAATATCGAAGGCTCACAAAGCCAAACATGAAAAAACTAAAATCCATCAAAATATTTCTACACTTCACACTTCTGGGGGAGATTTACAAATTGTAATTTCTAAACTTCAAGTATTTCTATGGGCAAAATATCCAGGAGAACATCATCTTCCAAAATATAATTATTTGGGTCAATTGGGCTCAGGTTTGTTTTAAAAAAGAACATGCTAGTGTTTGCTAAATTCATTATAAAATAATTAAATTAAAAATGGATTTAAAAATTTGTAATAAATGTAATATTGAAAAATCAATTGAATCTTTTAAAATTACTTAAGGAAAAGGAAAATCCTATTTTCGTGGTATGTGTAAAGAATGCGAAAGTATAGAAAATAAGATAAGAGAGCAAAAATATAAAGCGAAACGTTTATTAAGAATAAGAAATTGTAAAACTGCTTTATCAATAAAAGTATGTACAAAATGTAATATAGAAAAACTATACGTGAATTTAACAGTAGATTAAAGAGGGATTATTATGTTTATAATTCTGAATGTAAAGGATGTCCACGAAAATATGCGCAAAATAATAAGGAAAAATTAATGAACAACATAAAAAACGATATAATGAAAATCCTAAAGTTAAATTAACTCATCATTTATATTGGGGTATTAGAAGAGCATTAAAAGAACTCAAAGAAAGCCGAACACTAATGAAATATTTAGGATGTTCAATAGACTACTTTTATCAATGGATTGAATTTCAATTTTATGATGGAATGGCTTGGCAAAATCAAGTTTCTTATTGGATATAGATCACACATTACGAGTTTCTAGTTTAAAGTTTGAAGATGAAGAACAAATAAAAAGATATTTTAATCTAAAGGAAGGAATTCATTCTAGTGAAAATTACCAATTGGAAGATGTTGGGTCATTATTCCAGAATATAATTCAGTTGAATCAAAATATTTTACTTCTGTTGGATTGTTCATTTTTTTCAAAAACATCTGGTACCTCTTTATCTTCAAATTTTATAAATGGTTCACCTTGAAATTTGGAATCATGGAAGATGAAAAATTGTTGAATATTATTTGTTGCTATTTTTCTTGATCCCGTGTTTGAAGAAATACCACCTCGAATATTATGTTTAATTAATAGAAACATGTCTATATCTGTTAACAATTCCAATTCTTGTTTGGTTTGATAAAATAAAATATCCGAAGCCATTGAAGGAAGAGACACAAAATTTGAAGGTTCTAAAAAAGATATTTCCCCGAATTTTTCAAAACATGTATAGAGGGTGAAGTCTCGTGAGTTTGGGTTTGGTTGGTGATAAATATTTATTCTCAAATTGATTAACACGTTGACGGACAATTGCGGCTATAGCCGTCAAAGCGAAGTTCACAATGTGGCATGACTGCTATAGCCGTCCAAAACGAAACGGTCGTTTTTAGACACTACGGCTATAGCAGCACAAATGTGCACTTACTGGCGTATACGTAGAAGCATAGTGTCGTGTTTTGATTTTTTTATATTTATTTGGTTTTTTTTTATTTAAGCAGAAAGAGTAAAACTATACTTCTAACATTCTAAAAATCACAAAAACATATAGTGTCAATTTTCGAACTTCGCTTGTTCCTACTGTCCGTCAACGTGTTAATTTTTCAAATTTTTCTATATTTATATCCAAAAAATAATCAGTAATTTCAACTCCACCAAGATCCCCGGGGAGTCACTAATATTCCAGATAAATTTATCAATATTTTTTATATAATTTAATACTTTGTTTTAATGATCATCTGGTGCGTGTAAAGCTGGAAGAATTGCATATTGAAAACATTTGTTGTCATTGTTTTCAACATTTATAATAAATTTGCTTATAAGAATTTAGGGTGTTGGAATATAAACTTTTGGTTGAAATGGTTTTGTTTTCCAAAAATGTATTTCAATATATTCAAAAGAAAATAAAATCATATCACTTTGAGAAATATAATCTGATTTACCTGCAACTTCCTTTTCTAATTGTTGATAAATTTTATTAATTATATCATCTGTTGGTTGATTGAATAAATGAAAAAGGGAGTCGCAGCTGCATCGGTTAAAGAATTATAATGTTTTTCAACTCTCTCATATGAAATACATAAATCCATGCGAAATTTAATGTGACAAAATTTTTTCATTGCAATATTTATTTCTTCCATGATTTTATCTTTATTGAATAAAATATAATGTTTAACCTTCTTTTCTGAGGATTGAGGTGTGCCAATTTTTATACTTGACCGAACAGCATCCAATCCTTTTCCTCAATTTCCTTTTAGAATATTTCTTCGTTTTTCCTTTCTTGATCTTCATATTCTTGATTTTTAATGAAAATTTTCTCTTGTAGCTTTACGTTTTAAACCTTTACATGCTTTATAATGAGAAGCATAACCTGATTTTAAATATAATTCACTACATTTGTCACATTCTTTAGAATTTGAATCATCTAAGCCATTTGTATTTATTAAACGATCTCTACCTTTTTTATGAGATGATAAACCTTGAATATTTGCAAATGTTTTACTACATTCCTCACAAATAAATGTCAGGGTACTCTTATTTTTAGAAATATTTTTCGAATTATTTTTCATTTTATAAAGATTTTTTATATGTATGATTTTAGTTTTTTCATATTTGGCTTTGTGAGCCTTCGATATTTCCTTATTACAAGATTCACAAAAATATTTTTCTCGAATTACCATATTTTTAACACGTTGACGGACAATTGCGGCTATAGCCGTCAAAGCGAAGTTCACAATGTGGCATGACTGCTATAGCCGTCCAAAACGAAACGGTCGTTTTTAGACACTACGGCTATAGCAGCACAAATGTGCACTTACTGGCGTATACGTAGAAGCATAGTGTCGTGTTTTGAAAACATCTTTTTAGGTTGAAGTTCATATTTCACCTGTTATACGAGTTGCAGATTCAGTATGCACGTGGTTGTGAAAAATCACAAAAACATATAGTGTCAATTTTCGAACTTCGCTTGTTCCTACTGTCCGTCAACGTGTTAAAATTAAATTTTTAAGAATTATCAATTCAAAATTTTCAAAAAAAAGATTTATAACTAGATTTATAACTAGATTTATAACTAGATTTATAACTAGATTTATAACTAGATTTATAACTAGATTTATAACTAGATTTATAACTAGATTTATAACTAGATTTATAACTAGATTTATAACTAGATTTATAACTAGATTTATAACTAGATTTATAACTAGATTTATAACTAGATTTATAACTAGATTTATAACTAGATTTATAACTAGATTTATAACTAGATTTATAACTAGATTTATAACTAGATTTATAACTAGATTTATAACTAGATTTATAACTAGATTTATAACTAGTAGAGTCGTTATCGGGCAAACATGAGACAAAATCACTGATCCCAATTACCCCTTTGCATAATAATGGTTTAATCTAAATAGTTCCATCTATAGCGATGTTAGTTTTTTTTCAAGCTAACAAAATCTTATTTTTTTATTGCTAATTGTTTTTGAAAAACAAATTGGTTTGAGATTATCATTATCATTCATTAAAATTTATTTAAATAGAATAACCATTGAATTCAAAACTATAAAAAATATTTTTTATAATTACATAATTTAACATTATTTAAATAATTAATTACCTTGGAATTTATACTGATATTAAATTGTTGATTGAATTCCTTCAATATTATAGACATATTTGTTCGATCTAGCAATAGAGATGCATATAAATTGAAAAATTGATTACTCTTTCCCATGCAATATTTATTCATAGGAGCATGTCTATAGCACTTATCTGGTTTACATCCAACGCCTCCACAAAATTCTGAGCACATCAATGGGTTACTCTCTGTTATTGTATTACATGTCTAAAAAAAATCGTGGTTTAAAAATTGAATTTCTGATTTAACATATATAAAACACAAAACAAATCAAATAAAAAAATTTATGATAGTGGCGGGCAAACAAAATCCCCTGTGTATAACAGAATCTTCCGGTCAAAAATTGTGGCAAAAAATTACATGGTTACGAAATCTTCGGGTTTTATGTCATATAGTTTCCTTTTACTTTAATTTGTGTATTAATTTTATAGTAAATCTTTTTCAAACTATATTTAAGTATTCTCTTTCCAAAATACCTTTTGTTGGGATATGCAATAGTACGTAGTAATGCGCTTTCCAGATTATTGAAATAGTAACAGTCTCTTTTTTAAATTTTAAAAATCACCGTTGCGTAACTTTTATAACAGTTTTACATATAAATGATTGCCGTGCTGTAACCTACCGTTACATAACTTTAAGTTTTGTTTAAATCGATTATTATGTAATTTCAAACCATTACAAAACCAACGATTACATCACCATTTTTAACATTCATCTAGAATTGTTGATCCCTATAGTCGTAATGTTTGACGCTTATTCTAATGGTACTATTACTTAATCGATAACTTAAATATTTAAAAACTTTACATAATGTTAAAACAAAAGACTTGTTAATAATACATTTATTCACATATTAAAATCCTAGAGAAATCCGAGCACTGACTAATTTCCAATTTGGCGATATCATATCTTTTCATCCATTTTATAGCCCTGTATTATCATATTGACAAACCAACTTTCCCTATCTTTACATTCAATTTCTTCAAAGGCATCATAAAACTGGCAATTGTATGATTGATAAATAAATTTTCATTGCAACTTAGATTCTTGTTGATTTTCATTAACACTTTATCTACTGCAACAAGATCTTCTTTTGATAATTGTGCATTGAAACTTGGATGGTGCGACTTGACCTATTTCACTGCCTTTGAGAATTCACGTTGGATTTCTATTTGCTTATTAGAATTCATTTTCTTTTTATTCATTTTCAAAATAATGAATAAAATTAGATTTCATCTCTGATTTATACTTTTAAAATCAGATGTCTAACCAATCAAATTCGAGCATGTGTGTGTCTGTGTGTGATTTTTGATCTGTGTGATTTATGCACTTGTATTGAACATAACCTGTATTGCAATTTATAAAAATATTATTATTATTACCAACAAATATTATCACCGAATAAAAATATTACCAACAAATAAAACTATAATTTAGTACATCCCCACATCGATATTGGCATACATAATTATCAACAGGGACAAACTCTTGATCTAAGGTTTGTAAAGGATTTAAAAGCACCATATTTAGATCTATTCCACTGGCCATTCATATTCTGAATGGAATAATTTGTGGTGACCAATAGAATAAATCTTTTATTGAATTCGGGTATAGTTTGAAGGATTTGTATTAACTTCTCTAATAACCTATGATTATTTAAATAATTGATAATAATATACAGTTTGTAGATTTGCAAATTTGTCATTTTAAAATCTGAATAAATTGTTATTGTATATATACTTAATTTGATGCACACAAACACATAAACCAACCAATTAAAATCGTACATGCATACATATTGCAGTCACAAGAAAAGTTTACAAAATTCTATGTCATCAATAACTGATTTTATATCATTAATGATTTCTTCAACAATTAATTCATAATCCAATGTTTTTATACCACGTATAAGAAAATGAAGTAGAGTCATACGTCACTCATAACAAGGCATGCTATACCCAAACCAGTCGAGGTCCTCCCAGAAAATTGTTTATCTGCTTTCCAAACGGGAGAGAGAAATTCGAATAAGAGCTAAAGTGAATCATAGAATACGAGAAACAGAAGTTGTGAAAGGTTTACTGAAAGCAAATGGAGATTTCGAAGGAGAACCATACAAAATCAATGGTAAAATTGTGCAAAAAACAGTTGTGTTTGAAGAATATTTAACTGAGCTGAGAGTTTGAAGTAGCTTTGATGATGATACAGGCAATTTACAAACACATCGATTTTGTAATATGAAACAGACTAATTGTCAAACTGGAGAATCAATCTTTGTCTATAATGTTGAAACAAATAAATGTAATTTAGCCCATATAAAAACCATGAATTTTAAAGTTAATTAGAGAGCAGCTTAGAGAAAGACCTGATAGTTTTATTTCGAACTAAATTTAATAATGCGATTAAAACAACTCCGGTGTGGACGAGACAAACCAGTACAGTTCTAACGTCAAAATTACTAGCAGATGGTAAAAAAGGATATTACCAGTAAATGTGGCCGAATGGTATATGCAATAAATTACAAAGGTGTTTATGTATATATATGTATATCTAAACATATATCAAAGGTGGATTGTGAAAAGCGTATTATTAGGTCTTTGATAAGGGGCATTGGGTATGAGTCGTGGGCAGTTAGTTGACGGTAGTCACCACAGAGTCGCAAAAAGAACCTCGTTAATTGTCAAATGTTGGGGAATTTGGCCTTGGAAAATCTTTTTTTCTTTGGATGAATTACTAGTAGATTCGTTACAATAAATAAATCCGGATTATTCGTAATAGTTCGTAATGGTAAGGGATAGTTTGTTGGTAGGAAAAAGGTCTTTATCAATTTCTTGTTTTGGTTTTGGATTCTTTCTTCTTTATAATCTTGGCAAACTCGTAATTCATATTTTCAATTTATTTTATTGATTTATTATTTTCTTTTCCCATAGTAGGTTGTTTAGCTACTCACTACGGGAAATTGATAATTTATTATTATAAAAAAATATAATTAAGGGTACAGGGAACAAAAAAAATATAATTAAGGGTACAGGGAACAAAAAAAATAAAATTGTAGTTCATAACAATTACAATCAGAAATATTTATTTTTTTCATGTTTCAGGTAAACTTTATCTGAAGTATTGTAAATCTACAAGTCATGACGATAACTGTCACAATACAATGAATCGATATTATCAAGTGAATAATTATTATATATGTCATGTATGCCAGACCCAAACCTCTGACCCGTACCTTAAATTTTATAATGACCATAAAAATCATTTGACTCAATTTTATATGGATAAAAAATCATTGTTTAAACGCGGATTGAAACGAAAAAGCACCACAAAATCTGAAATATTTGAAAAAATATTTATTTAAGATGATTTACAAATTGGACTAGGGTTAAGGGACATTATTTTTGAACCAGAAATTGAATATGATTTATTACCTCACATCGAATTATAAAAGTGAACATCGGTAAATATAATGTTAAGGAAATAGTTCTTCCATCTTGTCTTTTGCAAAAATTAAAAATATCTTTAAATGAAATAAACCACTTTAAAGTTCCATTTGGAGTCCAAGTAGAATTTGAAAAAGATCGTGAACCCAAAGTAGTTAGTATATCAAATCGCACTGCTTCAGTGACTACGACATTTCTTGATGAGGGTATAAAGAAAATAAATGAAAAGATTGTTGAACGAACAGAATTAGGAAGTATTTGAAAAATAAACCGAAAAATAATATATGTAAATTTCAAAGTAACCAAAGTTTACAATATATCTAGATTATCTGGACATAGTTATATTCCCAACCTAAAGCACTAACGTACAAAATACCGATAATTTATGTTTCATATATAGTGTTTTGGTTGTATTGAAATCTGATAAAATCAAGAAAGATAGAGATAGACCAAGAAAATATTTACCTTATATGAATGGCTTGGAATATGATCCTAATGATATGCCATTGAAACTATGTGATATTCCAGCTTTTAGAAGAAAAATCCTGGTTTAGCAATTAATGTAATGATTTATTATAATGACAATCTTGAAGACAAAGAATAACTTGTAATGAAACATCCTTATTTAAAAATAATCCACAAAATAAAGGTAACAGGAGTAGATCCAATTTATTTATTATTATTTATTATACAGCAGTAACTAATCTACAATTGTTGATGAATTGTAATAAAAACACTGATTGTAAAGTTCGAATTCGTTGCAAATGGTGAAAAAATTGTTTAAATGGATTTCGAATGCCAAAAGCCTTTGAAAAAAATCAAGTAATATGTAAGAAAAATCAGTTGGGTACTACACTATATAAATTACCAAAAGATAAAGATAAAAATTTGGAATTAAAAAACTGGTCAAAAACGATAACACCTCCGTGTGTTATCTATGCAGATTTTGAATTTTGTGTATCACCAAATCCATTTGCCAATTTCTGGTGGACTCTTATTAATTAACAATTTCACTGGAATGTCAAGTTACCATCATTTCATTGGCTAAAACTGCGTTTGTAAATTTTTAAAGAAGGTCTCATATATAGGAACAAACATTGTTCTACCATATTACAAAGAGGGGAAAAAGCTAATGTTACCACTTACTTTTGATGAAGAATATTCATTTGATAATTGTGAATATTGTTATTTGCGCAAGAAAAATATAGTAGATAAAGTAAAACCATGACCATTTTACAGGGAAATATATTGGTCCTACCTGCAAAGGCTGTAATGTTAGAAGGAGCATCAAAGAGTTATTACCTGTAGTTTTTCATAATTTACGGTGTTATGACTTACATCATATCCTCAAGTATGGAATAAATCAATTTCCTAATTAGAACTTATCTTGTATTCCAATTAGTAGTGAAAAGTTCTTATCTTTTATGGTATATGTTGGTAAGCTTAGAATACTTTTCATCGACTCTTATCAGTTTCTTAACGATTCTTTGGCTAAGGCGGTTAAAAACTTGACAACTTTACCTTTGACGCTATCTGCTTTTACTGGAACTATTGATGATATCTTTCCTTACAACTTTGCCACTAGTTTATAGGTCCTTGAAAATACTTATGAATCGCCTCCAATCTGTGAAAGAGTGAGTGAAGTTGAATATGAGAAACCACAAGTAATTTTGGATGAAACTAAATGTGTGAATTTACTTGACTATATCAATTTGACTATATGTATTTGAAACTCGATTGCTTTCTTTTGTCTGACGTTTTCAAACAATTTCGGGCGAAATCTATAGCTCATAATAGGTTAGAGCCTTTGAATTATTTTGGTATTCCGGCAATGTCTTGGAGTTCAGCATAAATAACTTTAGATAAACCCATTCAATCGGTAGTAGCGACGGGCGGTGTACAAAGGGCAGGGACGTAATCAGCGCAAGCTAGTGACTTGCGCTTACTAGGAATTCCTCGTTCAAGTGGAATAATTTCAATCCACTATTCCTGACACGACAGTGATTTAGTAGGTTACCCGGCCATTTCTAGCTAGGAAAAAAACTCGCTGTTACTGCCATTGTAGCGCGCGTGCGGCCCCGGACGTCTAAGGGCATCACAGACCTGTTATTGCTCAATTTCATTTAGCTAAACGCTATTTATTCCTCTAAGAAGTCAGTATTTGCATTAGAACACAAATGTACTATTTAGCAGGTTAGAGTCTCGTTCGTTAACGGAATTAACCAGACAAATCGCTCCACCAACTAAGAACGGCCATGCACCACCACAGGTGCATAACATGGAAACAGGTGCAGAACATGGAAATTTATAATTTCTATGAGGGTGGTATTCGTGGAGGTCTTACCTTTGTTATTAAACACTTTGTAAAAACTGATGAAAGCACTAAGTTGCTGTATATAGATATTAATAATTCATATGGTTGAAGCTTAAGTCAATCTTTACCTTGTGGAGAATTTAGTTGGATACTAGAGGGTTTTGATTCAATATTGTATGATTATTTGTCTTTAAATCTTGAATCTTTATCTTATGAGTATACTCTTGAAGTAGATCTTGAAATTCCTTCTGAACTTCATGATAAGTTAGACGACTTTCCTATTGCAGCTGAAAAAATGAAACCTGCGGGGTCTAAGGTGGAAAAACTTTTGTTGACTCATTATCCATAAAAGAATTATGTGATTCATTGGAGGTTATTGAAATTGAACTTGTCTCTTGGTGTTTAGGTCACACATGTGAATGGAGCTGTAAGATTCAAACAGTCTCCTATTTTTAAAAACTACATTGATACCAATACAGAGTTAGGAGAAAAAAGTACAAACGTGCTAGATAAAAAATATTATAAGCTCCTAAATAAAAGCTGATGATTTAATTGTTGCTTTTTTAAATCCTGACTCGGTATGCTTAGATCGACCGAGTTATTTAGGACAATCGGTACTTGATTTGTCCAAACTTCGAATGTACGAACTATAGTATACAGATTTGGAAAAGTATCGTCGTCAGTTTCATTGTGAGATTAACATCGTAGCTGGAGATTATGAATCTTTCTTTCTCGAAATCAAAAATTGTAAACTAGATATTCATTTGTCTGAAATGGTTAAGAATAATTTTTTGGACACCTGTAATTATCCGTCTAGTCGCCCATTTTATTCGAAAAACCTAGATTCAGTATTAGGTAAATTCAAGGATGAAGGCAAAGGATAAGGTTACGATGAGTGGGTATTACTTAGATCAAAATGCTACTGCTTGTTAGGTAAATTGAAATGCCTAAAAGCTAAGGGGGTAACATTGAAGGGCACAGAGTTAACCCATAAATTTTATAAGGACTGTTACGAAAAAAACCCTACCTTTTCTGTACCTCAATCTATAATAGGGAAAAACAATCACCAACTTTATAGTTTTAAAAATAGTAAGGTTGCACTAACAAACAAAGATGGTAAAAAGTTTTGGGTAAATAAGAATATAAGTCTGGCATACGGTCTAGTAATGAATGGGGTCGTGAATTACAAAAGTTTAAGAAGCTCTGCTTTAGACAATTAACTTGAATTGATTCAGGATATTGAAATTTATAATTTTTCTGAGTGTGTGATTCGAGTGGGTCTAACTTTCGTAAATAAACATTATGAAAAATCTGATGAGTATACAGAGTTGTTGTATACATTAACAACCTGTATGGTTGGGCACTTAGTCAACCATTTCAAGACGGTAAATTTGCTTGGATAACTGACGATGAAAAATTAAATAAAATCTTGAATGACTGTGTAAATACAGACTTTGAATTGTTGTCTTTCGGTTACATTGTTGAAGTTTACTTAACGTTGAGATAACGGTGTCTATTCGTGATAAATTAGACGATTTTCAGTTGCCGCTGAAAAGATGCGGGTTTCTAAAGTGAGCAAGTTGATGCTTACACATTACAATAAAAATAACTATGTGGTTGATTGGAGATTTCTCCAGCTTTATTTAAATATTAAGGTAAAAGTAAATAAAATTCATAGGGTTATTCAATTTAACCAATATCCAATATTTAAAAATTATGTAGATAGCAACACGCGACTTATGGCTTTATCAACAAATATCCTTGATAAAAATTATTTTAAATAATTAAACAACAAACGGTTGAAAATTTGAAAAAAAACGTATGCAACTCGGCTCAAAAATTATTAACATACTATTCGAAACCCAATTTTAAAAGAACAACTTAAATTTACGATGACTTATTAAGAAAAGATTTAATATGTCTAAATAGACCACGTTATATTAGTCAATCAGTTTTGGATTTGTCAAAACTGCGCATGTACCAACTTCAGTATATTGAGTTGGAAAAACATCGTAAAGAATTTAATTGTAAGTTAAATATTATTGCTAGGGATACAGATTCGTTTTTCTTGGAAATTAATAATTGTAGATTAAATACTTTTAAATACTGTTATATTTTATATTATAAGGGATAAATTATTAGACACTTTTAATTATGCGTCAACACATCCATTATATAGTAAAGAACTTGACTCTGTAATAGGAAAATTCAATGGATATTTTTTATGATAAATAGATATTTTTAAAGCCCCAATGTTATAGTATGAAGGTTAGTAATGAGTGTATGAAGACAAAGGGGATTACTATGAAAGATACTGGACTGACCCATCAGATGTATCTAGATTTTTACAACATTAATGAAATTTATACAGCACCACAATTTAGAATAACCAGTAAAAACCATAAACTTTTTAGTATACAAAATAATAAGAGGGCTTTGACAAATAAATATGATAAGCTCGAATGGGTTCTTAAAAATAAAGGTTATGCGTATGGGCATTATAGATGGGGTGGTACGGTTATGAGTGTTGATAATCAAATGTTGTCGATGATTGATCCAGATGAAAATCCACATTTCAAAAACAATGACTCGTAGCTTCCACACTTTCCAAATGACAATTTGTATCAATTAAGATTAAAATGTAAAAAAACTATTGTTATGATTTGTCTTGATTTTTATTTGTGGTAGTTTGATTATTTGTTGGTATAATATTGGTTTTATTTTTATTAGTTGATAATATTTTTATTCGGTGATAATATTTAAAAATAATAATAATAATAATAATAATAATATTTTAATAAATTGCAATACAAGTTATATGCAATACAAGTGCATGAAAAGTCACACACACAAGAAAATGAATTCTAATAATCAAATAGATGTCCAACCAGCGAAATCATTGTTGCAGTAAATAAAGTGGTAATGAAAATATATTCATCAACCATGAAATTGCCAGTTTTCATGATGCCTTGGAAGAAATTGAATATAAGGATGGTGAAAGTTGGTTTGTCAATATGTCAATACAGAGCTATAAAATAGATGAGAAAGATGTCATATTGCCAATTTGGAAATAAGTCAGTGCTCGGCTTTTTCTAAGATATTAATAAATGCATTATTATTAATAAAGTCTTGGTTTTTATGTAAAGTTTTTTATGAAAGGATTTTCAGTATTCAAGTTATCGATTAAGTAATAGTACCATTAGAACAAGCGTCAAAAATTACGACTATAGGGATCGATGTAAGCCTAGGATACTTTTCTAATATGATGGTAAATATGCCTTCGAATTGTGTGTTCATTAAATATATTAACCTAAGAACAGTAGAGAAACTTTAATGTTCTTAAAAATGTGTTGACTGAAAAAATATTTATAAAATCAAAAAATCTTATAAATTATACAGCATTGTACACCTAATTCTGTTTTTACACGATAGAATGGTTCCCGAGAAATTCGTGTAAAAAAAAATCGTGTAAAAAAAGATACTGGCCAAGTACAAAAATAATAGATTGGTTCTAGACCTCAAAAAATAAGTTAAAATTAGACTAAATAATATAAAAAAATATTGTTGTAGTTATTTTAAGAATTTATTTTCGTTTTAATTTATTAAATAAACTAAATTATAATAAAATAAATTAAAATTTAGATTTCATAAAAAAAATAATACCAGAAATTCATTGCCAAAAAACTTAAATAACATAAAGTACAACCATAAGAAAAATTTAAACATTAAACAATTTTATTTATTGTCACTGTCTGATAATAAACGTAAACGTTTGCGAAAGACTACAATATCACTGCCATCACTGGAATGATTTTGTTAATCTTTATCATTTCTAGCCGACTGTGTTGGGACATCAGTAGATTTTTGAACGAAATCAGTTATCTTAGATTGAGTTTTATTTCGCGTTAACCCATTATAAACTTCCCTGTAAGATGCCATTAATGATTTCAGTTCACGTGGTGAGTTGACTGTCATCGTGGTGAGTTGCTCTCTTTTTACTTTAAAAAAATTCATTGAAAAAAAACGTGTTAAATCCAATAATTCATGTAAAAAAAGTAATTTTGTTTTTTTTGTATTCGTGTTATTTCAAATTATGTCGTGTAAAAATAGAAATATTTTTTCGTATTTACTCGTGTTATTTCAAATTCGTGTAAAAATAATTCGTGTAAAAACAGAATTAGGTGTATACGAATAAAAAACTTATTATTTTTTTTAAGAATAAATGTATGTTATAGATGTTTTATTAATTTGGTGCTCTATTAATAATACAAGAAAATAATCATACCACTCCATTAAATGTTATCACATTTTTAGACATTTCATTTATCAAATTATCCATATCTTTACTTTTTTGACTAATAAATTTGAGATTGATATTTCGTAATTCTTCGTTACGATAAAATAATTTATCTTTTATTAAGATTATATTTTGATATATCTTTTTAGATTCACTTGCCCCATTTAAAATATTTTTCAATGATTTCTTTAGTTCATTAAAAGCACCTAGTTTCGGTATAAATAAATATTATTATAAAAGGTTTACCAGTTACGTCTCTAATCTTGTTTTTAGAAATCATGGCTTTAGCATAATCAGTAGAATTTTCAATCGTAATTATTGAGTTTTGTTGAGTATTAAAATCGATTATGTTATTATAAACATAATATCTAGAATAAAATGTAAAAAAGTACCAAATAGATAGAAATACTTTAATCTTGAAAGCTTTTCACTAAAATTACTTATAATAATATCATATGCAATAGGAAAATATTTTTTAATTTCTTTCAAAGATTTCATATTCTTTTCTAAACTAGTGCAAACATCATCTATTTCTTTGGGAAATTTAACATTAGACATAAATACTCCACTAGAATTGTGCAATTTATCAAAGGTATCTGAAATATATATTTGAGGAAATAAAACCTGTAAAAATAACAACTTTAAGCTGTAAACATAAAAATAAGTTGTTTTTTTAAAATTTAAATGAGATGCCAAAACAGGGTTTTAACTTCAGCTGTTTAGTTATGAAATGTTAAAACGCAAATGTGTTCGATGCTCTACAACAAATTATTTAGAGTAATTTTAATGTAAAATGGTTATCTCAAAGATAATGTGGTAAATCAACAAACCTTTCACTTATATCAAAAGTAAATACCGTTTTTATACCAATTGCGCTGACGTAAGAAGAAAATACATTTTCCTGTCCACTCATGAATCATTATATTAGAATACACCTGGTTTCCAGCTATAGAATTGTTGTAGTATGTGCAGAACTTATTATTTGACCCTTTTACTTTAGTTTTTTTATTTACATTTTATTTATATCCGGTTTCACTCAATAACATTTAAAAATAAATTTTATTACATACTAATATTGTTACACTGGATAAAACTTCAATTATAGGATTCTTACTTTATCAGAGTAATCAATTTTCTCATCACAAAATTACTATACACCTAATTTTTTTTTACGTGATAGATACACTCCTAGAAAACTCACGTAAAAAAGATACGGGTTCCATATAAAAGTAGATAATTAGTTCTACGTTTGAAAAATCAACTAAAATAATGTGATTAAATATAAAAACCTAAGGTTTTTATACAATTTATAAATTTTTTATTTATATGCATACACGATCCTTGGCTACTTTAAATCCTCTATCAATTTTTTGAGACTATGCTTGTTCTGCTCGGCATTCATTTCCAGAAAAGGACTGTTTCATCAGCATTCCATGCTGATCCACAATGTAGCCACATTCTTTAATTATTTTAGCCAATTTTGGAGGAAATGCTTTGGCTGCTTCTTCATTTGAGATAAATTCAAATTTTCTATCTTTCTGACCTGATGTATATGGTTCAGTTTTTTATTTGTTTATAAATTTGTAATGCCATCTGCTTGACGATATTTCCGTCAACTGGTATTCGCTTTTGTGAGCAATCCTCCATCAAATTACCAGAGCCTTTTTCATTTTCTCCTTTACTATGTCTCATGTGTATGATGATGTATGTATGAACACCTAAGCTTTTTCCAGCAAAAGCAGATTTTCTAATAGTTTTTTATGTAGTTCTTACGGTAGATTCTTTCAAACTGAAATATTTTCCAACAAAATTTTCGTATACAAAATTTTGATTTTAACTTCAAAAGTAATACCTTTTCTTTTTTTTTGCTTTTAAGCTATCATTGTTAATCATAAAATTTGGTCCACTATACAAATAATTTAATAGTGAGGATAATTGTAAATATTTTTATTTTCTCACCTTAGAATTAACCTAAAAATTTAGAAAATTAAAATTAATATAAAATAAACAGGCATACCACGATTAACGCTGCCTCTTTTATATCCATTCCAAATTCAATGTACAACAAACAAGCAAATCAGATTTGATTAATAAAGATAGAAAAAAATTTAAAAAAAGCTTCAATAAAATTTAGTCAGTTTGAAAATGAAAAACAGGTGTCATTTTACAGACGAAAAGTGTGGTTTAGTTTGAATAAACTCACAAAAGCAAAAAATGGTTTTCAGAATAAAAAACAATTTCAAAAATCCATTCACATCCATCTTCCTTCATCACCCTGGTCTCTAGTCTCAAATGAAATAAAGCATCGCAGAATCGAGTGATAGTCTTTGAAAATAACAATTATGATATAATAATAAATATTTTAATAAAAATTTCTGTTGTTTGATTAATAAGATTTGAATAACACGTTATTTTAAATGGATCGAGCTCAACCTTTAACTAATAATGATAAAATAATATCACTTAAATTAAAATACCATTACTTTTAACAACTATTAAGAAATGATCCCATTGCAACCAACAATCTCCACATGAACTACAATTAGGCATTTTACCATCAGTTCCTTTCATGCACATATCACAATTTCGACCAGTTATTCCAGGTTTGCATCGACATACACCGTTATTTCTGTTGCATTGTTTAAATACAGATCCATCAAGATTACAGTAACATTCTAAAAAAAATCTTTTAACAACTAAATAACATTAAATTACGCATTAATATCTATATGTTGAAATCCTAAATTATGTATTAATTGTTTTTTTAGAAACTTCTCAAACAAATTATTATGAATGTATAAATATATTGTTGTATTAAAAATAACAAACCTATTCTAAAATTGACTTTTGAATGGATCCAATTAACACCAGAAGTTCTGTGTCTAACATTGTGTAAATGTAAATGTGTATATACGAGTAGTACTTATGTAAAATTAAAAATTAAATTGTAAAATTGCGTAAAAAATTTATGGATAGTTTTAGTATCTTATACTTTATTATTTACATACATTTTTTTGTAAAATTCAGATCATTTGGTTGGCCAATGTTGTTGTATAAGGTGCATAAACTTTCTAAGTGCATTTTCTTTAAGAATATCCAATTTTTTTGGCTCGTAAGCAAAACTATGATATTTACTTTCAATATTCAGTACAAAAAAATATTGAAATTTTATTCTTTATTATTTTACCGAAATAGTTTTTACAGTAAATAGTTTACTTTAATAAAATATTATTTTTATTTATTAATTTTAAAAAAATCAATATCCTTCAAGCTGGTTGAAAAAAAATTGTAAATTATGAGATCAATTTATATTTCCCCAAAGATCTCAATTACACAGTACATTAAAGATGGATACGGTACTAGAAAGGTTGCATACATTTGGCTATATCGTACCAGCATTAAATATGGCTTTGTACAGTCAAATGTATGTATATTCAATAACGGGATAAATATTAAAAAGGAAAGAGTTATGCATCGCGAAAGAAATCGTAATGGATACAAATGTATTTAACGCTTCTGCCCGATTTCTTTGATAGTGGAAGATAAGAAATAATATTAAAGCATATAAGATCAATGAGGAGATAGCAACCTGCAATCTTATTAAATCAAACGATTGGAGAGAAAGAGTATTCAGAAAGAATAATATAGTAATATGAAGCAAGAAACCTTTTAAACGCAGACGAGACTGGCTCTTTACAAAGCTGCAAAGAAAAATATTCAATGCACAAGTGAAAAATTAGCGAAAAAGAATCACAATAATACTAATGGGTTCTGCAATGAAAGAAAAGTTGTCACTTCTAAAATAGGGCAGTCTATAATTTCGATATGTTTTGGAAACAATAATGATCATTCACAGTATGGCATTTCATATAATTGAAGTGTTAAATCGTTGATGATTAATTCCATATTTAACAGATACTTAATGAAACTAAACAAAAGATTCGTCATGAAAAAATAGAAAGATAATTTTATTTATAGATAGCGCTTCAGTGCACATTGTTAATGAAGCGACCATCCTTAGTCACACTAAGATTGTTTTCTTGCTATTGAATCTCATCAGTATATTGCAACTATTTGATGGTATAATAATAAGTTTAAATATAAATGCACGCAGATATGAAATTTTTTATTTTATCCCTGATGGTCAATAAAAAACATGCTTAGTGCTGTTTCGTTATAGCGCTCTTTTGATTTTATGGAGAAAAAAATTATTTTAACATTAATATATTTTTAAAAGGTTTTCTTTGTTTAATTTCATATGAAAATTGTCACTATGTATTTAGAAATCTATTTAACCTAGCAAGACGCATTTTTAAAAATAAATAATAAAATATCAATTTATGCCTTTATTTTGTGCTATATATTAATACATTTTTTATTTTCTACAAAATTTGACAATGAATCAGATTTATTTATGGTATTCACGAATTTTGAAAAAGGTTGTGCCGAAAATTAATATATAATACTATATATATGTACGTATGTATGTACGTAATATGTATGCCCTGTAAGCATTAATTCTCTGTTCATCTGATCGCCAAGAAACTTTAAGAAGACATTGAGTAAACTATTGCGAAGGTGCAAAAAGGTATAAATATTTTTTTTAAATATAACCCTCCCAGAACCGTGTTGGGCTATAAGCCATAATTTAAACAAAAATGAGTAAATTGTTTAAGTTAAAACAAAATAATTAATGAGGTTTGGAAATTGTCAATATGGCTGCTGTAACATAAGCACGCACCGCAAGCAGAAATCAAAAATAAAATAAAACATTAAATAAAACAAAATAAAACATAACAAAATTAAATAAAACAAATATTACTGAAATCATTGAAAATCATTGAAAATCATTGAATTCATTGTAAAGCCTACAGATGCAGAAAGAAACACAAAACTAAAATATAAAACCTCCAAAACCTTGCAAAAGAAGGTTTAGAAAATACATAGGCGGAAGCGGCGACCAAAAATTTAAATGTCAGAGGGTAAAAAGAGAAACAATCAAAGAGAATGGTTAAATAAAAAAAAATAAAGATTTACCAAAAATTTAGAAAATAATATCAAAAAATAGAGAAAAATAAGGAGAAAAATAAAATATTTAAAATAAAATAAAAGCAATAAAACCCCCCGAAAAATAGCCGAAAAATAGCCGAAAAAAGCTCAAAATACTCTGATTGGTCGTACTCAGGCATGAAACCGCTATATATACAGCAGTCAATTGGTTAGTCAATTTTTATGCCGACGTATGACAATTTTTCAAATTTCGATGCTAGACTGACAAACTTGTCGATTGTAAATATTGTTTTTTTTGTAGAAATATATTTTTCTAAGTTAATGTTTTGTTTAATTTAACTTATTCTGGATGGCCGCGCTGTCTTTTGGCATCGCTCGCCAGGTCCCCCCTAACTTATTTATATCCATTTCACATATATTAAGTGTGTGGATAAGTGATGAAACGATATTCAATTCCGGCAGTTAAATTTGCAGGATGTTGGTGTGTCGTTTTATCATTTTCCACCCCTCGGAGTCTGTTTAGACTGGTCGGCTTCCAATCGATCACATAGTAGGACACCGTTGGAATTCACCGCAGGGTAAAATGCGGGAATGTTGTCAGAGTTAAAGGGACAACATTATTACATGTTTAAGTACGAAAATTGAATTTTTATTCAACTACTGCCGATTATTATATTATCAAGGGTACGACTAGTGATAGAAATTTAGGTCAACGAAAGTATAAAGTAGGGTTAGATCACGTACATTGTTTGATAATCATCGCGGTGGAAAATTAAAATAAAATGATACATTTTGGCATAGATCTGTGAGATGATAATATAGAGATTTACGAATAGTGGTAACTGTGGCGACCATAGGAAAGCAAATATGAGTTGTTGGACTTAAATAATGACATTATAATAATGCATTCATTTCAATTTACTATTGGCTAACGTTTGTATGAAACAAGGAATTTTCCATAAAATAAGGGCGGAACACTGCCCAAATTTTTGAAAAATATTTTAATAAATAAACAGTAATGACGACAAATCGATATAGGAATTGTGGAAATAGATGAGTATGAACAAGCGTATAGATATAAAGAGACGTAAGACCTTCCATCGGCAGTCAGGAACCCAAAAGTAAAAATATCATGAGGAGTAGTTCTAGAAATGGAACTCACCTGCTCATGAATTTTCAGCTGCTATATACAGTACCAACATGAGCTTGCTCATGGGTCTATAGTGGTAGGATTAAAATTGTGGGGCGTCTGAGTGAGACAGCATAGACTTTAGGAAAAGAAGGTATTGTGATAGAGGGGAATAGGTTTGAATAAGCTTTGCACAGATTTAAACAAATTAATTACACCCAGTACACCAGCATGATTTTTGGGGGCTCAGCCGGGATGAAAGCAATGTCAATTAGAAAGATGAAAACCAAGAAAAATTTAAGAAATAACAGAGTGTTTTATCAATGCACCCTCAGCCGTGATTTGAAGTCATTTCATTGAAAAGATTATAGCCATGGGAATCGGAAAATGTCTATAATAATAATCAATATTCTGTAAATTTGTGTGCTGATTTTTTTTCTAAGTGTCTAGTAGAATTTACAATATGAAAGAATGCTCATCAACCTAATTTGTTTAATTATAATAATAACTTGTAAGGAATTTATATTAAAATAATACTAATATTTATTAATTATCTTTCTTGAATTATATTTATTTTTTACTTTTTAATTTATAATAATAATAATAATAATAATAATAATAATAATAATAATAATAATAATAATAATAATAATAATAATAATAATAATAATAATAATAATAATAATAATAATAATAATAATAATAATAATAATAATAATAATAATAATTATTATTATTATTATTGAAAATTATTTTGTATAATAAAAAACTTTTGTTGTATAATAAAATTATCACATGGCTAATAGAATGTCTAATAGAATTAGCAAATGTCTATAAATTATTAAAGCATGGATTATAAATTGAATGATTGGTGAAAATTAGGAATGATGAGGTAGAACCAAGGTATGAATGTAGATAAAATAGAAAGATTGAATGGTATGAGACTTGATGACATAAAAATATGGAGTTAGAATATCTAATAATGGTAACTAAACAAAAAATTAAAATAACAACACAGACGAAAATCTATAAAAAAGACAACCATAACAATAAGAATTAATCCGACGCGAAAATAATAGCAATAAAAACGATTAATAAATGAAAATAGTTATTAAGAGTAAACTGATTAAACAGTTAAAAGCGAAATATCAAAATGATATGAAAGAGAATAAATAGAGCCAATGATGATATGTGAAGAATAAGAGGCAAAGAATAACTTTATAAACCGAAAGTTGAATAACGAAAAATAGAAAATGAATAAATATCGAAACAATGTATAATAAAGAACGAATAACAATAAAATATCGAAAGTTGAAGTACAGATTGAAAGGAAAAATATAAGCGTTGAGTAGCGAAAATGCAAAGACAACAAATAACAGTAAGATCGTGAATCAATTTAAAAAGATAAGAATTAACATTACAGAGACAATTAATAACAGTCGAATGAGAAAATTAACGTCATTTAAGACATGAAATTGTAAACTACAACTCAAAAAAAAACCCAGCAATTAATCGCATTATGAAAGACATGTATATGAGAAAAAGTGAATAAAACATGAATGAAGAACAAATTAAAACTAAATTAAAGCGAATAAAATCAAACGCAGTAAAGAGAAAAGATTGAAGAGTGCAAAGCAGTTAAATGTATGTAGAAACACAGACGAATGGAAGAAAACAATGTCAATAAATTAAAAGTTACTGGGAATTGAAAAATGAAAAATCAAAGGCTTAGAAACAATTAAAAACATCATGGATAAATTATAACGTGGAGACAACAAAAAATAGTCGAAAAATAAAATCAGCTAAACGAATAATACCCGAGACGCATAACGAGGAATATATTGGACAGTATTTAAACTGATATTGCTAGAATATATACTGAACCGCATAAAAGTCAAACATAAATTATAATGGTGAAGATACAAAGTAGAGGAGCATCTAGGATGGAGCATTAAAATGAAACTAATAAGATAATGAATAACACCAAAATGGTAAGAATGTGTCGAAGGAGGTGCTACTCACTTTTGGAATGACCATTAACAAAGCACAAGGACAATCGCTTCAAGTTTGTGGAATATATTTGGAGAATCCGTGCTTCTCACATGGACAACTGCATGTGGCCACTTCAACCGTGGGAAAACCTTTCGATTTATTTGTATACATAACGGACGAAAAAACAAAAAATATTGTATATCCGAAAGCAATCAAATAAATAAATAAATAGCATTAAAATAGATAGATTTAAATGTGTTGTTTTAATTTTTTTGTCCTTGAACTTCCTTTCTTTTGAGATCGCAGCAACGCGCGACGGGTACTTATAAAACCAAAAACTATAAAAAATGGTTTATAATTCTAAATTTAAAGATAAAACAGCGCACGTTACTAAAAAATTAGAATTGATGAAAATTCATTTTTTTATAATGAAATATTTCCCAAGTTTAATGTTATTAATGAAGAAAAAATTTCGAATGATCTTATTGAAGAATATTACGATCAAGGCGAAAAACTTATACAAGATGATGTAAAAGCGAGTATAGAGGCTTTTTAAACTTTTTCTGAAACCTTGTCTAGCGCAGATGCCAAGAAACAAATGAATGAGCTATTTCGTTATACAAGACCCGATAAGTTACATGATTTTGAGAAAAAGAAAATGCAGTTCAGACTAAGGTAGATAACTTTTTCAAGCCAAAAAATAAATAATAATATTTATAATTATGTCTTTTTCAGCAACCATTTTCTAGAAAATACAAAAAAATGAAAAAAAACTAAAATCAAAACTCTACAATTCAAATTTTATAAAAGTTCAAAAAACAAAAATAAAATTACTTGTACATCCATTTAATTTTGTTGGATCACCCCAAAATCCATCCTTGCAATTGTTACACATTTTACCACTTCGACCAGCTTGACAGTAACACTGACCGGTTAACTAAGTAATATCATTAATCAAATATGACTCGCAAATTGTATTACTTGGTTGCAAGAATGATTTAACGCGCCTATAGGATAATCACAATTACAGGGTAAGCATCCTATTTGTGAAGATAAATTAAAAAATTTATCTTGACATCGATCACACTGTAAGCCCACAACGTTTGGGAGACAAGGGCATTTACCAGTTTCATGATTACATATGCCTTGCCATTTTGAATTAGTACCCATATGATTACAAACACATTTTGTACATGTTCGAACCGCACCATTTCCAAAATATCCTGATACGCACTGTTAAAATAAATTGTATTTTCAAAATAAATTATTATTTTGTAAATCTTTACAAATTGTAGAGATTACAATACCTGTAAACCGGTTTACCGGAAAATTTCCAAAAATATCCTAAAAATCTTAACCGGTAATTAGAATGAGATTTTTTCTGTCGAGAAAACGAAGGTAAGTGTCGGATTTTATTACGAAATTAATCAATTTCGTTAATTAATTCTGAACGTTATAAAAATATATAAACAATTAAATTTGTTTATATAAGCAAAATAATGTGATAAATAGAAATTTAAATAATGTCTAACAAAAGACTAATGGAAATCTATTAATAACTGTCGATACATGAACATTATTGTCCACAGAAGTGACAACGAATTTTGAAACCTTGGATTATTTTGCATTCATGGATCTATGCCTGCTGAGTGATGTGTAATTCTTATTAAAAATAAACTGAAAGAGTTTGGCATTTCTTTAGCAAATATTGTATCAATTAAAACAGATATAGCTTCGGTAATGAAGAAAGCAATTATGTCTTGCACATGGAATACATTGGCTATAATCAAAGTTCTGTATAGTAAAATAATTTCGACAAAACTGAGAATGAATACCAAGAACTTTAATTACCTGACATGGTTTCGGGTTCGAACATACTCTATTCAAAAATGTATATTCAGACGAATGACTTGAACTAACATATTTTTACATAAATAATATTATACTTAGTTATAATGATAACAGCACGTTTTGATGTGCGGATAACTTATTTTAGTATTCTTCGAGTCGAATGATTAACCTTCTTTTTTATACAGCAAGCTACCACAGAAAAATAAAGCTATAGATATGTATCAGGCCATATGATGGAATGGACTAAAATGCATTATTGAACACATACTGAATTGTGGTCGAAAACCAAAAATGGAAAGGTTATCCTGATTACTCATACTGTTTCTACATGGGCCAACTTTGTGATTTTCGAAATTTTGACTGGATAAATTGGTGATGTGGTGAAAACAAAAACCTTTAATAAATGCCTTTTCATAATTTATATTTTAATGTTTTTGTAGTTGAAGTCAACAGCTCATTACTATAAATGTTTTTAATTTTTAAATGATTAACATCTTTATTGTAGTGCCTAAAACTTTTAATTTTTAATTAAATTACAAATGTGTTATTAAAAATAACACATATTTAAATTTTGTTTATATATTGGCTCTTTTAACATGATCTCAACCATTTTCAATTTAAAACTTTACAAACTACCTTAAAGTCAGCTTGAAACAAAGCCATCACATTTTTTAAAATAAAAACTGTACGAACTGATTCAGATAACAAACTATTGTTTTCTCCTAAAAACGTCTGAAATGGAAGAAACATCATTGATATACAATGTCATCAAAGGCAAAACTCGAAAATTATACTTGAAGAATGTGAAATTAAAAGATGATGAAAAGTATATTTTTAGATCATCTTAAAGCAGAATCATGATTTATAGATGAAAAAATTCGTCCGTAACTAATTAAGATTAATTGAAAGCTGAACCACAAAACTTTCTCAACTGATCAAATCAACTTATTGTATTCATTTCATTTATATTTTATTGTTCTGTCCTTACAATTATAATAAAATATATTTATGAATATAATAATAAAATTCAGTGTTTACTTTTTCACAATTAAATCCAGAGGTATTATATAAGCATTTTCTACATTCTCCAGTCTTTGAGTTGCAACTATCTTCTATCCTTTGATCTATGTTTCCTGAGCATCTACATGGTTGACATGTACCATCTTTACTAATCGCATTTCCAAAATGATTTGTCTCACATTGATCACAAAACTGCCCTAAAAACGAAAATATAATATTGTTGGGCTGAAGTTTGAAATTTTAATTTTTGTAAATCAATTTTTAAAAAATGCGTCAAAATAAAACAATAAAACCACACCAAGATCATTTAAAATTCATTATCTCAAACCAATTAAAACAAAATAACTTAAAAAAACCCTAGAAGAATAAATAATAAACATTTAAATAAAAAAAAAATGTAGAGAGAATACAAAATATTTATTTAAAATTAATAAACACTATATTACGTAATTATTACCATCTTAAAATGGAAATCCATAATGGCGAAAAAATGAAATAAAGAAAGGAGCTTAAACTATAGTTGTATTAACAAACGAAAGACAATGATTCTGAAATAAATGAATTAATTTTGCCTTGAACTATCAAACGAAAGAGACATAATTAAATTCGCTATGTTGAATATCTAAAAAGGATGAAAAAAAATTAATTAAAATATGAATTTTAAGAAGTTTCATAATAAAAAATGAATTAATTAAATTAAATACTTTTACTAAAAATAAATACATAAAAATTACCGTAAGAATAAAAGTAAATTTAAAGGCTCGTGTGTATATGCAACTTAACTTATTCATTAATTTTACATTTATTTTAACGCTGATTTGAATTTTTTAGTGGGAAGTTAGTTTAATTTGTATTTTTGTAATTTATATGGCAGTTTTCATAAGTTAATAAATGTTTCATTATATTATTTTTTGTTTTTAATTTTCTCTAAGTGTTCATATACCTCTCTTTAATAAATTTTTAATATCAGTTTGGACAGCTACGAACATTTTAAATTAAGTCCTCCTTAATTTTTATATATTTCATCATAGTTCTTAAAAAGAAGTTGAGCGGTACTCAACGTTGTCAGTTAATTGTGGCGAGTTGGTATGCACCGGGTAGACTTAATTCATTTCCTCGACGGCTGCGGGATGGGTCAAGTTCTTGTGACACTAATCTTCAATGGTAGGCAATCGTTGTACAAACCGAAGCGCTAGATAGGAACGTTGGCCGGAGCTGTTAGACATAAAACGACGGAAGTGCGTCGAAGTGTAGGAACTATTATTCAAATTTAAAATACCCGGAAAGAAAGGTGTAAACTAGGACGAAAATGCAGTTGGAAACAGCGATTAAATAAATGCGATAGGAAATTTTCCATAAAATAAGGGCGGAACGCTGCTCAAAATTTGGAAAGATACCCTAATAAAAAATTGATGACAAAATTACATAGGAATTGTAGAAATAGACGAGTATGGACAATGGAATAGAAAAAAAGAGACGTAAGACCTTCCATCAGCATTCAAGAAGCCGAAAGTGAAAATATCATAAAGATGAAGCTCACCTGCTCATTCCAACCCTTATGTTCAGTACCAACATAGTAACTACCATATGTACATAGGAGGTACAGGATAATAATCTTGAAGGCGTTTAGGGATGATCGACACAATAACCCTAGAAAAATAAATTAAAACAAACCCTATATATAATATAGATTAAATATGAGTATGATTCCAGTATGTTGATATCGCTTGGGACAATTACAATAATTAACTATTTAATTTAACAGGAAAATATATTACATCATTACATTATAAAGAAAATATTGCAATGGACATCAGGCTTGTGTGAGTATATGAGATCATCCATTGGGCTAATAGTTGCCATTCTCCGAATAAATATAGTTATACAAGGGCTCCTCCTGTAATTCAAAGGCAACATAATCTAATAAACCATAAGTTTTTGGAAATATTCTGCAATATTAATTTGATTTAGTAAAGCTGTGGTAGAGGTTTGGGGGACATAATCAACTGTCGCTTTTGAAAAAATCATCAATATTTAAGATATATTAAACATTCAAATTTTAAATATTAAACTTATTATTATTGTTGATTATTTTTAAATAAAGATTTTGGAATTTTAATTTTTAAAAATAGTTAAAGAAATTTAAATTATAACAAGTACTAACCACTATAGCCTTTTTTGCACATGCAAGTAAATGCTGTTGTGTTAAAGATTAAACTGCATCCAATTGAATTGTTTTTTAAAGATGATAAACCTGGACATTGACATTTCTTACAAAGAATTCCTCTGCTTGTATCTCCATAATAACCGTTTTCACAGTTTTGGCAATTGTAACCAAAACTGTTTCCTTTACAGTTTAGACATTTACCAGTTTTCTTGTAATTAAGTAAAATTTAAAATATAAATTTAATAGTGGAAACATAATATTTAAATAATTTAAAATAACTGTGTATTACAAGTACTGTGTTATACGAGGGACGCCTGTATTAAAAAACCTAGAATTTTGGCAGACAATATTGGTATAGCTCCTCAATTTAAAGAAAATTCATTCTGGAGGCGTAAAAATCGTATGTTTAACTATGAATGTCGAAATTAAATGCGGACAGGCCCTGAAAAAAAACTACAAAATTTCATTTTTTCCGAAAGATTTAAACTTATGAATAACCAAGCAAAAAATTTTCAATTTCTAATAAAGTTTAATGAAATTTATAATTTGGATAATGAAATACTAAGAAATAAATGTACAGATTTAAAAGTTGCGTTAACTGATGGAAAAGATATAGATATAAGTTCTTCAGAATTATGTAACGAACTGTGTATATTTAAAGACACCATAACTCAACTAATTAGTTTTGATCTATTAAATATATTAGAGTATATTTATTCACATGATTTATTTGATATATTTCCAAATATAGTTATATTTTTGAGAATACTATTAACTCCAGTAGCAAGTAGCGAAAGGTCATTTTCCAGACTTAAACTAATTAAGAATTATTTACGGTCAACCATTTCTCAGGATAGATTAGTTAGTCTGTCAATGATTGCTATTGAAAGCGATATCTGTAGCAAAATCAAAATTAATTATGTATTGGATGAATTTTCTTCCATAAAAGTAAGGAAAATAAAATCTTGGTTCCTAATTTATATAATATTTCTGTTAATTTTTTTATGAATTAATGGTTAATTATACAGTATGCTTTTTAATAATAATATACTATATATATAATTATAATACTTTACTGTGAAATTTGTGTATTTTGATTTCAATTCTATTTTTCTTTCACAATTTTATAAAGTTATATTTTTTTAAAACAATTTTATTTTAAGATAAAATTAAATTGATATTACCGAATCACATGTAGTACTCATTTGATTACATTTACAAGAGTGACAAAACGGGAAATTCCAGTAACCAGGTTTGCATGTATCACAATGTTGCCCTTCTACTCCTTCGCGGCACAAACACTTTCCTGTATCATTGTAACATTGCGAATTAAGTGAACCAGTAAGATCGCATTTACATTCTGTTAATAATTAAAAAATATATCAATAACTCACCAAAATACTTTTGCATCCTCTTGCGTCAAATCCATAGGATTCTGAGGCACATCGTTCACAGGTCTTTCCAGAAACATTAGGCAAACATTGGCATTGTCCCCCAATTTTGTTACAATTATTATTACGAGATCCAGTTACATTACACTTGCATTCTTAAAATATATATTATGCATTTTAATTGATAAATTAAGTTAAAAAATTCAAATTTTAATCTAATTTAAATAATCTATGATATCATTTTTATTTTACTGAGATATTTCAGAATCATTAGGGTTAGGTGATTGAAAAATAAAAAATATATACATAATTAATATATTCATTGCTTAAAGTAAGCCAAATTCATAAGAATACAATATACAACATTAAAAAAAGATGAAAGAAAATGAAAACTTGATTTTATTTTGAGTTATTATGATATGATGAAAATTGACAATGAAAGGAAGCACGATCGAAAACTGACTATCGATTATTATGACGATAAGATTTGTAAACTGTTGGAAAAAGTAAAATCAAAAGCAAACAATTGGAATATGGTAGCACTATGTTTGTTCCTATATCTGAAACCAAAATTTGGGATATCACACAGTTTCATTGGCATACCTTTAGAGTCATACTAATTCCTCCATATACGGTAAATATTTTCTTGGCCTATCTCTATCTTTCTTGACTTTCTCAGATTTCAATACAGCTAAAACACTATGAAACATAAAGTATCTTTATTTTGCACGTTAACGATTGCCTATTAGTCCTTTAGATGTGGGAATATAACTAGACATATTGGAGACCTTTGTTATTTTAAAATTTACTTCAAATATTCGATTTAATTTCTAGCTACTTCCTAATTCAGTTCGCTCAACAATTTTTTCATTTAATTTTTTTATGCCATCTTCGAAGAAAGTAGTAGTCACTGAAGCAGCACGATTTGATAAACAAACTATTTTGATATCGCCATCTTTTTCAAATTCAATTTAGACTCTAAATTGAACTTTTGAGTGTTTCAATTTGTATTAAGATATTTTTAATTTTTCCAAAAGAGAAGAAGCACTATTTATTTAACATAATACTCATCAATTTTCAATTTTATAATTCGATGTGATTGTAATAGATCATGTTGGGATGTTAAATATTCGTCGATGAATAGTTCAATAAGACAAAATTCCAACAAAGAAATCTTTTTTTCACAAACACTCAATAAGATATACAATTGTTTACTTCTCGTACACCCTAAGGGTATCACGAAATAAGTCACTGCAATCTGATTACCTTCTTTATCTGTTTACTGCTTTTAACTCGTTTCTCCACTTATTTTGTCGTCAAATCCTTTTATAATTTTTGGGTTCCCATTAATTTGGATTACTGCTAGGTAAACAATTTTTCCCGTTCGAACAATTTATTGCCCATTTCACTAATCCAGGGAAACCCATTACGCTGACGTTCAGTTCGGTGGCCCTTGATTAATGGGTTCGTCGGTAAAACATTTAATTAATTAATTAATTTGTTTTCGGGGTCCCGACCCTTCAATATACCTTATCTCAATCTTATAGTATTTTATTCGTCTTCAAAATCAAATTTGCCACCGGTTACCACTTTTCTCCCGAAAAATATTGATTTTTACTTTTTTCAAAATTTTAATTAATTTTAATTGATTTTGATAATTTTAAAATTTTATTATTTTTATTCATGTTTTATTATAACCCCAACATATCTCCCCCCTTTAATTAGAATTCGTCCTCGAATTCCATTTTATATTTTATGCTTGATAATAATAATAATAATAATAATGATAATAATAATAATATAATAATCATAATAATAATCATAATCGTAATAACGATTCTATCAAAAAAAAATTAATTAAAAATTTCTCCTAATAGGAGGTTAATTTAATTTAAAAATTATTTACTAAAAATTTCTCCTTAATGGAGAATTTATTTAAATTTTATTTCTATTATTTTGTTTTTCTTGGGCTATTAGTTCCCTTTAATGGGAAATAAATTGATGGTTGTCACTGAATTAAGTTTGCCCATGATTAATGGGACATTTTTTTCAATTTCTGAACCAATGAAATCGCTGTTCTGAATACGATTTCATTGGTTCTTTTATTTCTGTTTCTTTTTCTCCCTTTTTAAAAGCGTAATTTCCCTGTTTTCTTCATTTTTAAAAAAATGTTTTCAAAATGCTATCAACGTCTATCACAATTACCGGAAATTCAAGATATATGTTATGAATTTTTCCAAAACAGAAACTCTACCATGCAACCGCTCAAGTATCCGAGCATCTACTGATACTTATGCTTGTACTGGCTTATTCACCCTCCTTTTCAAGTACGAATTATTATTGTGTTTATTACTGATCCTCAACTGCACTCAGGAAGCTACGACGATCGAAGAACCCCTATCATTATCCGCTTACCAATTGACTTCAGAGATGAGCGGAATGTCAGATCAGAAAACAAGTCTATAACTCTATTATGAATTGGGTTAAATATGACATCAACAAACGAAGACAACACCATTTGCTTCTCCAAAAAAAATTTTAACTGTTATTGTTAGCATTGAATTACTGACAAATCTGATGATAGATGTAGAGACTTATTTGATCAAGTAAAGAATTATTTATTATTACCTCAAGACCGTCCTCTTATGCAGATAAATTTTTTTTTAATTTATTTTGTGTAATAATAATTTTTAAGTTTTACTCATGCTAACGCATCATAATTTATAAATTGATGTAAAACCAATTAAAGTAACTGCCAATACATAAGTCGAAAACGTCTGTGTATTTTAGCTTATCTTACATATAATAATAATAATAATAATAATAATAATAATAATAATAATAATAATAATAATAATAATAATAATAATAATAATAATAATAATAATAATAATAATAATAATAATAATAATAACAATAATAATAATAATAACCATGATAATAACAATAATAATAATAATACCAATTATGATTATAATAACAATTTTTTTGGAATACATATAGTAATACTTTTAGTTATAATATTTGGAATTACCTATCTTTATTGGCATTCATTTATTTAATTAATTATGATGTCCGAACAACCTCTGAGACTGTCCAGGGCACCAAGATTCGGTTTTCAGACGTTGGTTGTACCTCATTGTGGTACTCGCACTTTATGCATGAATGCAATAATTATAATAATAATAGTGATGAATATTTATTTATGCTGCTTTCTTTTATTTATAAAATAAGGGTTCCCATTATATTGATTTACATTATTTTATTATTATGTTATATGTTGCAGGTTTATTTATATTTCCTTTATGCCATATTTCGGTGAGTTTTTATTGACTTGATTATAATAGTGATATTATACTAGTAATACACATAATGATTTATTATAACTTTTAATTTCGAATATATATGTATATATATATATATATATATATATATGTATTGATAATAATATCCTTTTATTTTATTTGTGTCTTTTACATTTAATTAATTTATAAAGGTGTTGCATTATTTCAGGATTTAATGAAATTGGGGGTTAAAAAAATATTTAGCTTATTAATTTTTGGGGTACTCCCACGGCATTTTTGGTCTGGCAAAGACAATCAAAGACTTAATTATTTATTTATAAATAAATGCAAATATATATTTTTCAATTAATATTTCGATTAAGTTTTATTTCCAATGTGTCCGTTCCACTGTGTCCGTTTCCGTCGAAGCATTTCATCGTTGATTGATAAGAACCCTGGTTTCTCGATTATAGGTTCATTTTTTGGAACCTCGTTTATTGTTTTCGGAATCCTCACTTCTACTGCTATTGTGGCTTTGTCGTATGCTGCTCTAATTATTTTCTGCTGCAGTTCCTCTGAAATTGTCCACAATGTAAATCTTTGCGCTTCATTCCATATTTTCCATCTTTCATCTAAGATCTCGATTTTCTCGTCGATAATGTGCATCCGGTATTCGTTTTCAGCTTTTATTTCAATCTCTTCAGCTAATTTTAATCCGGAATTCCTCTGAACAATAAATAGCAATATCTTCATTTTTCTGTCATCCGTGCGGAACCAGTTTGGGATCAACAAGTTGTTTTCGATCGAAAATCTTTTTGCATCTCCATATTTTTTCTTTAATCGATGAAAATTGTCGTAGGTCATCCTTGTGCTGTTTTCCCATCGCTCCATTTTTTTTTAAAGACATTAGAAATTAATTGTTGAATTTTAGATTTTGTGATCGGAGATCGTCGGTAAGCACACGAAGGGTACCACCTTCGATCCTGATATAAATAATAATATTTAATAATAAATTCTTACCGTTTTAAATGATTTTAATTACACTAATTTATTTTTATTCCACTTTTAAATTTATACCCTTTACTCTTATTCAAACAAATTTTATTTTCTATCCTCTTAACCCCGTTATCCAATCAGATTGCACTTGACTTTTTACACACAAAGGATACCCTATACTAAAAGATGCACGTCAACCAGAATATATATATGAAAGATATCATGTCAATATAAAATAGGCATGCAATAATCAATTGTATCTCACTAGACGAATGTTTTCTCGTACACGAACCACGAAGGTCTTGGTCGGTCGATACGATCGCGATGCTTATTTGTTCGAATAAATTTTGAAAATGATATCATGTATATGACACGAATGATAATAGTTATTGTCATGATCACAATTATGAAGAATGTTCCAGAATTACCTATTTGTAATGTGGTTTGGTTGAATACTATTTCATAATCATTAACTCGAAATATAGTTTTGTTATACACAATTGAATAGGATTTATTATCGTCTGCTTGGCTTCTCCATGCTTTGGTTGAAGGATATGCTTGATTTATTTGCATTGGTAAATTGGATCTTTTGTTTGGTTGATTCACTGAAACTAGAACAGCTTTGTTTTCGACGAATGTTTTTTGCCAATTGCTAGTCTGATTTGTACGTCGATAGTATTTAATTTTCAAGTGCACCATTTTAATTTCAGATGTTGACCTTGGCTGAAAAAAATTAAAAGTTTGCCAGTTTTGTTTGTTGTTTAGTGGAGTCTGAATTTTTCCATAATAGTATATCATTATTTGCTGACTGATGTCTAGATTGGAGACAGTCATAATTATTTGATTGAGGTAATGGAATAACATTCTATTGGTTTCGTTTATTAAATGAATTGAGTGTTGATCACGATATTATAAGTTTTATTTAATTTTAAATTAAAGTACTTTACAAATGGTTTTCTCAGATTGAGGGTATCGACTGAATAGCTTTGAAAAATAACTTTGACTTGTTGGGTTTCATCTGGTTTTCAATATACGTAAATTCCATTTATAATGGGTTACACTTCGACGTAGTTTTGTAATTTTTGTGTCCACACGTTCAATCTAATTAAACTATGCAGTTTTCTTACAGAATTCTTTCGAGGTTCATATTGTTTTATCAGCCAGGGATATTTGAAATTCATTATTAAATCCCGTGCAATCAACATATTTTGATGATAATCTAGTTTCTTTGAGGGTTCAAAATAACTCACTAGATTATCAATTTCGATTTCTTCTGATTCTTTACAAAGATATAATCATACAATTTGGGTAAGAGTTGAATATGTATGAATATTTTCAAGCACTTCAATCTCCGTTTTGGCATACCTTGGCATGACTTCTGCCTAGTTTGAACAAAATAGATAAGATATTATTAATGTCATGAACAATACTTTATTCATATAATTCAATGGGGTGGGGTTTTTTGTAAATTTTTGTATAATATTCGGCCCATCATTTATTTTATCCTGCTTTGATCTCAACGAATATTTCACTTCACCATCTGATTGAATTTTTTTACAACGATTTGCATGCACCACTATTGTTTCTGCCTTTTTGTTTCTGATCGGTCGTAACTTTATGTTGGTTTCTGTCGTATCGCTTACAGTATACGGTCGTTTGAATGGTCTTTGCAATTTTGTTGACAGTCCTTTTGTTGGTTCGGGTTTGTTTAAATATACTAAATCTCCGGTTTTGTGTACAATTTCATTTGTGCTACTGTTAGTTAGATTTCATTTAACTAAATCGAATGAAACTCCTTGTAATTGTTCCATCATATCCATGTCGATTAATAATTTTGTCGGGCAATCTTTCATAACCAGCACATGGTGAGTTATTTCTCTATTGCCAATCAATATTTTACATTCAAGCTATTGATCTATTGAAGTCAAATTTATTTCTGAACTTCGGCGATGAACTGATAGTTCTTTGAAATTGGTCATTTATCACTGGCGTTAATGATCTGTCTCGTCTTTCAGAAATCACTGCAAAAGATTGCGCTTTCTTTACGGTGCTCATTAGATTTAATTCGATTCGCATTGCCTTTTTCATTAATTCATCGAAATTATTGAAATCTAATTACCATAGAGCTTTTCGGATCTCCTTATCAAGTCCAATTAGAAATCGTTCTTATAGCTACTCTCTGATTTGTTTTACAGTATCAGGTTGTTCCTGTTTGACTTCAAACACTGTATCTGCAAGTGTTGTTAAGTATTGAGCAAATTCACCTACCAATTCGTCTGATCTTTGAACTCTGTTGTAAAACTTTTTTCTCATTATGCGCTTTATATCGCCACCGATTAATGTATTTGCAGGTTCATATTTTAACTTTGACTAGTCATTTCCAATGTTCCTTTTTTCCAACTGCTTCCATGCCTCTCGTGATGCCCCTTTGAGATAAAGTTGCAATCGCTGTACCATCACCGCTTGAGTCCATCCGTAGGCCTTTACATACATGTAATATTCGCCCATGAAGTCTGCGAATTCTACAGGATCTCCTCCGTACTGGTTTACTGGTAACTTTTGACAACTGCATAATTATTTGTATCTCTGACGGTCTTTGCTGATGTTGAAACTATTGGTGCTGTAGCTGCTCATAGTAATCTCTATTCGTTGCTTGCTTCGTAAATTGTACGGTTCTCCTTTATTTTTCAATTTAGAACGTCAATTTTCAAAGATTTGATTTCTCTTTCTCAATATACTACAGTTTTCACAAAGCTTTGGTTGCTCTTTAGATGCTTCTCACCGACGATTCAGATCACGTCGGGCTCACCAAATAGTTGGGATATTAAATATTCGTTGATGAATAGGTCTCTCGATCCAACTCACTGTGTTCAATAATCAATAAGACAAAATTCCAACAAAGAAATCTTTATTCTAAAATATTCAATACGATATATAATTGTTTACTTCTCGTACACACCCTAAGGGTATCACGAAATAAGTCACCACAATCTGATTAACTTCTTTATCTGTTTACTGCTTTTAACTCGTTTTTCAAACTCGTTAGATTTTCTTTTCGACCAACTGGCAACTTATTTTGTTGCCAGTTCCTTTTATAATTTCTGGGTTCCCATTAATTTGGATTACTGCTAGGTAAACAATTTTTCCCGTTCGAACAATTTATTGCCCATTTCACTAATCCCGGGAAACCCATTACGTTGACATTCAGCTCGGTGGCCCTTGATTAATGGGTTCGTCGGTAAATAATTAATTAATTTTTTTTGGAGTCCCGACCCTTCAAAATACCTTATCTCAATCTTATAGTATTTTATTCGTCTTCAAAATCAAATTTTCCACCGGTTACCACTTTTCCACTTGAATAATAATGACTTACTTTTTTTCAAAATTTTAATTAATTTTAATTGATTTTGATAATTTTAAAATTTTATTATTTTTATTCATGTTTTATTATAACCCCAACAATCATATTGAATTTCTCGTTCAACAATAATGTCACAAAACCCCTGTTCGATTTGAATACTATCTTTAATAAATATTTTTCTATTTTTTCCGATGGGATAGTACTTTTTCTTTTTTATCAACATTAAATTGGTTCAAATGCGCTCTATGATCATTATAAAAGTTAATGATAATTTGATAATATTTTATGATTATATTGTGACAGTTATCATAATGGTTCTTAGATTGCAGTTATTTACTCAAAGTTTGCTTGTATTATGAAAAACATTTTATCGTTTTATTTTAATTTGTGTAAATAATGTTAATCAAATTAATATAAATGTGTAAAATAAAGAAAATTTGCTTTAAAAAAATAATTTAAATAAAAGGTGAAATAATTTACTAAAGATTTGTTTAAATAAATTGTTTTCTTCAAATATAATATAAGAAAATGCAAAAATATTAAAAAATTATTTAAGTTAACTAATATTTTGAAAAATTTAATTTGTTTAAATTTATTCCAAATAATAAATAAAATATTGATTTAAATTAATTACGTAAATAAACTTCTTAATTAAAAAAATTATTACTTAAAACACAATAATTAATGAGGTTAGGAAATTATCAATATGACTGCTGTAACATAAGCACGCCCCGCAAGCAGAAATCAAAAATAAAATAAAACATTAAATAAAACAAAATAAAACATAACAAAATTAAAAAAAAACAAATATTAATTAAAATCATTGAAATGCCTACAAATGCAAAAAGAAACACAAAACCAAAACTTAATACCGCCAAAAACTTTCAAAAGAAGGTTTAGAAAATACATAGGCGGAAGCGGCGACCAAAAATTTAAATATCAAAGGGTAAAAAGAGAAACATTCAAAAAGAATGGTTAAATAATAAAAAATAAAAATTTACGAAATATTGAGAAAATAATATCAAAAAATAGAGAAAAATAAGGAGAAAAATAAAATATTTAAAATAAAATAAAAGCAATAAAACCCCCCGAAAAATAGCCGAAAAAGGCTCAAAATAATCTGATTGGTCGTACTCAGGCATGAAAACGCTATATATACAGCAGTCAATTGGTTAGTCAATTTTTATGCCGACGTATGACAATTTTTCAAATTTCGATGCTAGACTGACAAACTTGTCGTTTGTAAGTATTGTTTTTTTGTAGAAATATATTTTTCTAAGTTAATGTTTTGTTTAATTTAACTTATTCTGGATGGCCGCGCTGTCTCTTGGCATCTCTCGGCAGGTCCCCCCTAACTTATTTATATCCATTTCACATATATTAAGTGTGTGGATAAGTGATGAAACGATATTCAATTCCGGCAGTTAAATTTGCAGGACGTTGGTGTGTCGTTTTATCATTTTCCACCCCTCGGAGTCTGTTTAGACTGGTCGGCTTCCAATCGATCACATAGTAGGACACCGTTGGAATTCACCGCAGGGTAAAATGCGGGAATGTTGTCAGAGTTAAAGGGACAACATTATTACATGTTTAAGTACGAAAATTGAATTTTTATTCAACTACTGCCGATTATTATATTATCAAGGGTACGACTAGTGATAGAAATTTAGGTCAACGAAAGTATAAAGTAGGGTTAGATCACGTACATTGTTTGATAATCATCGCGGTGGAAAATTAAAATAAAATGATACATTTTGGCATAGATCTGTGAGATGATAATATAGAGATTTACGAATAGTGGTAACTGTGGCGACCATAGGAAAGCAAATATGAGTCGTTGGACTTAAATAATGACATTATAATAATGCATTCATTTCAATTTACTATTGGCTAACGTTTGTATGAAACAAGGAATTTTCCATAAAATAAGGGCGGAACACTGCCCAAATTTTTGAAAAATATTTTAATAAATAAACAGTAATGACGACAAATTGATATAGGAATTGTGGAAATAGATGAGTATGAACAAGCGTATAGATATAAAGAGACGTAAGACCTTCCATCGGCAGTCAGGAACCCAAAAGTAAAAATATCATGAGGAGTAGTTCTAGAAATGGAGCTCACCTGCTCATGAATTTTCAGCTGCTATATACAGTACCAACATGAGCTTGCTCATGGGCCTATAGTGGTAGGATTAAAATTGTGGGGCGTCTGAGTGAGACAGCATAGACTTTAGGAAAAGAAGGTATTGTGATAGAGGGGAATAGGTTTGAATAAGCTTTGCACAGATTTAAACAGATTAATTACACCAAGTACACCAGCAATCATCACAGATAACGAATTTCTATAAACGGTATCAGAATCATCTTAAAACATTGTTTCATAGTCATTGGCTGCATAAATGGTTTTATCAATAGAATATTCGACATCCATATCATCTAAATTAGGAATAATTAATACATTACATATAAAATATATTACCATTTCTATATACAATCTCACCAATGCTAGATTTTGTAATAGAATTGATTGTATTTAAATAACTAATTTTATTATTATGCATTATTAAATAAAAATAAATTTACCGAGTTTCTGCACAAGTTCACCGACATTCACAACATTTCTGAATCAGTTCATTTTAAAAGTTAGGTTAATGATAATGACTAAATTATGAAAACATTTTGTTAATATAGCAAATGATTACAAACATCAACGAATCAAAACTGAGTAAATGGTAGGAAATTATTTGAATCAATCAAGTAATTTACACAGAGGTTTTAACACACATACATTATATTACTCATTATATCACACAAATGCAGGTTATAAACTCATTAATCAATTAAAATCATGCATTTATATTGCAATATTCAGTAATTTTTATTTATTGAAAATCTTTTCTCGGGACCCACATTGATTTTATAATAGCATATTAGTGATCGTATCCTCATTTGCCTTCCGCACATACCTATTTCCCCGCAATGTCAATGTTAATTTTTTTTATCAATTTTTAATTTTTGTATTTATTTATTCGTTTTAAATATTACCATTTTTATTAACTCCAACAATATTAAAAAATGAAAGAAAATAATTTTCTAAGAAAAAATACTTTCACACAGATGAGCTAAAAACTAAAAAGTTTGATGTCATTAACACGAAAGGTCGCATTCATTGTTAATCAAATTTCGAGCAAAACAGTTGTTCAACAATGTATGGCGGCAAATTGTTCACATTATCATACTTCTTTACATAAACTGATAGTTTTAATTAAATTTCTCATTTCGTTCCAATAACTTTCTAATTTCTCATCTGCAATTATTTCAATAGCTAGTAATACTCAAATAAAATTTCAAATTGTATTTAATTCTATGCATTTTCCTCTTTACTGTATTTCTTATTTACTTCTTGGCCATGACCAAAATAATATAAGAATAAAGTGTGTCGAATTCATCAATACCAGATGATATAAATCGTGACGTGTATGCAAAATTATATTTAACAAACATGTGTGGTTTAGCTATGAAAATCATAATGTGCAATTATCAAAAACATCTACATAGATTTATAAAATTATGGTGTCAGTTTAAATGGTATATAAAAAATGTAAAGTAATTAATTTTTGCGGATTATAAACAAAGAAAATTCTGCGAAAAAATATTTATAAATACAATTTTAAAATATGAATTGTTTTCCATTTATCTAAGAATTATTTATTTCTTTAAAACAAACGTATAAAAAATTTATTTAATATGCTACAAATAAAATATTTATTAAGAAAAACCTTTTTGAAAATTAGTTACGCAAAATCAACCATAAGTCATTAACGAAAATACAAATATGGACTAGATTCACTCTTCGTAATTCAAAGTGAAGTAAGGTTATTTTTATTATCTATTAATATATAGAAGTTAGCCCGTGGAAGCAGTTGCTTTCCTGTTGGCAGGTGCCCCTGGTAGACTCTTTGAAACATTTTTACTGGTACATGGATTTTTTAGTGTGGATTAAAATTATTGTAATATCTGAGAAATAGTTATCGAATTTATTATAACTTAAGAAATAAGGTAATATTATATTAAAAGGTGAAAGTACACTTCATAATAAAAAAGATAAAAATATTAAAAAATTGTTAGATAAACATATTATTTTTCCACTAAGCCGCCTCTAGGGACTTTTCAAAAATTAATGAATATTCTTAATTGGAAATTTGAAATTGTTTACTGGAAAGATATTTTAATATTTTCAAAGGAAATACAAACAACACTGGAAAAATATTGAAGTGTACTATGGTTGCTGGATTAAAAATAATTCCAAAACCGCAATTTTTAAAAGACTAAGTAAAGTTTTTGGACACAAGTGTGAAAACAGATGAAAATAAAATACAAGCATTTAAACCATTTGATAGTCAATTAAAATGTTTTGTATGACCAGTGATGAGCTGTAGCCGGTTCGCACCGGTTGTTAAATTTTGTAATAGTTAATCGAACCGGTTGTTATTTCGGAATAAATTAAATTTTAAATTAATAAAATCTATTATTTATTACAAAAACTTTATAATTTCGATTAAATATGTTTATAATATCTATCTATAGAAATACGATTTCCAGTTATAATTTATATTGTGAGTACACTTATATTTTCCAGATTATCTAAATATTTTGTAGCCCTTTCATTAAGAAAATAATATTTGATGAAACGCAATAGTAATATTTGTGATTATTTTAATAAAAAAAGTAAAAAACAATGAATAAGAGGAAAATATTTCGAATTCTATATGCCAGGAATCACCAACAGAATCTTGCTCTACAATTCTATCAGCCAATCCCCAAAAGATAAATCCGCTGTGAATATTTTTCCAGATTTCTGGAATGGTGATCAATTAAAGCTATTTCAGGATAAATACGATGGTTTGGACGCCAAAAATAAAAAACTTGGATGTATAAAATTCTCCTCATTCGATAATTTGGGTATTTGTACAGAAAAGAACATTCACATTACGAAAGTATGGTGAAAGTATTGGAGTTCAACCATCAGAACAACGAAATATATTCAGCAGGCTTCATTAAGGAAAACAATGTCAGAATATTTCCAATCTAAAACACATTTATTGGTTTTAAAAATGCTTGAACCTAAAAAAAGAAATAAACTAACCAAAGTCATTGATTCGATGAATGACAAAAATATGACTAATACCAATAAAATTTTCAATATTGTTTACATCTTAATAAAAAGAAATAGGCCACTTTCAGATATGGAAGCAGAAGTTGAAAGTCAGTTGAAAAATAGGCTAGATATTGAAATTTCGCTAGATTATAGATTTACTGCAAGTAGAATTTCAGAACATATAACAAAGCATATGAAAAAGGAATTGTTGAAAAAATAATTACATCCAATTCAAAAATCTGCGTAATCATTGATAACTTGATAATATGCTTGTCCTAAGTCTATGGACTAAAAATACTTTGAATTAGCAAGATAGTCTAATAATGTTCGCGTATCTGGCATCGATAATGATTATTTTTCTGTAAGGGGGTTCAATTATCTGTAGTACATACACATCCTTATCGACCCATCTTCTTTCTTTACTATTACTACCGTGGCATTCCATGCACTCTTGCATTTTATTATTACATTAGCCTTTAATAAATCTTTTATTAAAACTTCTACTTTCTGCTCAAAATGCATTTGTTGCTTTCAGATAAAGAATAGATAAAGATTAATTAAAAATTTTTAAAAATTTCCAATAATGTTAATTTATAACCAAATAAATAGAACTGTATTTACTTATAGGATCACTTTTTGTGACAGTATTGGTACTTATTTCTGCATTTAAAAAATCACATTTCTTTGAAGATACTAAATTTGCGTAATTTAGGCATTCTCCCAATACTTTTCTTGTTTTTGTACTGTTAACGTCTAATAGAGGTATGACAACTATCTAAATAATTAATTTATTATATAAATTATTTTAACATCATTTGAATATGAGGCCGTCCATAAATGACGTCACGCGATTTTGACTGATTTTATACCCCTTCACCCCCCTTGTCACACGTCACAAATATTAGAGCCCTATCAAACATGACGACACAAATCTCTGTCCCGCCCCTTAAAAATGAACATGTTTCAAATCACTTTATTGACATTTTAGTATGTATTAAGTATAATGCTGCACTAAAACAAGCTGAAATTAGTATAAAATTATGAAAAAAAATACAAAATTTAAGATGTGACGTCAGAGTTTTTAAACACTCTCTCTCCTCTCGTCACACATCGTCCAAATGTATGACCCTCTCCTCTAGGTGCATGACGTCATTTATGGACGGCCCCTATGGTTAACAATAAATTAACTCAATATGTTAATTCAAATAAAAATAATTTTTTATTTAATTAACATAAGACAATTATTTAAAATGAACGAGTGATCGAACAAATATTTCTGATGTAAATGTGAATAATTACAGAAAACAGTAAAAAACAGTAGTATTTTTTTATAAATTATAAGATATACACTGTATATCATACAATTAAAATTATTATATTTTGGAAAGCAAAGTTTTAATAAATTAATTTTATGATTTGTAATTGTATAAAAGAATTTTGTTTGAATAATTAGTAAGAATTAAATGAGCAGATTTTGAAATACAAATAAATCATTTAATAGCTTTATTTTTAGTTTTATTTGTATGGAAAACAACAAACTATCGCTGCCACCAAAGTTGATCCAGCTTCTTGGAATTTACAGTGGGAATGACGAATCAAATGTCCAAGAATTTATAAAGAAAAGCAGAAGAGCGGTAGGGTGTTTGGGGAAGCAGAGGTCTTGACCATTCTACCTTTGGTTTTGACAGGAAACGCATATTTAATGTTCGAAATGCTTGAGGACAATTCGGGAGAAAAGATGTTTTTAGAAAACATGCTTTTAACATTGGTAAAAACATTTGGTAAAATTGACTTTGATAATACAATTAAACAATTTGCGTCGGCTAAAGCAAGAAAGATAAATTTGTAATAGTGTTAATAGATTTAACTTGTGTGATTTTTTTTACCCAATTCTAAAGTAGTTTTTTAGAAAATAAAACGTAAGTAATCTATCGTCAGAGAGGTGTTTGCCATAGGCGCCATTTACCTTAGGTACGCCACTGGCCAAATCAAAGTGTTTTTTTACCCATGCGAAAAAAATACAACGTTATCTGATATATTCATGTACAAACGGTCAGTAATTTGTAATGAAACAACTTTTTTTTTATTTTATCAACTCTTATATTTATTATTTACTTTTCCTAAACGATTTAATATTTAATTTTAAATTATTAGATCATGTTCAAAATAAATATCCAAATTAATTTAACTTTTATATTGACTTTTAGTTCATTTGAGGTTTTGGTACTCAAAGGTTAAATATTTTTCAAATAATTATATTTTAGTCTAATGAAAACAAATTAATTTACGTCAATAATTGATGGAGGAGGGATTTTGTTATTCGATTCGATAGTAAATACTGTTAGAACGATTGGTAAATCTTTTTCTAAGCACTTGTTTGGAATTACAATATATCTAGAATCTGACATTGAAAAGTTTTTCAGAAATATTTCAGAAATAAATATAACCTTTAATTAATTGCATTGTGTCTTGATAACTTTGACATGATGATTTACCCACATGATATATTGATAAAACTATTATAAAACTATCGAAAAATTGCATCTACAATTAAAATAAAGGAAGAAATAATGAAATCTGAATTACATTTTTAGTATCCGTAGTGATTACAAAGTTATAATATCCTGATTTAGAGACTGGTGGTAAATTTATTTTAATTTCTTTTAAATGTTCTAATGGATATGTTGGTTTCTCTATATACCATTCTGATTTTATTTCGTCACATCTTATACCAGCGAAACCATTTTTACAAAGACATTTTCCACTGTATTTATCACATGTTTTATTATCTCGTGAACCATATTCACTGCATTTACACAATGAACATCCATTAATGTTTGCATTTGATAGATTAAAATATCCAATCTGAAATTAAAATACTTTTAATAATGATTAGGGGTCCAAAAAACCACAACTAAGAACCACATTTATTTTTAAAGGGATTAAAAATAAATACGAACATATATATATTGTTAAACTTAATTTCAATAATCACTGTCTGATTATATTCAAAGAATATACGATACATTAAGTGATATCCAGTACATTTCCTAATAGTATACTAGTTTCAAGCTAATGGCTCTCATCAGTACTATTCAAAGGTATGATTGTATCTACCATGGTTTCAAGTGAAAGGAGGTTCAAGATAAAGATTCGTTTTATTGTCTTGCCTTAAACCCAAACTTTGTAAACTTACTTGATGTCCAGTGCATCAAGATAAGTGTATAACAGTGTTAATTTGACACTGCTTTTACACTTACCTGGCCCTAAGAGAAATCTGAAAGCCTCTCGGCATAGTACTGATGAGAGCCATTAACTCGAAACAAGTATACTATTGGGAAATGTACTGGATATCACTTAATTTTTCATACATATTGTTAATATTATATTACATTTATTGATAAACTAGTATAGTTAGTATACTCCGTAACCCACTCGTTTGTCTTAAAATATGGATGATCATCAATATATACATCCAAACCACTTCTCTTTTTATTCTTTGCTCCTTCTCTTCGGCCCATTTGAAATTTAAGGGGCAATTTAATAAAAAAAACCATGTCTATTTTTTGAAAAGATCCCTATAAAGACCTGGAATTATTTAAAATTCAAAAATAAAGATATAAAAATTTTTTATTTTTTATTTTACCTTTAAATGTATTGTAGAATTATAACATTTTATAAATAGATGTGGTTTTTTAGAGCCCTAGTAATGATATTACGTTAAAGATCAAAGACCAAATGTTAATCAGTTGAGTGTATATTGCGTAACACAATACATGTGTTAGTGATTCCGTAATATACACCACTATTTAAATGAGTTATCTATTTGTTTTTCAAATAAATCTTTAGATTGAATCGAGTGTTATAACTGGCGACTACACCAAAAATGTTCACACAATGACGACCCGAAGAGTAGTGAAGAACTCTGCTAGAGATGCACTACCAAAACAAGCTCAAGAACTCTTGGATATGGAAATTAGAAGATACGACTGCAGATGTATAAGGAAACTGAAAAATGGATTCAGGCAATTGATGATTGGATCAATCGAAATGAATTTAAGAGAACAGATGCATTCGATTTTCTCCTTTGTGATGAAGCAGCAACACTTTGGAAAAATTTCAAAACAGAAAAAACAACATATAAGATAACTTAAGAAGAGTTTACTGAAACCTTTACTATCAAATTAACTATTATACACAAGAATAAAGAACTTACTGATATCACACAAGATGAAAATGAAATCAGGGTATTAAAACTAGTTGATGAAGTTATTAATTCAGGAATGAAGGTAGATGAAATTGTCAATGAAATTATAACTTGACGAGTCAGAGACAGAAGATTAAAAGATGCGCTAATAACGAAACCAACAATGACCACAGAAGAACGTAATCAACTTGAACTATTTTAAATTATAGTTCAGATACTAAAAATACCTGTCTCGCTACTATGGGTTATGAAAGTGATGAGAGTAAAAAGACATGGATTAAAAACTATAAATTATTCACCATGTGCTCATCTTTATAACTTGATTTCATGGACCAACTAAAATATTGTTGAGGATACCTAAATAAAAGAATAAAATAATTAATAAACATGTAAAATGATTGGGGAAACAAGGATAAGTGATTAAGATGTGGTTCTGGAGCTTAATAAAAAGGGAATGAAAAAGAAATGTCAAATAACGAGAAGGGAATAAGAGAAAATCAATAAAAACAGACAATTAAATAAAAGAAGATCATTTATAATTAAAAGTGCAAATTTAGGAAAACAAAAACAAAAGCAAAATTTGCACGTTATCTTGAAAGCCCTTTCAAGATAAGTGAAGGAGTGTTGTTTGGGAATCAGGAAAAGAGCATCTCTAAAAAATTATTTATCTGGACAGCTGTCAGTAATTATAGAAGCCAAAATGGAATTAGCGGTAAAAGATATCAGAAATTCTATTGGATATCAGTAAGTATTATTGGATGACGGAGCATAAAAGGAAGCACAATTGGAATCAAAGGGAGAAAAGGAGATTATTAGAGAGAAATTGGACAGAATTCGATGAATAATTGGAAAGGAGAAAATTACAGAAAATTATTGAAGAAAGTATTAAAGAGAAATTTGGAGAAAAAATTAAAGTTGAAATCAAGGAAAAGAGAAATTTGAAACAGAAATTAAGCGAAATCAAAGCAAAGCAACTAAATCAGAGCTACCGATCTCAGAAACCCGTCACAGTAGTCAAGTGATTGTGAAATCCAATTGATCCGAAAAGTGATTTTCTTCCAGAAGGGTCGTAATAAGCACCAAGTCATGACTGTAACAGATAATTCTTTGTGTCATTTTAAAGTGGAAATAAAGTGTATTAATCAATAAAGTTTATATCATTTGGAGTTTATTGCTGTTGTTTAAAAGCACGCTTAGAGTCAGATTAACAATATTTCCTATTTAAATTCACGGACAAACCCCAGAAATATTTACTTCCATGTGTTAATGTTCATTTGTGTTTAAAAAGATCTGTTTCAGCACTATTATAAACTTATACAGCTGGGAAACCAATTTGTCAATTAGTTGATGCGAAATTATTTGTAAGGCGAGTTCGAGTAGATCCTTCCGTATTAGCAGGTCATCAAATCGGTCTCACTTCTAAACATGTGATTTATCCATTAAAATCAAGGAAATTGCTTCATTTGCAATTGGTCAAGGTGCATTATCTTTCTGTAAGGAACAAATATTTAAAGATAAAAGAATGCTTTATTTTACACTTGTTACTTTTCAATCAGAAACTCAATATAATGGATCATATACAGCATCAAGTTAAATATTCAAACATTTTAATGTTATGAAATTTACGAAAAAGTGGAATTAAATGAAAATACTGAAGAAATTATGGTAATAAAGAGCAGTTACGCAGAAGCAACAAGAAGAAGGAATCCAGAAACGTTTACGAGAGAAACAAATAGAAATAATAACAATGCATTCAGAAACCAAGGCAATTACAGAAAAGAGATTTTACCGGATAATTCGTATTTCAGAAATAATTAAATGAATCATGTAGTCGAACGGAAATACAGAGAAAGACACCAACGGTATCGCCTAAACACATCTCAAAGATATTATACAATCAATCTAGAGGCGTTCCTGAACCAAGAAATGGTGAATTATAGTCGGGTCAATGTTTTTTATGTAGAGAATATGGGCATAGAACATTCGAATGCCCACTAAAAGATAAAGGTTTAATATGTGGTAAGGGAGAACATCATTTTCGTGATTGTTATTTATTAAGAAAGAAAGAACAGCATAGTTATGAGAACAAGAAAATTATTGCTTGTGTGCATGATGAAGAAAATGAAAGAAATTACTCTGATGATGCAGAAACCAGAAAATCTATTAATGATGACGTAATGCATGATATTGAAAATGTAAAAAACACGAGGAACTGTATTGCATGATTTCGTCAATGGTTTGTAAATAATGAAAATCGGAATTGCAGAGCCGAAGAAATGAAGTATGCGACGTCAGATGGAAGAGAATGGAGCAAGATGATGATAAATGATGTTAAGATTAGATGTTATGGAATTCCGGATCTTTGATTACTGTGATGAATAAATGAGGAAACGTCGAATAAAATTGGCAGTCCAAAGTTGAGCAGTAGTGAAATCAAAATTTGTGGAGTTTTTCCAGGAAGTCAAAAACCACTGGGATGCATAGAAGCAAATGTTTATTGGTATAATAAAATGTAGTGTATTAAAATAATTGTTATTAAAAATATATTTCCAGATCTTATTGACGGAGTAGATACTTTGAAAGCATTTAGAGTACAGTTGATGGAAATTAACAGCATTGAATCCGAGACAAAGATTAGTAATTATACTAATGACGAAAGACAAAAAGCGAAAAATGAATTGTGTAAAAATAAAATGCCAACAATTAATAAATTTTTAGATGAATTTGGATCAATATCTATAGCAGTTAGATTTGATTTAAGATTCACAAAAATCCTCGAACATGAAATTAACACATCTGGGATTCCAACAATGCAGTTCCAAGACGACAACCGATGCACCTTGAGCAGAAAATTGAAGATATGATAAAAGAGTTAACAAAAGCTGGAGTTATAAGACGATGTAAAAGTTCACGTAGCTCACCATTGGTAGTAGGTGGAAAGCAAGACTCAATAAAAATGTGCGTAGACTATCGAAAGTTGAATAAGATCACAGAAAGTCTAATCTTTTCCTATGCCAAACAATTATCTCAATTACTTAATAACCTATCAGGATTTAAATTCTTTTCTTCTTTAAATTTGGGACAAGCATACTATCAGATTGCATCAGCAGAAAAAGCGCAAGCGAAAAAGTATTTTACTTCCAAAGAAGGGATAAAATAGATCTCGTGGTAATCCCCAAAAGCTATCAATCTAAATTAGTGATTAAAATACAGGAAGATTTATGTCATGTTGTAATTAAGAAACTGTTTCACTACCTAGAAGAGAATTTCTTTTGTCCAAAAATCCAAGAAATCGTTAAAGACACAGTAAAACGATGTGTCATGCGTGGAAAAAGAAAAATACACCAAGGAAAGACAAAAGAAATTTTAATTCCACGCGATAGTTCTGAATTTCTAGAACAGATTGTAATGGATGTTATTGTCACGGAGAGAACTTAGACCGACAAAAAGTATGTAATCTTTATCATTGATAGGTTTAGAAAATTAGCAAGTCTAACGGCTACACTAAACCAAGATGAAAAAAGTATTTTGAAGACTCTAAGGAACAATTGGATTTACAAGTACGGTAAATTTCAAAGTATATTGACGGACAGAAGCCGATATTTTGAAAGCAAATATTTAAAGAAAAAAATAGGATAACTGGGAATATGACAAGAATTCTCTTCGCCCCATCAACATCAGTGGAAAGAGCTATCAGAACAATGAGAGATTTACTTGTTACAACAGTGAAAGTGACCTGTGATGAAAAACAGTGGCACGAACTGCTGCCTCGAATTGAATTCAGTATAAACTCAACTCATCAAAGTGCTACGAAATATTTACCATTTGAGATGGTATATGGACGGAAAATAACATTACATGCTAAAATTTTCTATTTCTATTTTTAATACTGACTTTTATATAATTCCTCAACAATTGTATAATATTTCTTACACGAAGTTGGAAATTATAAAGTTTCATGATTGGCCGGCGGTATATAAAAGACGTGATTACCGTAAGTGCGCAGGAGCGACTTAAAAGGCGGAAAATATGGTAATAATAATAATAATAGTGATAAAAAAAATGACAATAATCAGCTAAGAACATGCAAGTAGTATGTGTGTATTAATTAAATTAGATTATCGGTATAACATTTAGATCTTAATTAAGTTAACCATTATTGTGTGTGTGTAATATACATAAACTAAACCTTATATAATGTTTATTTTTTAAATTTTGTTAATTTCATTTTAATATTTTAGGTATTATTAAAATATTTCTTATTTGTTAATCTTTTACATACTTTGCAAGTAGAGCAATCATTGCCAGTTACAAAAGATTTGCAATAGCATTTTCCAGTTGAGGAGTCGCATCCTCGGTTCTCAAGTGTGCCCATCATTACACAATTGCATTCTAAGGAATTGTTTAAAACATATTATTTACAATTTAATCTTACTTAAACAACCGGTTTCTTCATTCCCATTAAATTTCCAAAATCCAATTTTGCACTTGTCACACTGATTACCTTCAACATTTTCTTTACAAATACAATGTCCCGCATTTAAACCTAGATCAAGTTCAGGCTCCTGTATACAAATACTCGGGAATTTTGTTCCTAGTGAATCACAATGACACTCTAAAATAAAAGATAATTATTTTAGACAAAATTAAAAATGATACTTTAATATTAGTTTTAGTGAAATATAAATTTAAATTGAAACCAATAAGCATTTTAATTTCTCGATATTCGTTTGAATTACTTCATATTATTTTTTATTATCAGTTCTTATCAAATTCAAATTCCAAAATTAAGGTCAACTAAAGTGTTCAACTTAAAAAAATGATGAACTGTAGATAATAAAGAATAATATGAATAAGCATATGCGATTTTATAGTATAACTATCTATGAAATGAATTCGCTTTCTGCGATGATTAGACTGCACTATGATTTTTTGCTAAATAAACATTTGAATTTGTTTAAAGAAAACAATAAAGTGTTTACATAGCTGCAATTATATTACAATATTATTTTTATAATTTGAATTATCTCAAAAACCTGAAAACTACGTTAATCAACTGTTTCATAAGTCATTTGTAATTGACACAAAATATTTTCCATAGTAACCATTTTATCAACAGTTCACAATTATTATAATTTTAAATTCTGAGGTAAAAATACAATCTATATACATTGTATTACCTCGCCACCTCGCGTTTTGACTTATGTGGTTTCAAATAATTTTTTTTCAAATATGTATTCCAAATCACAGTACACAATCAACACAGTATTCGCGTAGATGCATAATATATAAAAATTTTAAAAAATCGTACAGGTAACTCTCCTACAATACGATTTCACTGTAACACGATAACAAAATTTCCGAAAACCTCTTATAACACGGTATTTCTACAACATGATTTTTGTTTTTTTCGAAAATTATATTATTGACATCAAATACAATTTCAAGAATGCAAATCTTTATTTTTTGTGTATATATATTTTGTCATTTTGTGGAGACCAATGCAAGAGCGCAAAAAATTTATTGTTAAATAAAAATTGTGAAGTTAAAAATATTGTGGAATTTGAAATAGGAAACAAAAATAATTAAATCAATTTTAATTTATAATTAATCGATTTTATTTCTTATCACCATATCAAGAAATTACAACAACGTTGAAAAGACAAGAAAACAAAACAAGATTACAATTTTTTTAAGATATCAGACACTAAGCAAAATATAAATATAACACACTATAGTGAAACCGCACTATGCGAGGTATTGCTGTATTATTCAACCGAACAAACGTTACCGTTTAATTGAATTGAGCAGTGATGAAGAAGAAAATTACTAAATTAAATTGATAATATATTCATATGTATTTATGCCGATTCTTATTTGTTTTGTTATTCTTAAATAATAATAAAGTTTCATCTACGGCATTAAAATATTTTTTTGGAAAGTTACCCCTCTTTTTGTACCAGATTCAAGTCTCCTATACCACAGTTTTACATAACACGTTATAGTTTGGGTACCTATCGACCGTGTTATAGGAGAAATACCTGTACACCCAACTTTTTTTGAACCGACTTTTCATACGATTTTGAAATAACACGGTCCACAACAAGTGAAAATGTTAGAACCATGATGACGAAGACAAAGTTGAAATTCATCAACTAACTGCTGGTTTAATTCACGAGGGTTTGAAATTTGCTACAAGTATGGAACATCATTTTCTCACTTATGATCCCGACTTAGACCGTACATTAAAAGTGCAACATAACCTGCAGATCTGTACGGTTGGATATTAAGAACTGTATAAGCAACTCAAGAAACCAAAAAACAGCAGCTGATGACAAATGTCCTAATCAAAAGAAAGTCAACATAGGAGAACGTTAATAATGAACTAGACTCTTCATTGAATACAACTCATCAGATGTATTAGACATCTTTAGTGATGAAAGCGATTTTTGTTCAGTTGATAATAAACGTTCGCGCTTATTATCATTCAGCAATGAATAGTCTAAATAATTTCTTTATTTCTATTCTAATTTCTGTAGGATTTTTTTAAATTATGGACTAAAGATTTTCTACTACTTATTTTATATATTTTTTAATAATAATACGTATGAATTATATTTTGTATTTGTTACTTGTTTTATACTTTTATAGTATAATGGTAACTAGGGTGGTTTTATTTTGTCCAGAATGTTAATAATATTATTTAATGTGAAATAAATAGGTTTCCTATCCTCTGACTATTAAAATATTCAACTGATTAACAAAGAATCCTACTTCACGGAAATTCATTTATCGCAGTAGTGTTTGGAATGGATTAACCGCGATAAATGAGGAATTACTATAATCGAGTTACAATCTGATCTAAGAAATTTAGAAATTTCTCTCCTTTCCAGCAAAGTAGCAAATTCATTAGTCCCTATTAGTTTTTACAAATTCCTTGTCGTTATCTACCTTTGTTAATGGTTTTTGGGGAGAATAAGTGATTATTGAGCCGATTTTCTCTAATCTATTATATATCGTTAAAATTTAGACATTTAAAATAAATGCTTGATTATGGAAATGTTTGATGAAGTCCATCTTCGTGGAATTTTAATTTTAAGGTGGAAAAGAACAATTATCTTTGAAACCTAAAATCTTTCATTGAATTTCGAAAATCTTTGAAAAAATATATAATTGTTATTAATGGATAACTTATTAATGGATCAATCACATCTTCGACAAGGGTTTATATTTTCGATATGTCGTTATGTTCGAAATGTTCAAATACATTTATCAAATAGATATGTGTGTATTCCAGATCCCATAGGAATCCTAGACCCTCACGATATTTTGGTCGAATGACCCTCTTCAACCTTTTTTGTTATAACCCCAGCCCTCACCGCCAATAATTTTATTCCCGAAACCTTTCTTAATTTATGTTAATTGATAATCATGAAATTTATGAAATTTTGTTTAAATTGAAGTTTACAAAATTGTTTTAAAGATTCTTTTTGTCCATATCGATTATTACACAATTGTTGGGGTTATATAATGAAATACAATTAAAATCACCAAAAATAACGAAAGTGCAAAATTAATTATTGATCGAGGGAAAGCGGTATGGTTGAATGCCAAATCGAAAGACGAATCTAAATATGATAGTAAAAATTCAGTTAGGGGGCCTAGAAAACGGTAGAGCGCAAAAACAAAATAATTAAAAAATTAATTAATTACTAATGGAAAGCCCGAGCTAATGGAAAACCCGAGTCAATAGGAAGCCCGAGAGATAAAGGAAAACCCGGGATAATTAATGAGCAGATGAAAACTCAAAATGGGCACCAAGTAGAACATTAATTGTTATTATGATCGCATTTCAGGTTTATAACAGTAGATAACAGTGTCAGTGGAGGACAAATGTTGACGAGAGAATAGATAACAGTTTAATAATGGTGTGATCTAAACTATAAAAGGAAACTTCAGAAACCAGAAAATTGCCAATTTGGTCGAAGATAGTTTATTACGACATACGTTTAACACCAGAAAAGGAGCGGTCAAAAGGTAAAACATGTGAAATATTTAATAAATTATCGTGCTAGAAAGGTGGTCTCCCTTTGGGTCTCCTACCTCAAGATAACATACAATAAATTATCAAAGAAAGAAAAGTGCAAATTAATAACTAATTGTAATTGTGGTGAATTGAGAATAAAGTTGTTCTTTGTTTAGTTTTCTTCATTATATATAAAGAACACGAGGAGTCAGCAAGAACCGACTTTTAAACGATATTAATCCAACACAATTGTTATTTTTTTTGTTTTAATAGATGATTATCTATTCACCGATTTAAACAAAAAAGAGGGACCAAAAAATCATGAGAGTGGATTTGCAATCTACTTTTCAAACAGGGTTTTGCCAAGATTTAAGGATTCGATCCAGTGTAACAATATAAAAACAGGATTTAATTTACTACAAGAATGCATGATTATAAATTTAACATATTGTATTGTGTGTGCTGTAAACATGTTTTCTTGTCAATTATCCATTTTCACTTAATTAACATGATTCTATTGCGTTTGAACTGCACGAAAAGATAGTTGAAGTTTAATTCTCTGTAATATTGATTGAAATTTAAAAAAATTGTTTACATGTTTAATAACTTATTTTATATTTTATTACTCTGTGGAAATTAATTTTTTTCAATTATTCTACATATTTTATTATAACCTTTACTCGATTCCGATTGTTCGAAGTGTGCAGTCCCTTGATATATAAACAAAATACTTTTAGTTTTAGTCATTATTAGCAACAACTAAATTCTAAATGTATAAGATTCATTCAGTGATAATTTTAAAGATGAAAGTAAATGTATGTGTTATAAAGATTGTGTTTTCTTTAATCCGTATAGTTATAGTTTACTTGGTAATACAAATACAACAAAAGAAAAAGATGCAACATTGAAAAACAGACATAAAACATCAATCTTATCCGGATTCTTACAACGAATTAGAAATATATAGGATATCCTAATGTAGAATGGCTACCAATAACTTTTCAAACATCTAAATTCGCACTTACAAATAATGATAATAAAATGGATTAGGTGAGAATGAAAGAAAGTTTGAAATGTTCGTTACATTATAGTATATAAACTGATAAACTTAAAGAAGAATTATGAAACTGCTCGCCTAACTGCTCATCAAACTGTTCATTAAATCTCTGATATTTATATTTAACGTTTTTATTGTCACATAGATTTAATAAATGCATACTTATATTTTCGTTTTTATTGTTATTATTTATTTTTATATTCGTAATTTGAAATACAAATTGCTGTATATAAGCTTTCACGTGTTATGAATATTATATATATATATATATATATATATATATATATATATATATATATATATATATATATATATATATATATATATATATATAAAATAAAGAATATAGAATAAATTTAAATAAATAAATTATTATATAAATAATACTTAATATTATTAAAAATAAAATAAAGAATAAAAATTAATAAAAATAATTATTATAATTAATAATAAATAATGTAATGAAGTAATTAAATAATTAAATTTAAATAATTAATAGTGATTAATAATTACACATATAACATTACACTTTATTTAGCATTATGAAGTGTGAAATAACTACTATTATTTATTAAGTAGTAAGGATTGGCGGTAACAAAAGTTGTGTCAGGGGGCGCATATATCATTCCAAAAGGTTCCTACCCCTGTTACAATTTATTAACAACTTCTATAATAGAAGTTTGAATGAACATCTGCAGTTTATGTATTAGCCATTTTTAAAATGGCTGGTAAGTAAATTATTTAATAAAGTAGATTTTAAAGCTTAGATTGCGATCTCGTAAAATTATGAGATCATTATTCAAGCTCTTAAATAATATTTTTTATCAACATTTATTTTAGATTTATTTTTTATAAATTTATGACAATTATTTGATTTATTTTTCTATTTAATGTAAGTTAGATCAATTTAAAAGTAAAATAATTTTATTATCCAAAAGTTTCTATTGTCCAATAAATTATTTATCTATTTATTGGAAATTCGTTTTTGGCTGCCATCTTTTTTTCCTATTAACAGAAATCCAAATTTTTGATGTTTATTGAGGCTATTGAATTTACCTAATTTAAAAAAATCTTCACCATTGTTGGGCCAGAACACAAACGACCTTGAAAATTGTTTAAATATATCAGTAATACAGCACGAAAACACAGCACCAAGATAACTTAAAATACAACATCAACTAAACACTCTAAGATTTGAGAGAATATAAATAAATATAAAATCAAAAAACATAAAAGTAAAATTAAATAAATACAAAATGCATCAAGAATCGCACGAAATTTACATAAAAAATAACATAATAACAAGAAAATTTGACCTTAAAACGACCATTTATGATAAGTAAAAATTTAATGAATTAAATGAGTGAAAAAAAAATATTTTTGGCTGAATAAATCTAATTAGAAATTTAAGAAATAAATTGCCAATTTAAATTATGAAATAAAAATTAGAATTAGATTAGACAAATAATCTCAAGGTCAAATTATGTTTAATTGCAATAAAAATAACAAGCAAGGTTAAGGTCAAATTATAGGTATAATTACTGATGTGTTTTGACAAATTATCAACTTAAGTTTTACAACTTAATTGACAACTATTTTGCAGCATTTTTTTCAAACTTAATTGACATTTAACCCACTCTTATTTTTTCAATATTATCTTGGTAGCATTATTTTTTAGGCGTATTATTTTAGTTAGTGTGCATTGATGCTCGATTTATGTATTAGTTGAAAATGAATTTATTGATTGATTGAATGACTTACGATGAAGCGAGTGAACAATGTTTATGCAGATGAATTTCCGATGATTATGTGACATGCCAAATAAACCATTCTATGCATCGAAGCTTTTACCCAATTTATCTGGTAATATTTATTTATTCCTTTTTCGGCCCACAGCCAAAAAAAATTGCAAGGAAGTAAAATTTTTCATAACTATCGAGTGGTGTAAGTGCGGTTCATCCGCCAATAGCTCGTGCCCGTGAGAGACCTCGCCGTGAGTAACGACGGGGTCGAACGTCAAATCATTTTCGCTTATAGGGGCAGTGGGGAGATCGAGAACCAGTTTTATGGCTGATTCCTTTTCCCTATTCTCCCGAAAAATAAACCTAAAATTTGAAACAACTATCGGCTCAAAATCACTAACACCGAATAGTCCAGTGGGCACTCATTAAATATAATATGAACATAAATAGATCATAAGGACAAAGAAATTTGAAAGGGTAGCGGGAAAAATTGCGAAATCGTTGCAACAGTTAAAATGAATAGCCATCGGAAAAAGATTAATCCGAACGACCAAAATCATGAAAAGAAATATTGTAAATAATATGTAAGAACTAAATAAATTATTTTAAGTTGAGACGGAAAATATGGGCGGAATGCTGCGCAAATTTTCGGAAATCATAAAATTATTTATCGTAAAACTGTAAAATAAGGGCGGAACGCTGCTCAAATTTTCCAAATCAATTAAAATACTTATCGAAAATAGTAAAGTAAATGTGGCTCAATTGTTTGTATAAGATTCTGATAAAACTGTAAAATAAGGGCGGAACGCTGCTGAAAATTTCCGAAATAACAAAAATACTTTATCGAAAACTGTAGAATAAGGATGGAGTACGGCTAAATTTTTATAAGTAAAATATTTTCATAAAGCTGAGGAATAAGGACGAATCCCTACAAAAAATTTGATATAATAATAATAATAATAATAATAATAATAATAGTAATAATAATGCTAATAATAGTAAATATAAATATAATAGTAATGGTAATAATAAGGATAATAATAATAGAAATAGCAGCGATAATGGATTAGAATAATACATATAATAGCAACAATGAAAATGCTAGTATCAATAATAAGGAAAACAGTAGTTATAATAGGGATAAGGGTAAGAGAGATACTGTGTATATATTTAACATAACGAAGGGTTTACAGGCCATAGAAAAATCATCAACACGGATAACGATAAGAAGGACTATGGGAATAGATGTAATGATAAATGATATGAGAGTATAGGTTAACAATTGAAGGAGATAGGAGAACAATGGGACCTAAAGCTCGAAATCGAGCACAGGCCTTCTATCAACAGCTCGATGGACCCATGGATCGTTCGGTCAATTATAGCATTAGCAATAACGCTCTTTTTGCGGACGATCTACCCACTCGAACACAGTTCCAACGTTGCTTAGCAACGTGTGCCGAGTGGTAAGCGAAAAATATTTGTATAGGGTTGTCTGGGTAACAACCATATAGTTTCAAAATATCAACACCCAGAAACCCACCACCATTTTCAATGGCATTGATGATTCGGATTTTGTCTACTTTAAAAATTCTATAAAAATATTATTTTTAAACTTAAGTTAACGAAAAACTAACGTTTTCCGTTTTTAAATTCACATTTAAAGGTCCTGATTCCATTGCTCCTTGTAAATTACAAATGAGGTAAAAAAATGAAAATTTTTAACTTCAAGGTAAATCTTACACTGTAAATCTCTATAAAAATCTAGAGTTTCGATAGATATTTCTAAAATATATGAAATATAGTAAAAATATTAAATTGATTGAATTTCATGAAAAATCTTACGAAATTATGTCATAATTTTCTTGACAACACAAGATAGAGTTATCGAAACTTTTTTCAAAAATTTGATTTGATTTTTTAAAAAAAATTGTTTAAAAATTGTCTAAAAAAGTTAAAAATAGTAATATATTAGAGTTGATATTCATCTGGACATTTCTAAATTTTGAAAGTTTGTATGCTTTATTTACTATGTATTATGTTTATATGCTAAAAAATTTTCTTCAAATTCCTTCCTCTCTATAATATAAGCTGTTATTCACTTAGCCAAATTATATGCACACACATGCGAATCTCTATTTTGTAACATTAGTGAATTTTTCATTTTATTATAGGATTTGCTATTCTTATGAAACAGGTGTAAAAATAAAATACTTTAATACTCATCTAACATACACACATAAACCACTTTGCTACATAGTCATAATCCAGTTTTATCATTCACGACAAGACGCTATTTATAAATGACTCCATTGTCATAAAAATTTAAAAATTTTATATAGGAATTAAATGAAAAAGGTAATACTTACTAAGACATGTCTGTGAAGAATTTATTGCTACTGCTATATTACGATAATATCCACTTTTACATCTTTCGCAATTTTTACTTTCAGTGTTATGTTGGCAATTATCGCATACTCCGCCACTCATTTTTCTAGATTGTTGATATACCACTGGGTCAAAGTGACAACTAGAAGAATGAGAATTGCATTCACACTCTAAAAATATATAAAACATAATTTGAGGATAATTAAATAGAAGAGTTAATTTTCGTGTTAAAAATATGTAACGAACTTTAATAAAATTATAATAATAAATTTAAATAAGTTTAAAGTTAAATTATATAATGATGAAATTGCTATATTAAAAATAATAAATATTTATTGAATGTTTCTTTATTTATATTCCCTATTCAATTGCTAATTCATGCCTACAAAAATATCTTCAAAATAAATACTTAAAACATTTAAATAGAAAATTTAATAATACATTTAATAGAATCTTTGAAATTTTTTATAAAATACAGATTTTGGTATGAATTTTTATCAAAGTTTAATCTGAAACCCCCCAACAAAAATTTTTTTGACTCATCATTTTTAAAACAGGCAATTTTCTTTCTATCCTTCATACATTTAATAGAAATTGTTACTAAAAAATTTGAAAATTCAAAAATGATAAATTATTAATATGATTATTAATATTAATATTATTATTTTTCTCTCTATAAGTATAAAACGGTGATTCCTTGGTAGCAGCATAAATTAATAGATCAGATAAGTGAGTAACAAAATAAGCCCTTGTTGTTAAATAATAATTATATTTTTGAAAAAAGTTTCGATTATTAAATAATCATTTTCAGTTTCTTTTGGAACTACTGAAGAGGATTATTTAAAAATCGAAACTTTTTTTCAAAACTATAATTATTACCTCGCAGCAAGAACTTATTTTGTTACTCACTTCTCTCTAATTTTATATTATAATTTTCACAATTTTATTAATATTATTATTTTTCTCTCTAATTTAATATTATTATTATTAAAAGATAACGCCAATAAAAAACTCTTTGTACGATATATTTCGACAGAATATCTTCAGGTACACAAAACCAAAATATTATGAATTAACCTTAAATATAAACAAATTATTTTTTTTATATTAATTTAATTTTGTAATAAATAAACATTTAAAAAATATTCAAATACTTTTAACTAATTTAAAATGTTATTTATATAAATATTATAATTTTTATCTATATTATAATTTTTTTAAAAATAATGTAATTTACAATTTTAATTATTTTAATAACATTAAAGAAAGTTTTTTTTAAAAAAAAAACAATACATAAACATGACGGGAAGTCTCTCCAATGTATGTGGCATTACACCCATTACATGTAAATTGATAAACGAGATCAGAACCAATCCAACCGGAGTTTTTGATTTATTAATAAACATATTGCGTACCTTACACGAATTAGAGACGATCTTATACTTACGATCTTATTATTATTATTATTATTATTTTTCAAAACTAAAATATTATTATTATGACTGATAATTTTTTGAAAAATTTATCAAACTCCAAACACCCACCCCATAGCAAAAAAATACAAAAAAAAGAGAATACCTGAAGAAATAATACAATTTCAACAAGCAAGTTGTACGGTGTAATAGCCGGCCAAAATTCAAATGCTGGGCATGCTTTGAACAAGGCCATAGATTAGCAGAATGTCCGAATGTGAAATGTCACCATTGTCATAAAGCAGGATATTTTAAGCACCAATGCTTTCATAAAACTGAAAATGGAGATGTGAGAGAAAATTACCAAGAATACAAACGAGCAAAGGTCCAAGGTAATAATCAAAATAACTGAGACCAACAATATCAGAGACCAGTTGCGACAATGGACAACGACCAAAATAGAAATGCTCCACCGTGAGTGGAGGTGATTGGAACACTGCAGTAAGTATGAGTAATATATTGAATAAGGAATTGTATGATGATTGTTTGTATGATGATTGCTTGCATGTGTTTAATGATGAAAAATATGGAATATATAACTGTTAATAATAATGATAATTTTAAATGCCTGCCTAATACGAAATTTTATGGTGAGTGATGTTAGGATGAATGAGATTTGATAATGTTGGAGAAATTCTAGAATATGTTTGTAATAATTATAATGTAAATAATGATAATTTAATTAATAATTTTATTATGATAAACTAAATGGAAGACCAAATGTCACAATATTGATTAATAATAGTGAATTGTGTTGTTCCCAGGGGCAAAAATCAACGTGATAGATGAAAATGTATTAGATAATATGGGGAAGTTTAATATAAAATGCTTTGTGAAATTGAGACGTACAAACAAGTCACCAGTGTCTATAATAGGAAAGGTAAATGTTGTAGTTCAAATAGTATGGACAAGAGAAACGAGAACTATTGAATTTATTTAAAAGGAATAAAATTCTTGAGGAAATTCAATATAATGTTAAAAATGAAGAGCATATTATCAGAGAAAGATGAAAACACTGCAGGCTTATTCACTTAAAAAAAAACCCAAGTGAATCTAACCAGTGTAAAAACAGCAATGTTAGAGAACTATGAGGAAAATATGATTCCATTTCTATGAGACATAAATGGATGTGAATAAAACAAATTTAATAACACACAAAATTTTAAAAGACACATGCACCGCAAGCAGAAATTAAAAATAAAATAAAACACCAATTAAACAAATTTAAAATATAACAAAATTAAATAAAACAAATATTAATAAAATTTACAAAAAGCATACAGACGCAAACACATAATTAAAATATAAAACCGCTAAAGCCTTGCAAAAGAAGGTTTAGAAAATAAATAGGCAGAAATAGCGACAAAAAAATATCGAGCAGCCAAAAAGAAAAATGGTCAAGAAAAACAATAAAATAATAAAAAAGAAAATAATATCACAAAATAGAAAAAAATATGGAGAAAACTAAAATATTAAAGATACAATAAAAGCAATAAAAAAACCCGAAAAAGGCTCAAAATTCTATGATCGGTCGGTCGCTCTAGTATATAAACAGCATTCATTTTCATAATATTAACACTTTTCAACTTATGATAATTTTCAAAATTTTGTTTATGATGTAAATATATTTTCGTTATATGTTAATGTCTTTTATTATTTTGGATGGCCGCAATATCTTTTGGCGTCGCTTGGCAGGCCCCACTAACCTATTTATATTTCTTTCATTTATGTTAAATCGTGAAGATAGTGATTTAATATTTGATTCCTTCAGTTAATTTTGAGGGATGTCGTATGTATTGGTTGATCGTCTTCACCCTTCGATAGAGAATAGAGCTTTTATTTGAAATAGTAATAAAATGAACTTAAAGGATAATCTATCGAATTGCATCAGAAGTAAGCTCATAAAACCCATAGGATATATTTAGCAGAAAAATCGAATCGGGTACGACATAGTTTGATATCTATCGAGACGACAAGCTCATTCATTTGTGAGTTCTAGTGTATGTGAGGACATAAATTGTATAAGAACATCTCACCCCTTTTGTTTTTCATACGTCGATCAGGAGATCTAGGTCCGATCGGTTTGTTTATCCTTAATGCGAAAAAGCATATACACTGTAGGTTAATGATAAAAATATCAGGTCCCACTAAAATACCGTGTTTAATTTTGTATTTGATTTTAATTATAACTATTAATTTTTCAGGCCATAAAAATTTTCAAAATAAATCGATTTGTTTGTTTTATTGTTATAATAAACAAAATTCGTAACTATCGAAATGGGTTGCGTCTATCCATAAGACCCAACGGATTTAACAATATTGTTATTATTATTATTTACTATTGCCTAATGGCGTAATAGTAAACATATAATTATAAAATTAAAATTTACTTCGACATTCGTTGGTAGAATTTTTATCAGCAGGTAGCCATGGACTATCGTTATAAAATTCCTTGCACTTTTCACAGTGCTGTCCTTTTGTATTGTGTTGGCAATCACAAACACCATATACCTAAAATGATTTATTCATTAAAACTCCATTCACAAATCATTTCAAACTTTAATCAATCATATAAAGAATGTGAAATAATTAAAATCAAAATTTAAATGTTCTTTCTAAATTTATTAAATAGTAAAAATTTGTTTACCATTTGGCTACAGGCCATAATTTCAGTAAATTCTTTGAAAGTTAACAAATTTCCAATAATTGTGGAAATTAAATAAATTAATAATTATGATTATTAAAAAAGTAAATAAATTAGAAAGTAGTGTTTGCTTAATTCTGATTGTTGTTGAGTATCTGTGGGCTTAATTGTTCTGGATTTTGTGCGTTCGCATTTCGTATGGTCGTGTGTGTGCATGTGCCGAATAATTAGTAGTGTACAATTAGGACTGTGTCGTAAGATATTTGTTTTGAAAAAATTTTGAGAACTCCTGTAAAAATTTTTTCTAGGGTGGGGATTAATTTTTTTTTTAATTAATTTTTTTTAATGAAATTATTATTTTTTGGTTTTTTTTTAAATTTTTAAATTTTTTTTTAAAAACCCTAATTATTTTTTCTCGAATAAACAGCCTAAAAATAAAATTTGGCTTAAATCGTCTACGGTTAAAAGCCAATAAAAATAAATGTCTGAATTGAAGATAATGCCAAAAAATCTGAGTAATTATTGAGAACGAATAACTTGTGAAGCGTTGTTGATAAAATCGTTAAATCCTATAATTAATGTTCAAAATGATCAGTCAACATGTATTTTGAATGTATTTAAGTAATTGAATGTGAATTGTGTATATGATGTATTGATGTAATTCGTTTTTGATGTTATAAATTTTAAATTTTTAAATTTTATTTTAAATGAATGATTAATTTTAATTTTTCAAATAAAAATAATTTTATATGTTGTAATACGAGTTGATTACGATGATTATTGATCAATTTGTTTAAATTTTCTTATTTTCATTATAGATTTTGTTAATGTGATTTCTATCCCGAAGATTGATAAACGGTCGAAATATATAGTGAAATGTTATAAAGAATACACAGTTAGCATTTTTCAATTATTAAAAACCTGCATTCTTTTATAGATTTATTATTATTATTATTATTATTATTATTATTATTATTATTATTATTATTATTATTATAAATATTATTAACTTTTTAGAAAAAATCTACGAATAAATTTTTTTTAATCGGAAGGCGATTCAAGTCAATTTTTATGTTAGGCTTTTTAAGTGTGAAAAAATACTTAGGCTTTTTAAAAATTTATTTTGAAATATTTTATATTTGAAAAATTAAATTAAAAAATAAATTAATTCATTAAAACAAAAATTAATTTAAATAATTGACTTCATTAACCATTAAAAAAATAATTAAATTTTAAAAAAATTAAACCCGCCAGAGAATTTTTTTTAGGCCAAATATCCTACGGGGCATAGTACTCATTGTACACTAATATATTTAAATCCTTATTTGTCATTCTAGAATTATACCTTTGTCGTCTTTGAAATCGTGACTGAATTATATTTGGTGTTTAATTCGAATTCGTGTTTTGGAAAAATAAAATGTGCTCTTTGTACTTTCGATGTTTTTGGATATTGATTATTTTAATTAAAAGTGTATGATGATATCGATGCCTTGGTTATTGATAATGAACCCGGAATGTGTAAAACTGGATTAGCTGGAGATTACGTTCTATGAACTGTGTTTCCTTCTATTGTTCAACCAAAACATCAAGGTGTTATAGTTGAAATGTGACAAAAGGATAATTTAAGAGAAGTATTTTAGGTTTGAAATATCTGATTAAACACGGTATTGTAACAAATCGGGATGATATTGATAAAATCTTGAATCACTCATTTTATAATGAGCTTAGAACAGCACCAGAAGAACATCTAGCTTTATTACCTGAAAAGCCAGTGAATTTCAAAGCGAACGGAGAAGTGATGACTCAATTTATATTTGAGACGTTTATTTCACAAGTTATTTGTGTCGAAATTCAAGCTCTTATTAATTTGTATTAATTTGTAAATCAGATATCGTTCTGCATTATGTGGTTAGTGAATCACATCCTGTGCCAACTTATAAAAGTTATTCGAAGTTTTATGTAATTCCAGAATAGATTTAGATAAAAGACATTTTTGGATGAAAACTAAACACATTTAATAATGAATTAAATTAATATATAATACATTATTCGAATCAATGGTTTATTTTTGTCATTTACATACTGGTTTAACTTTAATTTAAGCTGTTGCCAATAAACCATAGTTTAATAATAATAATAATAATAATAATAATAATAATAATTTGATAACTAGTTTAATGACGAAACTTGTAATGAGAAAATTTATTTTTTAACTAAGGAAGGCAAATATAATAAACATTTTATCCAATGTAATAAGAACCTAAACGCAGGATAGTTAGATGTTACCTATATTATAAAATTATTGATATTTTTATTTAAAGAAAACTTTATCCAGTTGTAATGGGTGTATATTTATATAATATTATTGAGCATAGAAAAATGTGCAAAGGAACAACTGATTTTAAAGTTTTCTATAAAAACTTCAATAATAAACGGTAAAGAATCGTATATGAGGATTTTGTGATTAAATCTCAATCCCCTAAAATAAACGTTCAAACAGCAGCAAATTAATTGAGATTATTTAATTAAATCATTAAATCGTAAATATTACATCATAATTGTTTCCATATATATAAGATTATGATGACAGACTGATGATAATTTCCTCAAAATATATTTCGCTTATTTTGCTTTCTAATATTTTTTATTTGTATTTATGTTTATTTTGTTTTTCCTTATGCATCATGAAATCACCCTTTGACAGACCAAAGTACTCAAATTTGTAATTTTGAATGCGAAAAAGTTACACGTTAATGAAGGCAATCTAATACTATGAAAAACTCAGATAAAAATTTTGTAAATTTTTGTTATGATATTTGGAAAATATACACACTCCTACGTTGTCAATGTTAACAATTTATTCTAATAGCTAAATTATAAAGCTTTAAAAATACCATTTCTTTAACTTGTACTTGTCCCTCTTTTGCTTTACATTTTGAAGCATGGCCATAACAGGAACAACGTCCTCTAATTATCCATTCTGAGATAGCATAATAATACTTGTTACGGATATTTGGATTGTCATCAACTTTCCAATCACCTGAAGTAAAAAAATCAATTTAAATATTTAATTAAATTTAAAATTTTAGTAAAAATTGATATTGGTTTTAAAATATGCATTCTGAAGTGCACACTTCCATAAACCTGAAAACCACTTCTGACAAATATCTGTGATAGCAGCAACAAAAAATGCGCTTAATTCGAGAATAACATGAGATTTTATGCATCAGGTTCAGTTTTCTAGCTATGCTTTCCCTGCGCAGCGAAGGATATTCCAAAAGACAATAAAATAACATGACAAGCACAGCTTTATCCGCTTATAATTATATTATTGTTCTAACAACAAATTGACTACAAAATGAAAATTGTTGATGGTTCGGTAAATATTTACGCATTTTGCTTTTTTTGTACTGGAATTACGGACAGTCACGTTTAATTATCCGACATTAATCAGCCATCATTTTGGTGTACTATCTTACTTGATATATAAATTACACTTTCATTATATGAACAATATTAGTGCTATTTTAAAATAAATATTGTAAATAGTTTGTTCCTACCATGCTTTCATTATTTTATGTCTTGATGGAAACCTTCACTTTGTTCGTCACTACATGACCAAAGGCTTTAGGAAAGCGATCTAAATGGCTATAAAGAAAGTGCAGCATGATGCTCGTGATTACTTTTATATCTTTAAAACTATATATCATGTTGGTAATTATGTCTTCATTATTGTCGGATTGTTGTTGCCCAAAAACGTTTCAACGACAGATACAAAAGAGATCCAGGCAGCAGATTTAATATAATTTTAGTGTTATTATTTTTAAAGATCTTAATAAATTTAAACGCGTAATTTTTATAATGCGTTATGTTATTGCAATAAAATATTTACCAAATGTATGTAGTCTCACAAATTGAACTCTGATATTGGTTATAGCAGTTATATCATTTCGTTTTTTATTCCAGTAAACATCATTGTTAACCCAATCACTAGTATCAGCAGAAAATAATACCTATAATAATATAATAAATTTAAATGCTATTTTAAATATTATTTAACATTTAAATTAATTTTTAGTTTGCCCAGAAATGGATTTATTTATAAGCAAAATAAATAAAAAAAATAAATAAATAAAAGTAACAAAAATAAATTATAAAATTATTTTTTAATTAAAAATCAATAAACTAAATTTAAATATGTATGAACAGTTAATGTGAAGCATATTTCAAGCCAGTACCGGCTAGACGCACGATTCGGTGGCATAATAGGATAGTGACCGCTATTAACTCAGCCACCAATTGAACACTGACACATATAACAGACATCCTACCAGAAAATTAGAAAGCAAAAATTAATGATTTGAGTGTAAATCTGTTTGGGGCTAAGTGAGTAAAGAAGACTTCAAGGATTGGATGTAAATGATTCCGGTAAATGATCATACCGGATCGCATGAAAGCCACTCCCGGATCTTGATCAATGTGAATTAACAACTTTGTATTTAGGGGAATTTACAATTAAGTTTTCAAAATTAAGTACTTTCCGGTTATCTCGACCTCATCAAAAAAATTCAAAATTTAAATAAAAAATTTAATCAAAGACACTAATAAAATACTTATCCTGTAGCTTTTATCTTTGTTCTCTTCGTTATTTTCTTTTCAAACGACATTTTTATTCTCGTTATATTAATTTTCAGATGAACTTGTAGAGCATGTCAACTAATGAGAACGAAGCTATGAAATGTTTTATTATCAGAAGATAAATATTCACAACAGCAACTGGTTCGCTCAGTCTTGCTTTGCATTTGTCACTATCGACAGTTTTTGTGACCTGGGAAATGACATCGAGGAAGCTGTGCAAGAGAGAGCTTGGGATCAATAATGACATAACAGATTGGAGTAACTATCTGGGGAAAGCCTGTGTTGAAAATCTATTGATGAAGGATCAAGGGCAAATTGGTGGCAAGGCGATGCTCGTGGAAATTGATAAGTCACTTTTCACCAAACGAAGAACAAGGTCGGTCTGGTGCTACCTCAACAATGAGTCTTCAGTGGAATATGCCGAGAAACCAAGGAATGCTGCAAAACGTAGCAAAAGAGACCATTATATACTCAGACAGCTGTAAAGCTTATATTACAGAAGAAGAGTAAGTAGTTAGTTGCCTTCTGCAACAACACACCATTGCATAATAAAATAGGGGGGGTATTTAATTACGCAATGATGTTATTAATACTGATTAATTTTTTTCAAAATTCTTTTTCGCACGCATTTTTTAAAAATGATTTATTTTTGAATTAAAACTTTTTAATATGATTTTTAGTGTAATTTTAATTTTCAATTTAATGTTTTAATACAATTTTATCAAATAATTAATTTTAATTGGAATCTGAATAAAATTAAGAAAATATACGATAAAAGAAATTGTTTAATTCATGTATTTTATTCAAGTAAGTATTTATTTGATTTTATTAAAATATTTGTAATTCAATTTAATTAAAAACAAAAATTGACTAGTATTTAAAAATTTTTATTACCCATTAATTACATTTTTATTGACAATTTTGTCAATAATTTTAATATTTACGATTATTTAGGAATCAAGAATGAACGATTTACTAATTTCTTATTGGGAAATCGTACAATTAAATACTGAGAGCATTCGATAACTTACATTAATTTTTATTCAAGAAATACCTTTTTCTTATCAATTCAATACTATGTTGAGTGTTTTATCAATTGAAAGTGATATGGTGAAAGATATTGATTTTTATGATGTGATTGACAGGTTTGCAGCTTTGAAGACCATGAAACGAAACTTTTATATAACAGAAATTTTAATGTTAAATAACAAAAATTTAAGTTTGTCCGAGTTTGTCGAAGTTCGTTTTTATGTTTTACCTGAGGTATTGAAGTTATATTGTTCAATTTGTTTCCTTTCTTATGTCCTTATTAACTTTTTGACTTATTTTACAAACATTACTATATGCGATTATATATGGTATATCAACACTCGGAAAAAGACCATGGTGAAAGACTAGACGGGTGACACCAAGAGTTTACCACACTGGGTGACACCAAACCCAGTAACGCCGCAGATCTTATGTAATTTATCGACTATAACTTAAAACCTTCTTAACTGCTGACACTATTTACTTTTTTTTAATTATTGCCTAACTTTATTATACTTTACTTAAGTTACTTTAATTAACTCTTGGCACTTTGATTTATTTTCTTTAATTTACTCTAATGTACTTTACTCTATTTTAAATTTAAATATATTAATTTACTTTAAGCACTTTGATTCATTTTTTAACACTAGAACTACCGAACCCGTCAAAATGACAGTTAAATGCTGGTAAGTCTAGTGTTAATTTACTTTAATGTGTTTTACTTATTATACTAATTTTTATTTTCTTAGTTTTTTATTGAAAACCAAAAATACCATCTGACTACAGTGTGACCATTTTTAATATTTTACAGTTGAAAAAAAAAGTATTTGAAAAAAATTGTATTAAAACATTTAATTGAAAATTACATAGAAAATTAAAATTACACTGAAAATTATATTAAAAAAATTTAATTCAAAAAAAATTGTCACCAAAAAATTGTGCAAAATTTGAAATAATTTTTTTTAATTAATTTTTTTTGAAAATTCAAAAATAAATTATTTTAAAAAAATGCTCGCAAAATTCAAAAAAATGCACAAAAAATGTGTGAAATTCAAAAAAATGAGCCCAAAAAAATGAGCGCGAAAAATAATTTTGAAAAAGTAATTTTTTAATTAATTATTAAAGAATGACATGATCAGGATTAATTACATCATTATGTAATTAAATACCCTCCATATTTTATTATGAAATGGTGTGTTGCTGTCGAGGGCTACTAACGACCTATTAAGAACTAGAGCCGGCTGGATTTGAGCACTTCAAGGTCAACCATCCATATAATTTTGTGGATCCCGACACAGTCGTACACACAGACAGTGGAAAGTATGTAGGGTTCTGAAAGGAGAATGAATAAAAAGCACAGAGGCACTGATCGTCACTTCCCGAAGTCTTACTTGGCCGAGTTCCGGTTGAGAAGCAGTATTGGCTATGAGAATCCATTCCATGTTATTCGGGATGAGCTAAATAATCTTTTGACACATGCTACTGGAGAATGATTATTCTATTGTTTTTTTGCCTAAATTCGTTTTAAAAGGTTTATAAAATTGAAATTATTCATTTTGTGATGAGGTTGAGATAACCGGAAAGAACCAAAAATTATTGGTATATTGTTCAAGACAATCGATTACAAGTGATTTATCTGTGTGGTAATCAATTTGTTATCAGTTGCATCAATAATTATTTTGATGTAACTCTCAAATGAATATAAGTAATCAATATTTTCTGAATAAGATTAGTCTCAACTTTTATTTGTTCTTTATTTTGTTCTTTTACTTGTTCTATATCTGGACAACTATAAGACAACGATATTCAATTCACATTTCCATTTCAGCGTCATACTCTTGAAGTATACTTGGTTCAGTAAAGTGTTCTGCCACATTGTTTTGCAAAACCGCAAAAAAAGTTTTGATGAGATTCTAGCGACAACATATCGTAACCTTTCCTTGTTAGTATAATATCATGTTTATTAAAAAGGTTAAAAAAAGTTGGGCTAGCTAACATTTAAAATTAAAAAAATGAAAATTCAAGTACGAAATATCATTAAAAAATACCTACTTACGAAATGGCTTTGTTTTATGTATTGTTTTATTTTATGAATAAAGATGAAAAAATAGATAAGTATTTCCGACAAGAAATTGTATTTTTTAATTCTCATAAGCAGATTTATTTTTGATTAAAACTTTGAGTCGTTTTGCGGAAATACGATTCACGATGAGATTAACAAATACCTACATTTCAGATTTGCTTTATACCCAGGATATTTATTCCAACCTGTTACTCCTTTTCTTTCACCTCATTCTAGCGGGTCAAAAAATTCCTACAAGTTACAGATTTTCTTTGTGTCAGTAGAGACGTATCCATGATAGTGTGTGCTTTACCTATTGAAATAGATTTTAAGAGAACAAAATTCGTTTATTTTGCATACTGAAAGCCTCTCTTCCAATCATGTTTAACTCCATTTCATAATTAATCAAAATAGGTTTTTTACTTTTTGTAATTCTTTATATTTATATAATACATTTTTTGCTAATGAAGTTGAGTTTTTTCAATCTACCATTAATTTATAATGTATTGTTGGGATAGATGATTCCACTATAAAACACTTAAAATAGGTGTAAAACGATTTTTCCCAGCTACATTTTATGTAATCTATATTGTTAAAATAATATCTAGTTAGTAAAATATGTAGAGAAAAGTAAGAATAGAAAACTTCGAGCAATCGACGAAAAGACAACAAAAGAATTTGTTACATAAATATGATTACTTTAAGATATAACGATAATTACAAAAAATGCCAAAATAATATATATATATGGATAAAACAAAAACAAAATCACCAACCGTTCCACCTTCAGATGGAATAATTGAACTAAATTCAGATGTACATAGAACTTCGTTTATATTACTTCGTTTTCTTTCAGGAATAGATGGAAAATCACGAGGACAATTATCACTAAAATATGCATATTTATTCCAAGTTTTTCCATAGTCTTTGCTTCTTTCAATATACATTGCAGCGGGACGATAAGTTTTAAATCTCAAATGTGTAAATGTAAATTGAAATTCGCTTTCAAAACTAATTTCAATAGATACATTATGAACTCCACTCATAGATTGCCACCTTAATCGAAATAAACAAAAGTTGTTTTATTTTAATTATCTTTTAATTGACATAAATTAATTTTAATTGTTATAGAATAACAAATATTGTTAACACATGCTGTGGAACAAAAATGAACCAGTTATCAGTTGTGTAGGTAGGATTTTGTCGTCAAGTGCGTTCCCTGAGCTTGTTGCCATTTACGTAAAATATATATTATATAAAATATACAAATATATTTTATAAATATATACAGCATTTAGTAAAAAAAATTAGACCATGTATTTTTTTTTAACATGAAAAATTTAATTCAAACATTTAAAATATTTTTTAACACTTTTGTTTTTGAAAATCCGTCGATGACATTATTACAGTCAATTTGGCTGTAAGATGGTGTTCTATAAACAGTATGGTACTCTCATGATATTTGTAGGATCTATTACAGGCATTTCAAACTCACGACCCAGACAAAAAATGTAATGATTATTAAATTTTGAGTAAAAATTAAAATTCAAAAGAAATATTTAATGTAATTTAAGACAAAAATAATTTCTATTTACATAGGTAAAAACATAGATTTATTTATGTCTATAATTATTGTAAAATCTTTAACATTCATTCATAAGAACAAAAAGGAAAGATTGATCAATACACAACATAATACACAAGACATGCATTTATATTTCAATTAATTTGCTAATGCATATATGCATTTTTAATAATAATATGTTTTTAATAATTTTTCGTGTGGCTCTTCATAAGTCTAAAATTGTAACTGCGGCCCAAGACATTGATTGAGTTTGACAAGCATGACGTATTTCTAATCAGTACATTTATTACAATGTTAATTTAGAACAAGATTCATTAAATTTATATTGAAATTATTATAAATAAGTCGTTTTAAAATAAGAAAACATAGGTTATTAGCTACATTGTTCTTGGTATTGCATCAAGGAAATTTTAATTTTAATAAATTATTACTGTTCTAGTATTTATTCTGATAATGTATAATAAAAGTAAATAACAGCACTGGTGTCATATAACAGAAGTTTTTCAACGGTGCTTCCGCGTAGTTTCAACAGGTAGAAGCAGAATTCGAACTCTCAAATATCAAGAAAACTTATTTCTTTCTACTACTTACCAATCTTCCTCAACAAATATCAAAAGAACATCTAGATTCAATGAATACTTATATCTTACTTAATACTTCTACTGGTAATCAACAAAGATTCAACTAATTGCAAATTGAATTTTGCATCAAAAGTTTTATAAAAACAGCAGCTTCGGTGAAAAAACCTTGGCGAACTGTTTCATAAACTGAAGACAAACGTATACAAGAACATATTAATACAATATCTAGAAACAGTAAACACGTGGATGATTTAGTATGCTATTACCACAGGCGTTTTGGTGTGAATTTGAAGAAATGCATTAAAGTGAATGGATCAGGAAAGTGCATATCATCAAATCCAGATAAACAAAAAATGTGTTCTAACATCATTTGGACTATAATAGTACAGTTGTGGAACTTTAGAAGTATGCGTCGAGGATATTTAAGTGGACACTAATGTTGCTGGGCTGGCTAAGTGGAATGATTCTTTGGGAAATTTTGCATGAAAATATTTTCTCTCTTGCCAATGACCCCAACCATACATTTTTTTAAGGGGTTTATATATTTGTTTAAATGAAGAGGGTTTTATTTAATTTTTTAAAACTCGCTAAACACTTGAGTCACACACGAAAGTGAGGGTTTTCCTATTATCTCATAAAAAGAACTAGGGTTTTTGGCGCTTCTAAAAACTTTAGAGTATCACACTTATAGTCAAGGAGTATTTTTCGATCTAGCTAGAGTTGAAAAATATGCCATATCATTTGTAAAAATATATCATATAAGATATTTGGTTAAAAAGTTTTTAGTGGACAAAAATCTTAAATTTTTTAGACGGGGTAGAATATTGTTCTTATTTTGAAAATTTACCAACTGAAAACTGTACAAAAATCTTATTGGACCTCATTTTTTCTGAATAAAAATACCTAAATTTATTGAAAAAAATAATTTACAAGTGTTAGTAATGAGACCACAAAATCCTAATGGATTTGACCTAAATTTACTGTAAAAATGACTGTGACCAAAATTTAATAATTATACATGTAATGTTTTTATCAAAACCCAAAATCTTATTGTTTTTTAGAGATACTGTTCAAATCGACTTTTAAACCACGAGAATACAAAATAGTTGTATTTTTAAATGAAATACAAAAATCCTATTGATATTGACTTAAAAATCCTGAGACCGCAATTTACTTTAGAAAAATACCATAAATTTCTTAGTGTTTTAATAGAAAATTGATTTTAAGGCTTTTTTAGTGATAACGTTTTTTAGAAGGAGAAACTTTGAAAAATAAAAATTATAAAATTAACTAAAACTTAATTAATAAAATAAACACAAATAAATATTAATAAAAATTAATTCTTTTTTACACTTTTAAAGCCAAATATCTCACGAGCATATTTCCGTAAATGACAAATTTACCATTAAATTAAATCATAGCTGCCCACTACTTACTATAGCGTTTTTAATATGACTCAAAAATCCTAGTGTTTTTAACTACAACCCAAAATCCATGTGATTCTTAAAAAATACAAAAATTAAATAAATTTTGAACCACCACAAAAAACATAAATTTGAAATTACTATCGAAATTCAACAAGACTCATTAGTATCGGAAAGTATAAAGAGTAATTTCTGAATAGATTTGTAATTACATTCGTATTTATTTTTTTGTTTACTTCCCACTTATACCTTTGGAAATATTATTTATTCAAATTTTTAATTAACTTTTGTATTATAATTCTAAATTTTAATCGCTTTGTACTCTACTCTTGTGTATTTCAATTTTATTGTTACTCACATGTGCAACCCCAAAAATTTTAACTCAAACAAGTTTTAGCAAGAACAGACACCTTGAACTTAATGCTCATATTTGTTAATTTGTTTAACATATTTTATTAAAACTAAAACAATGTATATTAAATTTTTTATACAATTATTTAATTTTAAAATAAATTTTATTTAAAGTTTCTATTGTTGATGCATTTTAGATCTGAAAATTCATATTGCTAATCCATATTCCTAATATAATCCAGCTGTATTTGAGTTCAAAGAGTGTTATTATTAAATTAAAACATGGGCACATAATTATAATAGAAACCATCTGAAAGGATCTTGAGGTAATCTTGAAACAACATTTTCAATTCTGTGACTATGGGTACTTGAAAACCTTTGGTAAGGGTTTTTTGAATCGCATATAGTGCATTTTGACTTTCTTCCACTATCACTTGTAGTAACCACACAATACCTTTCAGAATTAGTTAAACCACAAGTTGAAGAAGCCCGAAGAAAACTTTCTCGCCCAATCAGGAGGTCACCAGCTCGGGGGTTGCAAATAGTTTTACGACATACATTATCAGATTCAATTTCCAAAATATATCTAGCCACTGATAAATTAAAAATAATGTATTAAATATTTATTTGTTAAATTATTACCAAATATAATGAAAACGTAGTTTAATGTCATTTATATTAACTCTCTAGATTAATACAAAAAATTCAAATAAAATTTGAACATTTACCAAACGTAAATTAAATATTTTAAATATTTAAAACAGATTAAGGTTACCCAAATGTTAGGTAATTAGTGTCATCTCCAAGACAGATACATATTAAATATTTCGGTTATATCATAATTAGCATCTTATATAAATTTGTAAAAAATGAATAAATTCAAAAAATTGTCTTAGTTTTTAAAGTTCATTGATACACAACTGTATATTAAATCACCTGTTGGGCCAGAACACAAGCGGCCTTGTAAATGTTTAAATGAATCGGTAACACACATGCAAATATAACATGCAGATTTAAACTCAAAACTATTAAAACACCAATTAACCCTACTGGTGGGTTACTGGGTTTTGCTATTTGTTTGAATCTTCCTATTGTTGCCCCGGTAACGCCATATAAATATTTGCTGGTCACCACTCGGCACCCGTTGCTGAGCAACATTGGAAATGTGTTCGAGTGGGCGGATTGTCCGCAAAAAGTGAGCGCTATTACTAATGCTGTAATTGCTCGGACAACCCCTGGGTTCAACGAGCCGTCGATAGAAGACCTATGCTCGCTTTGTTAGTCCCTTGTGTGTGAGAGGTTCTCAAGATCAGAATCATTTTAGTGAGAGCTGAATTCGGTGACGGCGTTCCTAGAGATAGAACAATGACTACCTGACGAAGCGTGAATACTCATAAATTTACTGTAAGGTTTTTTAATATTCTTCAAGTCTTAAAATATCACTTTAAATAATTGAACAGTCTTTATAATCTAATTAAATTCACAAACGAAACAAATTTAAATTAATTAAGTTTATTTGACAGGCGAGCGGCTCTACGTCTGGCGCGCTCTTTTCGCCCCGGCCTGCAACTGCTGGATGGTGTTGAAGTAGGAGTTACAGCGGGCGTCGGATTGTTTATTGAGTCTCGATAAGCCAATTGGGATGGAGCGAAGACAAGAGGATAGGTTACTGCCTCTCCCTCCCGACTGGCGGACAAGGCAACTTCCAACCCCCTTATCTGCGTCCGGAGGTTTTGATTTAATTACCGCTCATCGGCCCAGCCTTTTTGAGCGGCGGTGAGCCGGTGGCGGAGGGGCTTAAGCTTCGTTGGATCCACCCATGTGGCTTTCACTTGTTGAATCTCTTTGGTGAGCTGTATGATTTGCTCATACAGGGCTTTGTTAGCGTGCTGGGCACGGGTCAACTCTTTCTGCAATAGTTGGATGGGTTCCATAGCTATTTATAGAGACATTAAATGGTTTGTTATAGACAACAATAAAATTTTTGTAATAAACAAAAGAAATTCTATTATTAACACATTCATACAAATAAAAATAATCATCTAAGATAACAAGCATTTTATTTGATCAAAATTTACTCAAATCAGGAGTTACATGAAGTCTTTATCCTGGGCTGGAAATTCAGGAGTCAGGAAACCCCTTTTCGACCCACTCTTCCGGAGAATAACCGGGTATCGTCATTACGGGCCGCTTAGTATTGCGGGTCCGTATGATTTCCGGTCGGGTGCCTTGTGCGACCGTATGCTGCCGCGGATGTTGATAATTGCTGGTGATCCGACCCGCCAGTAAGTCTTCTTCGACATTCGCCAGGTATTGGCGAGCTCGGACCACTTGCACATCCACCTGTCGTTGGTGGCTTTCGAGCTGCTCAAGAAGAAGACGGGCCTGCTCGTGGATCTCCCTGGCCGGGCTCCATTCCTCCCCTGGGCTATCGGCTAGCCACAAACCCTGATTACTTCCCGATTGCTGGTCGACTTGGTGAAGCTCCGGTTGAGGAAACTCGGGGCATTTCTCCTGCCGGAAACGTTCCCATGCCCATCTCCATAGGTCCGCGAGATGGGTTGAAACGCAGGCCATCGAGCTGGGTTTCTCTGCATTATGGAGAAACATTAATATTATTATACGTTTACGTTTAATTTAATAGCGTTCATGGTGAAAAATAATGCGAAATAAATCTACGGTATACTCCATAACAGGGCCATATAATAAAAGATGCACGCAGAAAAACCAATATCATAAATAGCCAATATCTATCACTGACATCTACAAGTTATAAAATAGTGCGGGTTGAGGGTATTTCGAAGGCGATGTAGACATGAATTTCTTTAAGCCTATCCTAAGTTGAATATATTTAACAATTTTACCGTTATTAGACGAACTGCCAGGTAAATGTATAATGGACGCATCGAAACGTCACTTACCATTGAGCTTTTAACTTCGATCTCAAAAACAACTTTATTTACGATCGAGATTCACTTTAAGGGGACTCTAAAAGTTCATATTTGAATGAGAATTTGATAGACCTTTTGTTCTACAAAATGGTTATAGTAGTTTAATTGCGGATAATTATTAAAACTTAAGAACATTTAAAACAAATAATTAATTTAAATGTAGTTACAATCTGTTACCTTTAAAAACAAAACAAAAGGAAAATTTAAATATAGTTCAAGCTATTTATAGTCTCTGTCATCAACACCTCCGAATCCTGACCACGATTTCAAACTATAGTCAATGACATCAATTTCTTAGAAATTTCTGCTAAAATCATCAAATTATTAAATAACATCCGTTTCTACGAATCGCTTAATCAGGGGTCGTCATAAATGGGTCGTCCAAATTTTCTAGATAGCTTACGCTTGGATTCATGCTAAAATATTTAACTCAATTAAAATTTCCGGGTTAGAGGAGCTCCTATCGGACGAATTTTCATGAGGCATGTTAAGAATTACGATGGACTTATCCATCTCTGATTTATCGAAATAACGCGGGGTTAAATTATCGGATAAGAAAATCTTAATTAAATTATCAATTTAGTGTTAGTTAAACGAGAACATAAATGATTTAATAATTTATTTAAGAAATATCATTAAGTCTGAATTAATTTAATTACATCACGAATTACTATTACCTGTCTCGTTTAAAGTAGATCCCCCGATTTCCACATGGGGTAACGGCAATCCATCGATATCAAGAAAATTATTAAGCATCTTATAAATGGATATAGAATTCCAACTATCGATTTATAAGATGATCGGATGCGCTTTACACACTGTCTGCCGGTGTGCAGGACGGCGGGTGTTGATCGCCAGTCCGATGTCTGAAAATCGACATTCGGATAGAATTATTCCAATTTGACGATTTTATGTTTATGTAAACAACTGTGACATCCGCTTGGAATTTGCAACTACATTCATCCTGGCGTGATATCAAGTACTGGTAAAGATTTATATTCATTTTTGAATGATAATTTGAATTGAAAATGGGGTAAGTTTTTGTTTGGGATGTTAACATCGGAAAACCCGCATTGTGTTATTGTCAACTTCACAATTTCACTGCGAGTGTTCCCATGTTACTTCCAATTTTCGGCATTTCATTTTATTCTATTAATATTTAATTAATTCATTCTTTGGAGCTAGACGTTTCATGATATGGTAATTATGAATGATCAGAGACATCTTCCGAGCCGCAAGCGTTGGGTATTATTTTATTACTAATACTTCTCCTTAATGAATCCTTATGGGTTGAGATTTTTACTTAGTTCAACTATTCATCTATGGCTCACTTTACGTGGTTGCACGATATCGTAATGTTAAACGGTTTTATTTTATATGATTTCAAGTTTAATTGTTCGACTCTAGGAAATGTCCGCAACTTAGGCATTCTGGTAAATTGGTTTATGATGATAGTCGAGATTTAGAAATCATTTATGGATTATGAACTCATCGAATGTGTTTTCGGTCAAGAGTTAAATGATTGGACAGTGGAACAGGTATCAATTATTGTAAACCGGTATCGTGGAACTACCAGCTGATGCTGAAGTGGTTTAAAGGGGACAGATTTCAGGTGGATTATTACATTAGTTCAGTTGGCTGCTCAAGAGGAATTGGATAAAATCTTTTGTTATCTGATTTACAATAAACTTTCCTTTACTTTATTAATGTTTGTATTTTTTAAATTTAATTATTTAGGTTAATTAACTTTTATGCAGGAGCCACTTTCGATCAACAGTTGGGCTTAGTAATGACTAACTTTTATTTATAAGGGAGTTTTGAAAAAGGTTCTTCCATCATTTCCACTAATAAGCTATACTCTGGTTTGGAATTTGGTTAAATCTATTACTTTACTGGGAGTTCATGGTAATTCGTTTAATATTAAATTATTACTCCTCGTTTAAATTGGCATTTAAGTTAAATTCATAAAGTTAATTGATTTAATTTCATAGCAGTGATTTCGTTTCATGATTTTATTCCCGTCACCGTTCCCTTTAATAAGCCTTAAATGCATTTTTTGTTCATATTATATTTAATGAGTGCCCACTGGACTACTCGGTGTGGTGATTTTAAGCCGTGTGTAGATCAATTTAGGTCGAATTTAAAGAAAACTAGAAACGAGGAAGTAGCCAAAAGATCCCTTCCTTATTTCTCCTTTCTTCTATACGGAATAATATTGAAGTTCCAATCCCTGCGTTCCGCACGCCGGGTCTTCACGGGCACAGATAATCGGCGATATTCCACGCACTTACACGAATCTGAATAATATGTGGATTTTACTAACTTGCTATGTGTCTTGGTTGTGGGCCGGAAAAATTTCGACAATTAAAATGATTAATTTATGAAAAAATAAGTTAATTTTATGCATTATAACTATTTACTAATATATTAAACAATGTAACAAATTACTTGACCAAAAATCATCATACCAAAATACAAATACATCTCTCCCCACGCCGACATCCAAGCAGAGCTCTACCGAGGTTGCGAGGACGGGACGTGGAGAGAGGGTTTCCGAATAAAACTTTCACTCACCTAAAATAGATTCAAAATGGTTTAAAAATTGTTCAAAATAGTTTTAAAAATGATTCAAAATTTTGTTTTAAGATTGGTTAACTTTTATGTGAAAATGCATCGGTATATATACCTATTTTCTGTCCCTAACCTTGCGTGTTCTTTTTGATTTAGTAAAACAAAATTCGACCTTGATATTTTCTAGTGTATTTTTATCTTAATTTTTATTATTTTCTAATTTATTTTGATAATTTTTTATTTGAAATTTTTATTGAATTATTTCTAATTCAAATTCTTTGATTTAAATTTCATTTTCATGAAATTTTCATTTTTGTTAAATTATCAAATTTCGGTCGAATTTGTTGGGTTTTCATGTTATGTTTATATTTATATCGTGCGGATCTTGTTGCATTTTGTTATCATTTTAATTTATTTTTATGTTTATTATTTTATATGTAGTTGCTTTTCTCTCATATTTTGCTAGGTTTAATTAATGTTTTCATGGGTTTGATTTTAATGTTGTAGGTTATATTTGCATGTGTATTACCGATTCATTTAAACATTTTACAAGGCCGTTTGTGTTCTGGCCCAACACTACCAAAATGCGAGAAAGAGAACAATTAAATATAAAATTATAAAACACAAAAATAAATTAAAATAATAACAAAGTGCAACAAGATCCGCACGAAATAAACATAAACATAACATGAAAACCTATCAATTTGACCGAAATTTGACAATTTAACAAAAAATGCGAAATTTCATGAAAATGAAATAAAAATCAAAGAATTTGAATTAAAAATAATTCAATTAAAAATTCAAAAGAAAAATTGTCAAATTAAATTACTAAATAATAAAATTAAGAAAAGAACATTCTAGAAAATCACAAGGTCAAATTTTGTTTTACTAAATCAAAAAGAACACGCAAGGTTAGGGTCGTACAATAGGTATATATACCGATTCATTTTCACATAATTTTAATCAGTTTTTCAAATCGTCTAATCAGTTTCACAAAACTTGAAACCAGTTTCAAACCGAGAGCGCAAAAATTTGATGTGAGTGAGAGATTGTTCGATACTCTCTCCACGTCGTGTCCTCGCAACCTCGAATGAGCTCTGCTTGGATTTCGGCGTGGGGAGAGGGAGTGATGATATGTTATATAAATGCTATGAACAACCATGATGTAACTGATAAAATATATATTAAATAAAAAAAGATTTTCTTTCTTGTCGAAATTTTTCCGGCCCACAGCCGATACATACCGCAAGCTATTAAAATTAAATATACTATCGTAAATCGTGTAAGTGCGTGTATTATCGCCTATGATTACGTGCCCGCGAAGGCTCCGGCGTGATGAACGCAGGAGCTGAAACGTCAATATTATTCCGTATAGGGGAAAAGGGTGAAGGGGAAATAGTCTTTTGGGTGTTTCGTCGGCACTCATTTCCTATAAACTCGACCTAAATATTTTTCCCAAATTAATAGTTAATCAGATACCAAAATTCCTCAAAGAACCAATTAACTCGCCATAATTAAAAATCAACGTCAATTTTGAGACGAAGTCGAGCCATAAAATACAAAACTTTAAATAAATTAGTTGGACCCACTCTAGACCCGATCTCTCCATGATAGGAATTTAACTTACCGTCTACCAATGAAACCCCTAGTGTATGCCAACCAAACGTAAACAGTTAATGGTAAAATTGCCAGCATCATCTCAACAAACAAGATCTGAAATCATCTATTTATTAAGAAATTTATAACGGTTGTTCACGTGCAAAAATATGAATAGAGAAACGCCATAATGAATCCTGTGCCCCATAACGTTCACGCAGTTGTCATCATCAGAAAGTGAGAACCATCTAATCAATCCTTGTCCAATCTCATTGCTGAGGGTGATATTGATCCTCATGGTTAGTAGGGCATTGTCGAGGCGAATCATAATTGAAATTGTCGGCCACCCGAGAATAAGCAATTCCGCATATCACGTGCAGATCGCCAGAGTAGCCCTCATTAAAGAGAGAGTGAACCCATGGAAGGTAGAAATTGATCCCGGATAATAAAGCCCTGAAATACGCAAAAGGTCATCCACCAAAACCATCAACTACTTACCATTGAGTGTAAACCACAAGTCCCGTAAATCTCCCAGCGATACTTGAATTCACGCGATGCCTAATCAATTTTGACCAGAATGAAATCCTTAACCGACTTAAATACTACAAACAATCTCTAGAAAAATATAACCCAACTTAAAATGAAAAGAATTAAAATTAATACTTACTTGAAAACTAATGATAATAATACGCCATGGAACGTGACCGTAATAATCTCCACCAAATCTAATAAATGAATTAGATCAATTAGAAATGAAGCCGTTGGCAGGAACATAACTAAGTGTGTGCATGTCCTTTCCTTAAAGATCAATCGATGAGAATCGTAGCGTGCAGACACGCAAACTCTTACAGATGAGAGGGACCTGTCCGCAATCAGTAGGCGTGTCACGTGGAAGTTATAGTTTCGCAAGCATCGTGTGGCGCACCCATCCTAATATAATTACTGAAATTAGGCTACGCTGATCAAAAAATCTAAAATCAGAAAATGTCAAGAGCGACTAAATGCAAAATTTCCACGAATGAAACCACAAGCTCGCGAAGCCCCGGCACATCCGACGATGCAGCGCGGAGAATCCGACCAAGCTCAGAGAAGATGAGAGTGGCAGAAGGTAAAATTAACATTATTTCTAGGCGTTTTGACCTTTTCTTGAGTCCGAGTTAGACGCTGCAAATTGCCAGAACCGCTCCAACATTCCTCAAGAATTACATAGCAGCGACAATAAAATCGGCCGTGACGTTAAGTTGTGAAGATCCAAACTCCGCCCGTCCAGCACCGTATAAGCGGTCAATTGACCCATGCCACTATATTGTACTCACGAACTATGTACCATCCATAAACAGGAGACTAAGTGATGACAATCGGAATGCACCTCATCCATGCGAATTACCTATGTTAAAATTATGTATCGTAAGATTTTTATTAAAAATAAAATATAAATACGTAGTGCGTTAATTTATTAGGTTTGAAAGATTTTCTCTTGACAGATATTTGGAAAATGAGTAAATTCCAATGCTATGAAATGATTAGAAACTAAATTATGATTAGAAACCTTAAATATAAATGATTCAGGAATGGAAAATACTTATCTCCAAGGGATATAAATTTTGGAAAACGATAAATTTTACCACTGCTGAAATTAGTAGAATCTAAAGAGGAATAAACTCGAACTTGGGACAACTAATGATCAGATTTTTTTTTCTTGTTGTGACGAACCTAAGACACTGATCTAAACTATCGACCCATGAAAGTATAAATGACTTTGGAATACCGTTTCTGAGAATAATGTGCGTTTCCTCGAATGGAACTACTAAGACGTGTAAAAAACCGGGAAAGGTAGAACGAATAATTAATTTATGAATCGATTGTAAATAACGTTTAACCTTGACCAAATACATTTCATTATATTTTTAAATCTTACATTATCGGTATTTTTATTTTTAAAGAGAGCTGTATAGCGAATATTCAACTTATGAATATAGTTTCAAATAATATTTAACCTTGAGCAAAATGAATTTTGAATCATATATTATCTGTAATTTTCCAAAGAGAACGATAAAATTAATAATTGTCTTATGAATATATTTTTAAATAATATTTAACATTGAATCCATAAAATCTCAATCGTATTTTTCAGTGATGTTTTATCTGAGCTTTCTCTAACTAAACAGTAAAACGAGCGATTAATATATAAATATATTTTTGGCTAATATTTAACATTGAGTAAATGAATTCTAATTATATAATATTTTATCTGTATTTTCCCCGAGAAAACTGTAAATCGAACAAATAGCTCGTGAATCTATCTTTGGGTAACATCTAACATTGAACGACGGGATTTTAAGCATATTTGAGACAATATTTTACCTGCGTTTATTTTTGAAAGTGAATAAGCAAATTTAGAGTGTAATTTCGGCAATAGTTTTCCGTTTTTCCCAAGAGAACTATGAAATGACCAAATGATATTTTTTATTATATTATTTTAGATAATGTTTTACGTTTTTAGCCCCATTAAAACGAGTAGGTAAATTTTACAGCTTAATTTCGATCATAATCCTGCGTTTTTCCAACGGAATTATACGATGAATAAACCAAATTTGATTAGATTTTAGATACTGCGGTTACATTTTCTCAAAAGGATTAGCTAAATGATAGATTAAATTTGAAAAATATTCCGTTGGTTAATCGCACTTTACACTTTGAGATTTACTAAAGTCAATTTTGTTCAAAAATTAGAAAAATCCCGAAAATTCGCGACGAGAAAAGTTCAAGCGTCAAATTAGTTAAAATGTAAGGTCTTAACCGTAAGATGGTCCATATGGTTCGTTTGTAGGTTTCAGCCATCATGTCCATCTTTTCCCCGCTTCCATTAACGAAGGAAGTGACGCATTAGAATAGAAAACAAATAGCCCTAACCCAAATAGGTATATTCTACCGTACTGTTGGGCCAGAACACAAACGGCCTTGAAAAATGTTTAAATGAATCGGTAACACACATGCAAATATAACATGCAGTTTTAAATTCAAACCTATGTAAACATCAATTAAACCTAACAAAATATGAGAAAAAAGATAATTACATATAAAATAATAAACATAAAAATAAATTAAAATAATAACAAAATGCAACAAGATCCGCACGATACAAATACAAACATAACATGAAAACCCAACAAATTCGACCGAAATTTGATAATTTAACAAAAATGAAAATTTCATGAAAATGAAATTTAAATCAAAGAATTTGAATTAGAAATAATTCAATAAAAACTGTAAATAAAAAATTATCAAAATAAATCAAAAAATAATAAAATAAAGATTAGAATACACTAGAAAATATCAAGGTCAAATTTTGTTTTACTAAATCAAAAAGAACACGCAAGGTTAGGGACAGAAAATAGGTATATATACCGATGCATTTTCACATAAAATTTAACCAATTTTGAACCATTTTTGAAAATCATTAATCAGTTTTTCAACTTGAACCTTTTGTTTAAAAATCTATTTTTAGGTGAGCCGAATTTTTATTTGGAAACTCTCTCCACGTCCCATCCTCGCAACCTCGGTAGAGCTCTGCTTGGATGTCGGCGTGGGGAGAGATGTATTTGTATTTTGGTATGATGATTTTTGGTCAAGTAATTTGTTACATTGTTTAATATATTAGTAAATAGTTATAATGCATAAAATTAACTTATTTTTTCATAAATTAATCATTTTAATTGTCGAAATTTTTCCGGCCCACAGCCAAAGACACATCGCAAGTCAGTAAAATCAACATACTATTCAGATTCGTGTAAGTGCGTGGAATATCGCCGATGATCTGTGCCCGTGAAGACCCGGCGTGCGGAACGCAGGGATTGGAACTTCAATATTATTCCGTATAGAAGAAAGGAGAAATAAGGAAGAGGTCTTTTGGCTCCTTCCTCGTTTCTAGCTTTCTTTAAATTCGACCTAAATTATTTTACACACGGCTCAAAATCATCACACCGAGTAGTCCAGTGGGCACTCATTAAATATAATATGAGCATAATATGCGCCAAAGGCTTATTAAAGGGAAAGGCTACGGGGAATGAAAATTAATATGAAATCACTGCTATGAAATAAATTAATAAATTCAATTCAAATGAAACTTTAAATAAGCACTTCTAAATTATTATTAAATCATCTACCCCACTTTCTGACAAAACCGAGAATTTATTCCGATCCAAATCCATCAATACAACTGCTAGAGACACCTTCTTTGATTTTATAGAAGTCAGCCATAAATTGAATTTGACCCCATTTAAAACTGAATCAGCCTAAATTAATAATTAAATCAAAATTATGCACCTTGATAGAATAAATTGTATTATAACGCAGATTCCCTAACCCACTATCACTGTATCATCAACGAATAAATTCACGAAATAGGTTCATCCACCATTGCTATTCATTTTCCTAAAATATGACAGTTAATTTTAATTCCACTATCCGACCAGTTTTAATTCATAACCGATTCCAAATTCCCAACGCGAACCCGACTGCGATGGTCAGTAATCCAAATTACCCAGTATTCCATTATTAAATATGAAATGGTATAAAACATAATGTCTCGCCGCTTTCTGAAAAATCAATTGAAAATTAAAAATGACAACCCAACATTGTAAAATCCAGTGAATAGGAACACAATCCGGTAATTAATAAAATTCCAACATTGATGAACGAGAAGATGCTCATGATTTTTATGCAGTGAACTCTTGTAATTTTAACTAAATACATTAAATATTAATAAAAATTAAATTAAGAATCAGATAGCTTTGAAGTGAATTGGAATTAACGTGGGAACACCCGCCGTGACATCGTGAAGTTGGCGATGACACGAGCGAGTTTTCCGCCGTTATTATCCAAAGAAATAAAGACTTACCAATTTCCATCGCCGAATTTCGACATCCATTTCAAAATTTAACAATTAACAGTTCAATAATTCGAACGGATATCGAAATTGTTTATCCATCTGAACGGCGACTAACCAAATTCCATCTAATCAATCACCATTCAGTGACATACAGAATTCGCCCCAACCGGATACCGACGCCCACGCAAAATCAGCAAATATTAAATACGGATCATCTAAACCATTTGGATAAATTTTTTTTTACTATGATAAATAACATGGAATTAATACCCAACATGCCCGACGAGGAGGTGGTCGCAGCATCGGAAATGATCACAGAGGGTAAGAACTTGTAATTTATACTTAATAAATAAACCTAAATAATCTGGTAAAAATTATAATCGATTTTTTTTTATTTAAATGGTAATAAATGTAAATACTTATGTTAACATTCATAATCAGCCGTTTTCCTAAAATGTATGAAATTATTTATAATATTCAAATGACCCTGATACAATTTCCTTACGTTAGTGCTAGTTTAAAGTCTCTATCGATTATAAAATCAGCCACTTTATTGACCATTCATTATTACCCTCGACCTATTAGATCTAACCATCAGATTTCTCAACGTCACAATCACTCTATGGAATTCATTCATCACACCATCCCATCATCATTTTTATCACCGCTTGATTTTCAATTTGAATCCGTTCACAAGTCAATCGAAAATTCGCCGCACGTTTAGAACTTCTTAAATAACCAGAAGTCCTTCTTGTAAAGTGATCAATTATGTTTCAATATGATTTTTTCGTGAAGCGGATAACTTGTAAAAATTATTACCATCTGTTTTGCTGGAAGTTTATTTGATTAGCTATAAGAAAATATAATCGTGCTCTTTAAAATGTTAATTGGGTATTAGGAGATTTTTTTGTGGGCAAATCTTATTAGTATTTCTAAACAGTGGTAGACAATTATCGGTTTTAGGTATTAAATAAAGGCAAGTCATTTTAACAGTCAACATGAAAATTAATATTTTAAAAATTAAGTAAAAATTTCCCATTGTGAAAAACACCCCAGCAAAGAAAATGGGAATGATTTAACGGCTAAAGTAGCATAACTGCGAACCCATAAGTCTTGTTCTCGATCTCCATAACGGGCTGAGACAGATTTAAAATTTCATAAAGGAATAAATCAGGATCATTTTACTCATCTACTTGGTTTTGGTACATATAGTTAACGATTTTTATTTCAGCAGCTAGTCTGACGGATCGCATGTCGATTTCTCTCGCAGATCGGTGGAGATGGGCCTGGGCACGTTACAGACAGGAGAGGTGCCCCGAATTTCCTCCGTCAAGGTTCCTCAACAGAGACAATCTGGGGCAAGAGATGGCCGAAGAATGGAACCCGACCGAGGAAATCCACCGGCAGGCTCGGCATCTGCTCAAGAGCCTGGAAGCCCATCAAAGACAAGTGGATCTACAGGTGATCCGAGCTCGCCAGTATCTGGCGAACGTCGAAGAGGACTTACTGGCGGGTCGAATCGCCGACAATTATTGGCACCCCCGACAGGTCTCCTCGACACAGGCCCCTCAAGCAACCACGGTCCGAGCCCGTAAAACAAAGAGGCCAACAATGTCCATCTCGGGCTATACAACCGAAGAATGGGTAGCGAAGGGTTTTCCCTGATCGCTTAGCAAACAATTGAGAACTCCAATTTGATAAATTCTGTGGATTAATCATAAATAAAATTAATTGTGTTTTTTGAGGATTAGTTTAGAATTTTTATTTTTTTTATTTATATTAAATGATTTTTCATTTGTTTGTTTGATTTAAACATAATTCATATAGATATGTTCTGGTAGTAACCTCACACCCTTAATCATTCTCTTTATTAGTCATGGAACCTGTTCAAATACTACAAAAGGAATTATCCCGCGCCCAGCAATCAAACAAAGCTCTATATGAGCAGATTATTCAACTCACAAAGGAGGTTCAACAGGTGAAATCCACCTGGGTGGACCCAGCAAAACTCAAATCTATCCATCAACGTCTCACAGCTGCTAAAAGGGTTGGGCCGAGGAACGACAACTGAATCAGAACCTCCGGACGCAGATAAGGGGGTTGGAAGTTGCCCTGGCCGCCAGTCGTGAAGCAAGCGGTGACTTACCCTCTTATCTTCGCCCCATCCAAATTGGCGTACCGAGATTCAGTCAACAACCCAACGCCCTTGGCGACTCCATCGGCAATACCTTCGAACAATTACAGGCCGGGGCGTAAGGAACGCGCCCGACGCAGAGCCGCATGCCTGGCAAACAAACTAACTTAATGTGTTCTGTATTGCTTACAAATTGAATTAACTTACGAATATTGTCTAATTTACTCGGTTTTGTTTTATGAATTGAATGTAAATTATAATTATTGTTAAATCATTTAAGAGTGGTATGTTATAAAATATGAATAACATTAAATTAATTTAATAATATTAATAATATTAATTTAATAATATTAATTTAATATTAATTTAATAATATTAATTTAATATTAATCTCTTGTTATAGTGTTATTTAAAATGACTTAGCTAAAATGGGAAAGTATTAGTTATAATCTGACGCGATTAGACATAAGTCCCGTTGTACATTTAAGTAACTTCTATTATCGGCGAAGTTAATTTTCCTTTATTGTAGACATGAATTCCCACAATATCTTACAATACAAAATGGCAAAGACCCAGATGACAATCAAAGATTTCCGCCGACAAATCTTGTAACTGACGACCGAAGTTCAGCTAACAAAAAGCACTTGGATGGAACCAAACAAGGCCAAACACCTGTACCAAAAATTAACAATGTTGCAGAAGGGTTGGGCTGAAGAGAAACAGCTCAACCAAAGCCTGAAGACGCAACTCAAGGGCTTGGAGGTGGCGCTGTCTGCATGTCAAGAAGGAGCAGTAGTGACCTACCCCTGGTTTTTGCCCCGACCCAAATAGCCTATCGAGAAGCCAATTCCACTTCGAAACCTGCAACCAAGCCAACTAAACACCGTCCGGGTAGAGCTGAACGGGCCAAAAGACGAGCCATTCGAGTAAAAGACTCAAATGCGTGAATTGCGTGTTAAATGTTTTATTAAATAAAAATTTGTCGAATGTCGTATTTAAATGATTAATATAGTTTGAATTGAATCAAACTCAGGCAATGACGTCAATCAGCCAGCAAGTCAGAGTCACTGTTATAACCATCTATCATCAGTGAGGGACCAAGATGACAAATCGCACGTAGACCTTCTAATGGTAGTGCGTTAGACCCAGATTGAGGTCGGGCCAGAGCAGTTCCTGCGTGGCGCTCACCTATGGCGACCTCAAAACCCATGGTTACATTTCCAACGTTGTCTAGCAACGGGTAACCACTGGGGATGAGAAAGATAATTTTTCATATGGGGTCAAGGTGGTCAAAGACCATAACCCCACACACCTAAAAACTAGTGTCACCTCCAGGACAGACCATATATAATATGTAACTCATTTCAATGTTTAGCATCAAATTTTTATTTTTAAAGTTTTAATACTTGGAAAAATTTGGGCAAACATTTATATATATATATAGAAAATAATAATCCATACATATCCAAATATATACAATTTTTTATTGAAATTTTTTATACATGGAAATTTTGGATAAGTTAAAAATTACCGCCATAAGGCGGTTTTTTTTAACTGATTTTTATTTATTATTTTTAAAATAATTTTATGGATAAGCTTATCAATTTAATGAAAATTGCAAATGATCTGGAGGAGAAGATGGGAAGACCATTTTGTGTAATTCAGGTCGACGAGACGATGTTGAATTTTAAATGCAAGAGCCACAGTGGAAGATGTTCTCATAACTGCATGGATGCTTTGTGTATTGAAAAATGCCGCCACATATTACTAGGGTATGGGTACAAGTAATTCCCAATAAAAGGGCATCGCCTATACTCCCTATAATTGCAGACCATGTTTTTCCAAATTTAATAATCCATACTGATGAGCATAAAAGTTATATTGAACTTTCTCGATTAGGATTCGAACATAATTCAGTCTGTCATAAGTATGCGTTTGTTTATGATGTGGGGTTATAGGTGATCGGTATGACCTTGACCCCAATCATATAATTCTACCTGACTGCCACTGGTTACCCGTTGCTAGACAACGTTGGTACTGTAACCAATGGTTCTGTGTCCGTCAAAGGTGAGCTTTGTTTCGAAAACTGCTAAGACCCGGTCTACAGCTGGTTCAGCGAGCTACCGATGGAAGGTCTATGCTCGACTTGTTTTCGTTAGGTCCCTTACTCACTTTACTTTACATCACATTGTCTTTGCCCCTCAGAGAGTATGCCAATATATTTACATTGTGAGAACAAACAAATGACAAAAGAAGATTTTATTTATGCATGCGTTACAACATCAAGATAATTTCTGTCCTAATGCAATTTTTGTTGTTTCTGCCGCCTCCTTTCCGCTCGTCCTGGCCTTGCGCGGGACTTGGGTTTGAATGGTTGGTTCTCGGGACTCATCGCATTCTTGTAGGCTACTTTGGCTGGGGTGAATACCAGGGAATATGTGACAACCAGCCCCTCCTGACCTGCCGCTACAACTACTTCCAGACCGCGAATCTGGACCTTCTGGGCTTGGTTCAGGGCTCTCTCTTCTCGCCAACCCGTTTGTGCCGCGTCTATCTTTTGATAGAGCCGTTTTACCCTAGTCGGCTCAGACCAAGTGGCCATAATCCGTTGCAGCTCGCGGCTTAATTGCAGGCACTGCTGATGCAAATTTGCATTTTGTTTGCGGAGGTCTTTTAATTCTTTGCCGATTTTTGCATGGCGTCCATCATCGTTTTTCCTTAATAATAAATTAGATATCGAATAAATTACACAGATTTATTCGGAAAAATAACACAAAAGTTTCAGTCCCCACCCCATTATCATTTTATTCGTTATTATTCCCGGGGATTATGTTCATTGTTCACCTTACTCAGTTCTCGCGTGCCACTTTATTATTCACATTAACAAAAAGAAAGTTACTAATACAAATAATTTATTGAAATATAGAACATAATATAAGTCTTTAATTTTGGTGCGGTTGATTATCGGTTAAGCGCCTCCACGAATAGGCGTGCTCCTCGACGCCCCGATCCTCCAGAATGTCTCGAATATCTGGCTGTAGGAGGCTTTTCAAGACCACCAAGTACACGGGTGCGTCGTTCTCTAGTAAGACCGGGATCCCGATGGTCATAAGCTACTCCGTAGGAGGGCAGGTGCCCGTCCAAGCTGGGAATACGCCCGCTGGTGATGTCCCGATTGATCCTAGCGAGGTGCTCCCTTTGCCGTCTCACTAAAAATCGATATCACCACTCCAATTGCTCTAGGCGGTGGAGCCCACCTTCTGCCCTTTGCCGGATCTCTCGTGCGGGGTTTCGACCCGGCTCCCGCTTGATGAGGATGCTGTGGAGTTCGACATCTTCTCCTGGCCCGTTGGCTTTCCGGTTCGGCCAATCGGGGGTACCATAGGTCGATATGGTATATGCCCGATCCCATAATGCTTGCCAATATCTCCCGGCAAATCTTGTCGGCACTGTTAGAGTAGTTCGGTACACATCCTCCCAATTATTGCTATTGGTACCTGACGATAAACTAACGTAAAAAGGTTAATGAAAAATTTTGGAAATTTTTAGCTAAATTGTTAATCAAAAACCAAATATATATAGGTACGAATTGGTTTGCAAACCTAGTTAATTGTGGTTAACTACGATGTTTATCTAAATTAAAGTATTCGTCTCTAAGGTAACCAGTTTATTTCCAATGATTTAAAATCCTAATAGTAATTATTGAGGGCTAAATAATATTAGTAATCTAATTATTATAATAAGAAAATTTAATAATTCTAATAAATCTACTTTGTAATGAAAATGTAAAATTAAATAATCCTAATGCTAAATGATCTAAACAGCTTAAAAGGAGAATTTCCGAGATAAATAATTTAAATTATAAAATACCCTAACCAAAAATACAACGATCACAGGAATAAATCTAATTGAAAAATAAAACTATTCATTATTTTCCGAAAAATTGTTGGATTATTGGCGATTAGATTAACGAACGCTCTCCGTATTATAAAGTCTCTACCTTTTCTATTTCAGGTTCTTAATTAAGAAGGAAAACGATTGGCAAGGGATGACGAAAATTCTGACTAGTCGATTTGATGGACATGCCACGACTAAAGTGAGCGGTTCACTACAATTGCCGGTAACTTTGGTCATTCATAAACTTCGGGAACTGGCTGTTTCAATTTAGGATAATTATGATTCGCTAGATCGTAATTCATGTTGGGCGATTATCAAGAAAGAACGGAAGTATAACAATTAAATACTGCTTTTTATTATGTATCAAAATGTGGCTAGAATAGCCGTACTTGGAGCGTAACCTTCCGTAGGAATGCTTCTTTGGCTGTGCACAGGAGTAGCCTTGATTTGAGGATTGTATACTTCCGGCATTTGTCTGCTGGGGCCTTCAGTCAGTGATTTTTTCCTCGCCTCCATCATATTAATTGCACTCATTGATGTTGTTGATATTGGAATATCTGACATAATGTTCTAGATTGGATATAGGTCCATATATTATATAAGCTGCATCGATCGGGTGTGTTTCCACGTGGCTTTTTTTTTTTTTTTCCAGGGTCTTTTATTCTTGGATGATTTAATTACTTAAAACAGTCGTTTAATGAATGGGTTTTTATGAGATTATTGGTTAAAATGAACTTATTATTCATTAATAAATAATAGGACTACCATTTACAGGTTTACTTATGATGGTAAATAAACCATTTTCCGGTCAAAATTTACGAAAGGGTTGATTTTTTTTGGAAAATAATCACTCGTGAGATTTTCCGTTTAGTCCTATTTTTTCAAATTATTGATACGTTATAAGATTTTTGCTCAATTTAACGGTATATTACTAATGATTTATAAGACTCTATATTTAACTGGAATCCTATTTTATTTAGTCCACCATGATTTTTAAGATTATTTAGTATAGTTTAGTCCCATTTCATGTAATCAACAATGATTTTTTAAGATTATTTAAAAGCTCGATGCATCGTTTTCCGCAAGCCCCCTTCCCGTTAACCTCAAGTTGATTTTAGGAAATCTCTATGTTGATGTTAGATTTTAAGAGTGCCCACTGGACTACTCTGTGTTGATATTTTAGCCACTGTGTAATGATATTTTAGGTCGATTTTTCGGTAGTAGGTAGAAAGGTAGGCAACCAAAAGATTGCCTCCCGATCTCCCTTCTGCTCCTATGATAATGCACGAATTGACGTTCGAGTCCGTCGTTACCCACGGTGAGATCTCTCACGGGCACGAGCTGTTGGCGGACTTACACCGCACTTACACTGCTCGATCTTTATGTAAGATTTTGCTAACTTGTGAGTGTGTGGCTGTGGTCCGGAAAAATTTCGACTTCATAAATAAGTTCATTTAATATATATTTGATCAGTATTAATTTCATTTTCAACCATTGTTTACATCCAGTTCATACCAATTAGCAAGTCATTCTTGCTTACTTTTAATCAATAAATTTGTTCGATTCAGTAGTTAAATAATGCGAGTGTCGTCGTCGAATTTCACTGGTCAAAAAAATTAAGCTAGTTAAGCTGGTTTGTCAGATTTGAAAATTGGTTTCAAAATTTTTAAAATTCTGTGAAAATGAATCGGTATATATATACCTATTTTGTGACCCTAACCTTGCGTGTTAAATTTGATGTAGTAAAACAAAATTTTACCTTGGAAATTTCTTTGTACTTTCTAACTTTAATTTTCTTATTTTTTGATTTACTTTGACAATTTGTTTTTTTAATAAATAATTGAATTGTTTCCAATTCAAATTATTTAATTTTAGTTCTAACTTGAATGAACTTTTGTTTCTTTAAGTAAATTGTCAATTTTCGGTCAAATATTTCGTGTTATTTCTGTGTTTGTTTCGTGCGGATCTTGTTGCGTTCTGTTATTATTTTATTTATTTTTATGTCTTTTAATTTTATATTTTTATTATTTCTTTCTCATATTTTAGCATGGTTAATTGATGTTTTATGGGTCTGATTTTAAATCTACGTGCTGTGTTTGCGTGCTATTACCGATTCATTTAAACAAAATTGTGTTTTGGTCCAACAATGAAGTGATCGGTGTTCATAGTCAAGCAGTTGAATCGTTTAATATTGAGCTAAAGTTGGAGATTAAACAAAGAAAAGGCGGATCTCTTGTTGTTTTTATATTCTAAATTTAGATTTACTATTACGATTTTTTTAAAATAAAACAAAATCCCAATAATGACACGATTTATTTACACGGAAATACTTGAACCTTGACTGAATACTGAAAAAAAGACACGTAATAAACTATCTTATTGAGTAGGGCATCTTAAAACGGAATGTATGATGCAAAGGGTTTCATAATATTTTGGAAATTAAACCATATAAATGCAATAAAGATGAGTGGACTTATGGATGTATGGCAAGATCATGCCAGAACTATAGCAAGTATTATAATTTTAAAAAAAACTCGATATTTGAAAACTACAAATTTGAATTAAAAACCGGAAATAAACTAATTTGGAGTTTAAATTTATTTTTTTCTTATTCTAATTTTAAGGTTATTGTCATAGTTTATTTATAAAATTTAAAATTTGGCGGTTTTTTTAACTGATCCAAAAATTTTATATTAATTTTATGTAACACTCAAGGGGCGAACTCCTAGAACATAGCGCCTATGCGTTTTTTCCGAAGGAAGATAGTAGTATTATAAACAGTATATATGTATTGTTGGGTTATTGTTTTTAAGTCTGTTAACTTTCCTCAATCATTGTAATTATTTTATTTACTCCGAGATTTCTTTACCGCTGGGGTTTTTACTTGTCTCGGGTTTTCCTAATCGCTCTTGTTTCCAATTAGCTCGGGTTTTCCATTAAGCGATTAATTAATTTTAATTAGTTTGTTTTTTTACTTATTTCTTTCACTAAGAGTTAAATTTCTATTATTATATTTGAGTTCGTCTTTTGATTTGGCGTTCAACCATACCCGTTTTCCTTGATCAATATTGATCAATATTTCTTCCAATCATTATTTTACTTTTGGAGTAATTACCCCTTTAAAAATTAGCCAATCAAAATAATTTTCCATTGAATTTATTCATTTTGTGAAAGCTGTATTTTATAATATTTTCAATGACTTACGTAATATTACATAACATCTGACTTCTGCCAACGTTGTTACTACCTGGAAATTGACCTCTATCTACTATGTTGCTACCTAGTAATTAACCTTTGCCCACTGTTACCAGGTGATCGCACGATTATATCACGTGCCCACTGGTCAGTCACTACCGGAGACACACTTATTACCTAATTCACACTTGTTATGTCACGCAGTTGTGGGCCAACACACCTATTACCTAATTCACATGTATTATGTCACCTATCAACTTACACACACCTACATTCTAGAACCTTCCACAGACCTACTTCCTAGAACATTCCGTTCTTAAATCGTGCGCACACACATACATACAACCAACGATCACCGATTCACACATATCTACACCAATTCACACCGATCCATACCGATCAATACCGATCCACACCCATCAGCACCCATCAGCGCCCATCATCGCTTAACAAGCCCACAACTACGTCTACGATAAGTCGTAGACTTAAAAAAATCACTCACTAGTACTATTTAAAATTTTATTAAATATAACAATTCTGATTTACATTAAAAAGAGTATTTTTTACAGGAAACATGCAGTTCATACTGCAATTGCAAGGAAAAAGGAAGAAATCAAATGAAATATCAATAGTATTTGTTCTATCAGTCTTCGATGAAAATGACGATTTCTGTACTTTCTTTTGCGATAACTGGTTTTGATTTGTAGGTTGGTCGGATTTGTCTTTCCGGCTTTGCAAGAATTAACTTGCAGAAATTGTTGATTGATCAGAATAAAACAGATTTCGATTCCTGTCTTATTGTTCACCGGAGTTGCTTGATCTAAGTGCAATGTGTTTCGATCTATATATTATAAAAATGACTTTTACAAAGTGTAAAAGTCAGGTTAACCATATTTACACTAAAATAAAATATACAACATTGAAAGGTCCGAAAAACATTTAAGTATATACATCAAATAACAAATAATTATCATAATTCTAATGACAATGTTAAATTAGATGTTGAATTTTATTTTATTTTACTTACAATAGTGATTATTTTGATTAATTGCAGAAGTCTGGTAGAATGCCATGCACATGGTAATACCATATTTTTGCAAATTGCAATATATTGCTCAGTGCGCATTCTCTAAGCAGACCTTCTGTTTGTAGTGGATCAATACCAAGTTTGCAAATCAGCTCATAAGTTGAAGGAGGGATTGATCCTAACGCTCCAATAGTACAAGTGTGAAGCTCTACCTTGTAATCAGATTTTGCAGCCTATAGTTCACCTTGAAGCAAGCGATATTTTTCAATATTTGCCTTATCAGTCAAGTCAAAATAAGAAAGAGAATCCGTTGGACACTTGGCATCAATCATAAATATTCTCTTTCTCTCAACGTCAGTTATTATCAAGTCAACACGCTCTTTAGAATTCAGGACAAGAGAACAAGCATGGTCAACAACGACAATAAAATTAGGATTTTTTAAATTACTCGTTATTATTTTAAGATAATCATCGTGTATTTCTAATGTAAGAATTTAATGGATTTTACATGACTGTAAGGCATGAGACACAGTTTCATCCTCTTTCTCACAACGTCGACAGAGTTTGGAATCCCCTTTCCTATTTAGTTTCAGCACAATTTATTCAATCAAAACTTTGTTGTAATGTAGGCTATTTGATTCCAAGACGAGGACAAGTTACATACTTTAGAGAGTCAATATTAACTTTTATCGAGTAAGCACAATTCTGCTTATTTCATATAAATGTAAGAGTTTCGTTTACCACATTGATTTATGTTACTTCCATGTGATATATTGGTGGGTTACAGGGTTTCGTCATTTGTTTTATCTTTATTGTTGCCCCAGTAACGCCATACAAAATGTTACTCTGACTACCACTCGACACCCGTTGCTAGGCAACGTTGGAATTGTGCTCGAGCAGGTGGATTGTCCGCAAAAAGTAAGTGCTATTGCTAATACTATAATTGCTCGGACAACCCTCGGGTTCAACGAGCCGTCGTTAGAAGACACATGCTCGATTTCTAGTAATTGGTCCCTTTACGTCGTATTAGAGTCAAATAAATTACAGGAGTTCTATCGTGATTGTCTAGACTATCTTACACATGGGTCAACAAATTCAAACTACGAAATATATATTATCCATGAGTTACAATGTTTGTAAATTTGATTTGGATTGGGTTAGCAATCGAGCGGCACGACGCCTAGCTCTTTCCTTGCGCCCTGGACGAGAGGGGGTGTTTACGATTGTTGCAGGGTTCGAGACCGAGGTTGGAGCATTCTGCCGACTCCCGATAGGCTAACTGAGCCGGTGCGAATACGAGCGGATATGTAACAGCCGCTCCCTCTTGACTGGCCGACAGGGCAACCTCCAGTCCTCGTATCTGAGTACGTAGGCTCTGATTTATTTGCTTTTCTTCTGCCCATCCCTTCTGAGCAGCTGTGAGCCTCTGATATAGGGGTTTGATTTTTGCTGGATTGACCCAGGTGGCTTGAATTTGGTGTACTTCTCGAGTCAGCTGGATAATCTGATCATATAGACTCTTGTTATTTTGTCGTGCTACGTCTAGTTCTACTCTCAGGGTTTGTAGGGAATCCATATCTGGAATTGATAATATCAAAACAATAATTATTACCATAGAATTAACGAATATAATAGAATTAAACAAAGTTTTCTAGACGAATTATAACAATATCAAAAGAACGAAATTAATTTCTAAACGAACAAAATCTTTATTCTAGTAACAAAATCTAAACTAAAGTGAATTCAAAATATTAATATCACGTGTCCGAGAAGCCCCTTGCTACCCATTCCTCCGGGGAGCAGTTTGGGATAATCATCACCGGCCTTTTGATATTCCGAATCCGGCGTGACCCGGTCATCTGCGAGTCCTTCCTGTTTATGATCGTTTCTCCACAGGCGTCTCCGTACAGGGGTCCGTGTGACCGTGGGTGGTAATATGTAGTGGCAATCCGGTCGGTTTCAATGTCCTCCTCAATGTTTGTGTGACATTGACGGGCCCGGGCCACTTGTAGGTCCACTTGTCGTTGATGATGGAGAAGATCATCGAGTAGGTAACGCGCGTGCGCATAAATTTCTGCAGTGGGGTGCCACTCTTCCCAGAACGGTTCCGGTACTTCGGAAGTTCGGTTAAAATCTTCTAATTTGCCAGGTGTTTGTCGGTATTCGAATGGAGAAGACGCGCGACGTCTAACTTGCCAGAAAAGCTTCCATGCTTCTCTCCATCGGTCGGCAAGTTGTGTGGGAATAAGATCTGGATCTGAAATTCCTGAATAAAATCATAATTAATATAATCCTTCTTGAATGTTATATCGGGGATGTATGTGTTTGTACTATTCCACACGCAACTTAAAATGACTTTAAAATTTTAAACTTATATTGTATCTAGTTAATCATTTATTGACGAAATGCGACGATTGTTTATGAAATGTACCATGCAAAGGTATCTATGTAATTGTTCGAGCTCCTAAAATATAGTTTCCTCGTATTTCTTTTATGGTCGTTATGATAGTTTTCAGACTAGTACAATACATCCTTATTACAGTTAGTTGATTCATGCAAGTTAAGGTTCCTAATACACATTTATTTATAATTTAGCGATTTTTCTCTTGGAATGACGTTAGTAAAGCGCATTCGACTAGTATTTCGGTAAATTTAATCGACAAAAGTAAAAGAAATGATGACAGCTCTTGAGACATATATCGTTCACGATTTCGATATTCCTGGATATCTCTGCTTAACTACCTGGGGCATTCATGGGGAGTAAAACTAATTCGTATTTTGGCGTGTTGGAAAATCGGATACCTGAATATTAGTGCCATAGTAAATTACCGCTATTAATTAGTGGATTATAATTAACTTACGAAGGACAGTTAGCATGATGATTTATTAAGATTTTACGATCTTATTTATTCAAGAGTAATTTTACAAAAATTACCTTGCGTCGGTGAGTTTGATTTTTCCGATACAGTTTTTTCTACGGTTTGATTCATAATCCACAAAGTTTTAAAGGAGAAATCGATAATTAACTAGACTGAAAATTCAATAAATGATGGTGGGTGCACTGTCGTTATGTTGTTGATAGTCTAGCACACTCGTATTTATGCAAATCGAATCTCGAAGATCAACCTATTTTGGAATTCACTATTTCCGGTTGGTCAAAGTTGATTTATAGTTCAGGTTGATTTTAACTTTGATTTTGTTTATATTTAATATCTCTATTTTCTTAGTGCAATATCCAGTTTATTTACGTATGTGTAGCTCGAATGTCGATGATAAATTCAAATGGTTAATTTTGTTTGATTATGTCATCATCAATTTAATTCAAAGTGTTCTAAGGTTGGTTCAGTCGTAGTTTGGACATATTGTGGATTCATAGGCGACTGTGATGGTTTGGAGGGCTGGCGCATTCGGACTCTATTTGGAAGGTGTATTTTCGATCGGATTCCGTGGCTATATTTTGGGATTTCATCAAGTTTCACCTAGCTTTCTATCAGGTTGGTAATTTATTTTCGTTATGTAATTTCGTCGTGATTTTAGATATACTTTGTGGTTATCGATATTGAAGAACTGAATCTTATCTACTTGATGGATTTTTGTAACTTTTCTTTGGATCTACTTCTCGGTTTATCGTTTCGCTTTTTGTCGATTACTTTGGTGATGATTTCAACTATCAATAGAGTTGTCTCCTAAACATAGCTTACCCAGCACACTGGTCATACTCACGATGCGTTCCAATCTATTTCCTATTCAAAACTCTCCACCGGCACTGATTTATAAGAAATCGATTTGACCCTATGATCGTGTAAATAAGTTTTTGATGGTAATATTAATTTCACGTGTTCTCTTCTGAATTTCGCGTTAATGTACAAATTTATAAGGAGAGTAGTTGTACCGCGTTTTGAATTTGAAGTTAATTTCTATAGTTTATACCATAATGATTAAAGCGAAAATATTATAATCAAGTTAAATTTTTCATTCGATTCATATCAACGATTTCATTTATTTATCCCCGTAACCTTCCCTTTAATAGGCCTTAGACGCATTTTATGTTTATATTATAGTTAATGAGTGCCCACTGGACTACTCGGTGTGATCATTTTGAGTCGTGTGTGAAATAATTTAGGTCGATTTTACAGAAATGAGAAACGAGGAAGTAGCCAAAAGACTTCTTCCTTATTTCTCCTTTCTTCTATATGGGATAATATTGACGTTACGACCCCTGCGTTCCGCACGCTAGGTCTTCACGGGTACAGATTATCGGCGATATTCCACGCACTTACACAATTCTACACTGTATAATGATTTTATTAACTTGCGGTGTGTGTTGGCTGTGGGCCGGAAAAATTTCGACAGTTTAATTTAGTTTATTAAATATATAGAACAATTTTTAAATATTATAAATATTTATTAACATATTAAAGAATCAAAATACAAAATTACTTGACCAAAAACAATTCACAAAGGCATAAAAATGCATCTCTCCCAACGCCGACACCCAAGCAGAGCTCTACCGAGGTTGCGAGGATGTGGCGTGGAGATAGAGCTCCAAAATAAAACTATTTCTCACCTAAAATTAATTCACAACAAAAGTTTTATAGTTTTTAAAACAGTTTCAAAAATGGTTTTTGGTTTGAAAAACGGTTAAATTTAATGTGAAAATGAATCGGTATTTATACCTATTTTCTGTCCCTAACCTTGCGTGTTAAATTTGATGTAGTAAAACAAAGTTCGACCTTGTTATTTTCTAGTGTATTCTATTCTTTATTTTTATTATTTTTTAAATTATTTTAATAATTTTTCAGTTGGAATTTTTATTGAATTATTTCTAATTCAAATTTTTTGATTTAAGTTTCATTTTCATGAACTTTTATTAATTTGTTAATTCTCGGTCGAATTTGTTGGGTTTTCGTGTTATATTTGTGTTTGTATCGTGCGAATCTTGTTGCATTTTGTTATTATTTTAATTTATTTTTATGTTTATTATTTTATATTTAATTCTCTTTTTCTCATATTTGGTAGGGTTTAATTGGTGTTTTAATAGGTTTTATTTTAAATTTGCTTGTTATGTTTGCATTTGTGTTACCGATCCATTTAAACATTTTCCAAGGCCATATGTGTTCTGGCCCAACAATAATAAAAAATTATAATTACATGAAATTTACAATTGTTAATTACATTATTACATAAAAGAAATTATAAAATAATCATTAAACATAAATTAACATCAAACTCGTCTTAAAATAAATATTCAATCCTTAATTATTTAGCTTACTGGCTATTTTTTTAGTAGTTTATTACGCAATAATTATATCAAAATAATCATAAAAGTTTAATAATTTTCATGAAAATTTAGGTTTACAACAATTAAAGTATATTGATAGTTTATTTAATTAAAAATAAGTCACTCAAAACTTTAATTTGAACACTGGATTAAAGAAATTCAATATTTTAAGAAAATAATTCACAAAATTTAAAATTTCAACTTAACTAAATGTGAAAAGATATGAAACAAGATACCCTTTAGCGACAGATACCATATGCAATTCAACATATATGGATGACACAATAAACTTGATGAATGATGAAGAAGAAGGATTGCAGTTGAAGGAGAATTTGATGATGATTTGGGCTGAAGCAAGAATGGTTCCAGAAAGTGGATGACTCTGTGAAAATATTGGAAACAATAGCAAAGGAAGATTGAGCAAAGACTCTAAATATTGATAAAGAAAACATAATGACAATCAAAACATTGGGCTTGAAATGGTACTCAAAAATAGATGAATTCAGTTTAGATGTGAATATACCTGTAGGAAAAATGTGAACGAAAAGGAAGGTATTAAGTGTGGTGGCTAGAATATTTTACCCTTTAGGAATTATTGGACCATTTGTAATTCTTGGGGAAATGATGATACAGAGTATACGGTTAGAAGGATTAGATTGGGATGTAGAACTTCCAAAAGAGATGAGTAATAATGTCGAAAAATGGATCCGAGAAGTTGAAAAACTACGAAAAATAAGAATTGCACACTGTCTTATAACAGAGAAAAAGCATCCGATACAATTGCATGTTTTCACGGATGCTTCAAGTATGGCTTATGGAGTAGTAATATATTTAGGAGAAAGTTATATAGGCGAAATAAGGATATCAATAATAGCATCGAAAGCAAAAGTGACTCCATTAAATGCAATCAGTATTCCGAGATAAGAATTAATGGCAGCCTGTATTGGAGTCCAATTAGCTAGAAGAGTTTGTAAAGTAATGACCGAAGAATTAAAAGCAGTTAGACGTAATTTACTGGGTACATAACTATGCTAAGAATTCCAAACCTTTTGTAGCAAATCGAATAAATATGAGACAAGAAGAGACAATTCCAATACAATGGCATCATGTTCCGACTAAAGAAAATCCGGCAGATTTCATATCTAGAGGATTACAAGCAAGGTAAATAGTAAAAAGTGATATGTGGTGGAACGGGCCAAAATTCCTTAGAAAATCAGAGGAAAGTTAGCCGAAAATGTCACTAATAGAATCAAAGGAAGTCAAAGAATTCAAGAAACTAATTAAACATAAAGAAGAGTGGTTGGGAAAAAAGGCGAATAAGAAGATAAAAAGAATTCAAACAATGTTCAATGAGAATTTGATACAAGAAAAGATTGATTGCTTCAAAGTAACAACATTTTCATCTTGGAAGAGATTAGTTAATGTACAAGCTTGGTTCGGACGTTTCATAATGAATATAAGAGTAAATGAGAACCTACGCATATGTGGAACGTTAAAATAAAGATAATTCAAAATGAACAAGAAAGATATTTTAAAAGAGAAATAGATAAACTTAAAAATGAAGAACCAATTGATCGAAAGAGTTTACTCCTCAAATTATCTCCAATCATAGATTCTGAAAGCATTCTTAGGAGAAATAGTCGTATTATTCACGCTGAATGTTTGCCTGTGGAAACAAAATACCCAATAATTATGTCTAATAAGAGCTGGGTGACAAAATTGTTAGTCAAGAATGCACACGAAACATTGAATCACTACGCCGGAGTGCAGCATATCCTAAACGAGTTGAATCAGAAATATTAAATTACTATAGCCTGAAGAGTGATATGGAAATGCGCTAATTAATGCTTTGATTGCCGTAGTAGAATAGAACAGATTAAAACGCAGGTTATGGCCCCGATGCCGGCCTTCCGTTTTTCAGAGCTATTAACAGCTTTGTGCATGTAACGGTGGATTTTGCTGGATCTTTTGAAACAAAATAATTTCGAGGACGAGTCCGAAATAAGAGGTACATGTGTTTGTTTGTTTGTATGAAGAATCGTGCAGTACACATAGAAATGGCTTATGGATTGGACACTGATGCATTCTTGTAAGCGTTTATGAGATTTACAAATAGTTCTATCAGGCAATGGTACGAATCTTTTTGGAGCGGCATCTCACATGGACAATTTTGTGATCGATAATTATGAAGTCTCAACGAAATTAAAAGAAAATGAATGCTGTTAGATTTTTAATCCCCCTTCAGCTCCTCATTTTGGAGGAGTTTTTGAATCATTAATCAAATCCACAAAAAGAGCAATGAAGACAATAATGAGTAGTGCATATGTGAATGACGAAAAATTGACGAACTTATTTGTACGCACCGAAATGCTATTGAATTCCAATTATGGAAAATGGCCTATAGGAAAAGTAATAGAAATGTATCCAGGAAAAGATGGAAAAGTTCGAGTAGTTAAAATTCTTTGTGAAGGAAAAGAAGTAATCAGACCTATTGTGAAATGATGACCATTTACGAAAAACAGAGAAATAAGGAACAAAGCATAGAATCCTCAAAAGATAACATATATGACGAAAGGTTAACACTAAAGTATCAATGTTAATTTTGAATATAAAATAAATATTGTAAAAGTGTATTATTAAAGTTAAACCTTTTATTTTGGGTTGTTTAAAATGCTCAGAAATGAGTTGTAAAATGAGTTGTAAATTAAAATTAAAAAATAAGTTTTCGTGAATCTAGAATTTTTTTGTTGTCTGAGATTTTATGATTAAAAGATTATTTAAAGATTTTATGAAAGAAAAACTGAAATTATTATTAAATGAAAAGTATATGGATGATTCTCATCTTGAATGAGAAAACCCAAAGATATCAAGGAATATCTATTATATTTGATGGCAGCTCAAAGAAGATATAATTTGGTGATTATTCAAGAATCGCAATCTGAAAACAATCACTCAGTGTTTTCTGATCATACATGGATTTTAGATTTGGAGAATATTACAACTCTATTCGCTCTTTCATGGATAATGCCGATAAAATACAAATAAAAATAATCGAAAAGCTGTTCGATGAGAGAAGAGTTTCTGACATGTTCAATTTGCCAAATTAACAAAGTAACCATGATATGTTTTCCTTTTAGACATATAATTATTTTTTCTTGCCGGGCCGGCGCAGGCTTATTTATCGCACTAGGCAAAACTTATTAAAACGCCTCATTTCACACAAATTAATAAAAAAAAATAAATTTAAAGTGACATTAATTTATTATCAATTGCATGAACGTTACAAAATTAAATATTTAATTTTTCTTGCCTTCTTACTCGCAAAAGCTTCTACTAATTCCTTCAGTTCCAGTGTCGAAGCGTAATCACATTCTGTTGAAATTGTTGCTAAGTCCACAAATCTGCTTTGCGACATAGTTGAACGCAAGTAACTTTAAATTAATTTCAATTTTAAAAACCTGCGTTCTCCACTAGCCACAGACACTGGAAGTGTTAATAATATTCTCAAGGAAACAACACACAATGTTCCAATTTTTGTTGTACTATATAGATGAGCACATCTGATGGTAACATAGGCTTTGGAAGCCTTTGAGCTACTACTTGAAGCTCATTACAAAGATTATAGGCATCAATATCTTTATTATCATTATGCGTCAAAGACGTTTCTAAATGTTTGCAGTCAGTAAGTATATCCACAGATGTCTTTTTGTTGATATTGGATATATTATAAAGGAAGCCAAATAAAATATAATGTTGTTCTAATTGTTGGAACCTCTTTTCAATAGACTGTATAGCCTTGTCCAAGATAGTATAGTAGAATTCTACTTTGAATTTATGTTTAGGATCTTGTGGTGCCTCGTCTTGAGCTTCATATTCAAACTGCCGTTTATGTATCCTTCTATCAAATTTCTCCTCTGTTTCTAATTCCTTTGCAATCTCGGTAGCATCAATTAAAACTTGTTCAAGAGCATTATCACTCCTACATTTTAAAAAGTAATTCTTAGTTACTTGAAGTTGTTTTGTAGCTGAATTTATAGCAGAATCCTCTTTTTGTAGTATTTTGCTTGTAACATTCACTTCATTAAGAATGTTGTACCATGTGACAAGGGATACCATAAACTTGAATTTACAAATTGCATTAGCAAGAGCCTTTGCGTCCGTTCGGGAAGTATTACCAGATGAATTATTTATTCTTGGGTCATAAAAAATCTCCATTAAAGCATCATATATTTCACCAAGCTGATACCTTATAGGCTTCAAAGCATCAATCCTACTTTCCCATCTTGTTTTACTCAATGGTTTAAGTGTTAAATTCACGATATGGCTAGTAAACACATGCCAACTTTGAGTGATGCAGACAAGTAATTGTAAAACTGTTGAACTAAACTGCAAAAATATATGCACATCAAGTTCTTTCCACGTCTGAAAGTTGTCTAAATGGAAAGTATTCCTTTCATGTGAAGATAGAATTGCTCCAATATTTGTCTAGTCTTTTGATCCTGATTTTTCTAGGTTTGACGAGCTGGTTTTGTTAAATAACGTGCAGCAAAAACAAAAACCGCATCTTTTATAGTTGAATATATCAACCATGAACGGTATACTTCTTCACCATTGGCTAGTTTTCTCTTATAGTGATTGGGTCATTGTAATCTATATAATTAACCGTGGCACTGGTACTGGATTTAATTTCATGTGAGCATTCGCTTTGCATCATAATATCAAACTCTGAAACACCTTCTTCTCTTTTATTTTCTTCTTTTTTGAAAAACCTTCATCTGCGTAATCTAACATACTTTGTTGTACATCTGATTGTCCTACACATCTATCCAAGTCTCTGGTGGTGGAAACATCACCCAAATACACCCAATGAAATATACCCAAATATACCCATGTTTTCATAACAAACATATTAAGGCTGTTAAATTGTAATAAATAAGTTCGATAAATATGTGATAAATACCTCACATCATCATAATGTTGCTTTTTAATAAAAACTTGAAGTTAACTTACTTTTTCATTTATGTAGTATTTGGAACGAAATTTCAGCTATCATAACATTTTACATTGTAAGACTTGAATTCGATATAACACGGTACACATTGCCTTTATTTATATTCTTTTAAGGTTTCGTATAGCACGGTTTGGATATAACACCAGACACGGTCTAAACTATACATGGTATATCTTGTTTCGTATAACACAGTTTCAATATATCACGGAACGAATTAACCGTGTAATACCAAGGACGTCTGTATACTGTTAAAATTTTCATCTAAACGAAATTCTTAAAAACAAGTTATTAAATTATTTAAACTTTTTGTTGATTCATTTAGGTTGGTACTTGAAGATTGAAACATCTTTCTCATAACATTAATCCTGCTTAATATATCGTATCAAATTATCAGCAAACAAATTCGTAGTCAAGATTCAGTGCCAAACATTTAGCTTCAGATTTTGTGTTGTTGTCATTTTTTTCATTGTCGGGTATGGTAAGTAATACGTCTAAATAATCACCAATATTGTTTCTTAATGGGCTCAGAGCATCTATTCTTGTTTTCCATCGAGTATTCGATAAAGGTTTAAGCGTAATTTTACTATATTGTTTTAACACATCCCACCGTTTTGTGGAAGCTCTAAAAAATGATAAAGTTCTTGTAGCACTGAACGAATTAACTGTATTATATTTGGGACGCATGTATTCATAATTAATGTTGGTGGTTTTCTCTATTTCTGAACTTTTTCCGTTATTGGTAGTCATCATATTTCCTTTCACATTATTTATTATTTTTGTATATTTCTCAGTGATTCTAGTGTTATCTTATTTCGTTTACCGATATTTATGTTTCTTCCAATTCTATCTGATTCGATAAATGTGCCGTTATTCTTTAGTTTTCTATATCCATTTGTGATGGTATTAACAGTTTTCATCCCTTAATTATTCAACATTGTTTGTTTTGTTGCTTCAACACTTCAGCTTTACATATTTTGTCGAAATGAAAATGTCTTTATCCTTCATTTCTTTGTTGTTTTATAACCCTTATCTTTCGTCATTGATGCTTTTATTGTATAATTTATTTTATGATTTCATTTTTATCCTCTTTTTTATAATTCAGGATTGACTTTATTGCTATTCAATGTCTAGCTTTTAGTAGTATCAGTTCGAATGTTGTTCATTATTGCATTTCTTATTACACGTATCACCATTGCTATATTTTGTTTTATTCATTTTATTTTTCGACTTTGCAGTTTTTTGTTATCATTACGTTTTTATTTATTTATGAAATATTTGGAGATCATTTGCCAGTTAATTAAAATATATTAAAACCTTTAAACATACAGGAATATCAAAAAGATAAACTACTTCAAATAAACAAAATTTCGTCAATTTTATTAAAATCAAATAACTTAAGTTATAAAAGTGCAATGAAATTATAATTGATTAATCGAGTTTTTGTAAAATTCACAAAGTGCATTTCGAGGTGTGTCACAAGTTGGGTATATCTTTTGAACAATTTCTTGATATTGCTGATCAAAAACCCCAGTTTGCTTGTTAACATGATCTCCGTATTCTTTTATTACGTCATTTTGATCATCATAATTTAAAATATATAATATTTTCATTTTATTACTCAAAGACATTTTTGAAAGAAACATATTTTTTGTTCTTTCCAAAATGCCACTTTTGTTCATTAATAATTTGTAAAATTTGTAAAATTCAATAAAAAATTCTATCGAATTATTTGAAGAAAATATAAAATTGGAAAATTTTAAATAACTTAGAAAACGATTTTCACTTAAAACATTATACGAAGTTAAAAGGTACAAATCATTTACCGGTAATGGTATAGGCCATTTTTGACTGTACAAAGAATATTTAAAAGCCCCAAGGGCATTGTGAAAATAATGTAATCTTTTATTACTTGATTTTTTCAAATGACATACATCATTCCAAAGATTTCCATCGTCAGAAAAAGTTGAATTGTGGATAAAATATAATAACTGTTTCCAAATTTCAATCAAACAGTGTATAATCTTGTCAATGAAATCATGAAGATATACACTATTCATTTCATTATGTAAGCCCATCTTACAGAGCAATAAATGATAAAATTCATCAAATTGTTCATCGTTTAAAAATATTTGAGATAAATATTTCGGTATATCTTTATTATTAAATGTTTTAGATTCAGTAAATACTTCATTTGTCTTTGGATTTGATGACAAACTTTGTTTAAAATATTCCGATAATTCTTTACTTTTGGATTCAGAAACAAAGTCAAAAAATCTTTTAATTTGAGGATTCAATAATTTTTCTTTGACAAATAGTACCAAAGCTTCTTGTTTAGTGGCTGTAAGCCTAACTTTAATTACATCTTCATCACATAGGATTTCATCGTTTTTATTTATTGATTGAAATCTTCGAGAAAATTGACTAGGTAATGTTGTGGAATCGATATATCGCATAATATTTTCGTCAGTAATTTTTAATCTCAAGTTACGATTAAGTGAAGAAACAATGAATTCTTCAAATAATCTTGAACTGAAGAAAGAATTCTTAATATCAACAATAAAATTTACCATTAATTGAAATATTTTATCTTTTTCTTTTCTGGTACTATTATAGACAATGAAATTCAAGGCTCCTAATTTTTCAGTCAGGGAATAATTTTCTTGAATCATATTGGTTAACGTAATCAAACTGATATTTAAGGATAAAATTTTATTACTATTTTTTAATAAATAAATTTTGGAAAGTTTTGTTGTATTCAGAACTGAAAGACTCTCTAAAGTATTTTCATCAAAACATGGGGGCCATATGAAACTGGAAATATTTTTTGATTGATAATTAATATCTATCAAATGAACAAAATATTTCGTAAATATTACTAAATAATTTTTATAAAGAGTAAATAAAATTTTTTGATTTAATTCGGATTTAGAGACTGGCATGCAGCATTCAATAATTTTTTCGGAATGTATTAAATGGATAAAATAAGAATATCCATATTGTTTTTCAAACTTTTCGTAACAAAAACATATTGATCCGTTAGAATGCTCCAATATTCTTGGATTTTCTGAAAATAATTTTTTTTTCGATAATAGGTAACTTTCATTAGTTGAAACTTGAGAACAAAAAGTGTAAGAAAATAAGAGCTGAAACTCACAATCCTGTGTGTTTTTAATTTCCTGAATCGGCCATATTAATTGAAATGCTTTTAATATTAGTGAAGAATTATTCAAATACTCAATTAAATAAAGTCTTTCATTATCTAATTTCCATTCAAACCAGCAGAGTTTCGAACATAGAATGTTTTCCTTTTGACAAAAAATCGATATTGGTGAAATTGAAAGTTTTTGATATTTTATTAACTGGTTATCAATAGAAAATAAAATGTGAGTAATCTGTATTTTAGTAAATAAATGAGTTTTCGTCAGTCGTTGCATTTTATTCGAATTTGTATTGATTGGCATTTTAATGAACTAAAATAATAAAAATAAAAACAATGATAATAATATCAATAATAAATTATAAATTAATTAATAATAATCAATAATAAAAGTAAATGGTAATAATAACAATAACAAAAATAATAATAATGTATGGACACTGTCATAGGCTTACGAGACGTGGGGGCAGGAAGGGCATCTGACCTCATTGCAATTTTCATATGGGTTTTAATTCGGGCACTAGGCATTCGGTTCTCTGGCATACAGTCATGGATGGCATATAAATAGTCTTAGCAGCACGTGCAATTCATATGAACAGAAAAATAATACCGTGTAGAAAGGATGACTCTCATGACTCTTCAGAGATCTGACACACACACATACGCATTACATACGTTACATAGTATGTGTGAGAGTGTGTATATCATCTGCAGCCCTGCTGTACAGTACGCATTATTGGTCTTTATAAAATTTTTCATGTCCCACTGAAACTGTCTGCAAAAGGCTCACTGCGTTTACGCACACACAAACACACGCACAAGCAATAGCTACAAGAGTGGTTAACAATAGTGTATAAGAAATCTGCGCTATAACTTTAGGCCGTGTGACACTAAACATGCTTTAGTATGGCAGGCATATAAGTAGATCCCATCCTCATTGGCACGTGTTAAAAAGAGAGACTATTTTTTGCCTGAATAGCAACATTATATCTTATCTATTACACATGAATTCCTCTGAAAAGAACAGTGAAATATTAATGAGAAAGAGAAAATACCTTTAGCGTTTGACTTATGACAAATGCGGAAAAGAGATTGACTCAGATTTTGCAGCCGTGCATGTAAAGAAATTTTACTATGGAAATTTCGCCAGTTATATTCACTAATGTCGTCGACAGGGATGAATCGCGTCTCAGAGGATTTTTTTCATTTAGCACGAAACAACAGAATATGGAATATCCATCAGAGCTACAACCCGCTGCTGAGTCAACTGCGAGAGGACACGAGGAAGAAAAAGAGCATTGGTGACAACTCTGAAGTCAACAGAGGTAATTTGATTCATTTGTTGCACCGCCGCAAAGACGTGACTTGGTTTAGCAGTACGTTAAAACAAGAATGCGATGAGCACATGCAGTGGATATCACTGTAAATACAAAACGAAATTTTGGACAATGTGTCCGACAAGATATTACAAAGAATTTCCAGTGATACGCTGAAGAGTAGGAAATATGGAGTTATTATTGATGAAATGTTTGGTGGAGAAAAACATCTACACTAGGTTTGTTGCGGAGCAGTCAATGTCAAATAGCAAGACTATAACTGCAGATATAGTAAACGACATGTTTCTATGTGCAGTACACGAAATATTATGCATTTTCTACATACTGTCAACGAACCTTGTTACAATTCCATCAACATCCTGTTTAGCAGAGGGCTTTCAGTGAACTTTGACGAATTAAAACATACCTCCGCTTAACAATGCTGCAAGATCGCTAGAAAAGTATTGCACTCATCAACATTGAACGGAGATACGCGAATTGTTTATTGCAGAAAGACACTGAGACCATCATTTACATATTTGGCAGGCGGAAAAATCGCAATTCTTACTTTTTTTAACTGGATTTCAGTCACTAATTTGCTTCTTCATATAATTGATTATTGGTTTTCTCCTGATCCTTTGCATTGTACTTATGCACAATTAAATTTAAACGTTTTCTTTAATTTTCATTATCAGCTCCGATTCGGGAAAACGTCTACCTGCCCTATCTGAAATGAGAGTACCCGTACGACTATGGACACTGTATGAACACTTTAAATTTTAATTAATTTTAATAAATTTTAAATAAATTACAAATGCGTTATTAAAAATAACAAATATTTAATTTTTTATAAATATTTTCACCTTTTTAACTATCAAATGTACCAACAACTCTTGAACATCAATCAACCTTTTTTTTTGATGTTTGACTTCAAAATTAAATAGTGGAAATTGCTGCTTTGTTTCATGCTAGTTTCAGCACATTCGTCTCAGTGTGGAATGAAACCAACTCAGGTCTTCAGAAAAAATTTCTTTTTAAAGATTTATATGCCAGCCATTTAAATTCAGATTTCAGCTTGGCTCGATCGACTGAAAGATTTTCCTATTATTCGATAGATTCTAGAAGCAGAACAATCTCAAAACTGGCACAATTCAAGTTCCAATAAAGGTTGAATCGGTATTAGGTCAGTACGAATGTCATTACAGAACTCACAAGTCAGGCTAGACACTTATCGCATCAGCCAACACTATAGGTCAATCACCAGTTACATCAGCCTCATATTCCATGACAATTACTCCTTACTCTTGAAAGTTCCGGTTGAATGAGGAATCCTCAACAATGAATCCACTCAGATCAACTTTATAATTATGAATATTATTATTGTGTTATTAGTCATTCATAAAACTATCAGAGTTCATCTGTTGTCCTTTCAATTGGCCTAAACAGTGCCACCCGGTGAATAAAGCCAACCATCTAATCTCCAAGTGCTTATACCGGAACATGTACAATGAATTCCCCACACTACACTTCGTCAATATGCTAAAGGATACATTTTATACTCACTTATGTTTGTGCTCCTGAAGATGTGCATGTAAAAAGTTATGAACAAATCTTCAAACAAGAAATGGATTGTTAATACCAGTGTCTCAAATTTTTTTGGGTTATGACACACTAAAAGTTTCGGAAAATTTTCACAGAACACCAAAATCTTTCATTCATTTATAAGATTTTTTAACATTATTATTTAATGCGAGGGATAAGCTTGCTTACGAGAACACATAATATTCCATCGAGGCTCTAAATTAGATAAGCAAACTCACATTTCATCATTAATTTTGAGAAGGTTTTCTTTTTTTTGGATTTTATTTCTGTTAATTCCGAAAACCCAAATTCACATAACCACGAAGATGAAAAAGGCAATAAATTTTTGATTGCTCTCACGTAAATAAAAGGATATGAATTTTTAACTGAAGCCAAAACACTTCCGAATTCGTATCAGTGAAAGTTGAGTGATAAAACTTGTCATTTCTCAATTCAATCAACTGTTTCACCTCCTCTGTTGTTAAGACGGTTGTTTCACTGATTGTGAATCGATTAATCACCTATTCATATTCATTGATGGAGAGTGATGGGAGTGATGTCCAAGTAATAATTGCAATTCTTGAGAGTATTTGAAATTTCACGTGCAATTTTCTTATGTTGAAATTCTTTGACTGTTGGAAAGCAATCAAATATTCCTTTTGAAATTTTACTCTTCACAGTTAAATTTTTCCTTCAAATGATTTTAATTTCAAAGTTAATGTGATGATGTTTTTGGACAGTTCTTGAAGACTCAAGTTTTAATTTCTCGAATAAATAAGAAAGAAATTGAACTTTCAACCACCAAATCTCGTCATGTAAATTGAATCCTAAACTCCGAGACTAAATTTCAAAAAAAAGAAATCACTACTATAAGATGTACTAGTCTTTTTTGAACCCTTCCTTTGGATAACCAGCGAGCTTTGGTGTGGTAAAGCAGGCATAAACTTTATATTATATGCTGGACGTATAGGATTTTTAAACTAGGGTACTATTCATCTCACTGATTTGACCTTCACTTTCAAGTTCTAGGGATATTTACCTGATACGTCGCACGATTTTAATAACCATTGCGTACCCATGACTGTAATCATGTTGGAACTGTACGCAATAGCCGAATGCCATTCGAGCAGGTGAGCGCTATTACTAACGCTACTCCTCGAAGGACCTTCGTCTTCCCGGGTCATTAGCTGCCGCTGGAAGGACTTACGCTTCTACCGATCAACCCATTTCTAGTCACTACTTTTTACCGTGACTACGTTGAGAAAATCAAGGAGAATGGTTTTGCCCACTATCTATTTGCAAACTCTTCATGTCGCCCTTTGTTAATCTATACCTCACCTCTCATAAAATGGAATTAAGTGATGTAATTCTAGCAGAAAAGAAAACAAAAATAAAACAACACGAATATTACAAATAAGCTATATTGACCGTAGTGTACATTGACGTCATTTTTACAGCAAAAACAAAACAACAAACAATAAAAAAATTATAGGCCGTCTATACGAACATCTCTGACTGAATGAGGAAGACCCGCTTTCCATTTCAGTCCTCTTCGGCGTCGATGTCAGTGGGTAGACATCTCCTTTTTGCCGGCCGATACGGCGGGGGATTCGCCTGGTAGTTGCCCTCAGTACGAGTGGAGGGTCCGGCGATTTCACACTGGGAGGCAACATTAGATACTTCGCCCGTGAGGATGGCGATATCGTCAATATCTAGCCTCAGCCGATCGAGAGCTTGTACGGCCCGGGACGGTTCAGGATCTTCATCCACTAGATTGATGTGGATAGATCGGGGAGGTGAAGAGAAGATGACCTGAGGATCGTAACAAATGTCTGGATCGAGCCCCGGAAACTCGAATTCTTGATAAGGGGTGGTAAGTCATCGATCCGATATGAGGCTTCGGCGGGCTCTGCTTCTCTGAAGAGCTCCTCTTCCCGGCGACGTCGATCACGACGTCGCCTATTTCGATTTGGTCGATGGCGAGCAGTATTGGTGACAGGGTTCGCCACGACTTCCGCTGGTGGAGGAATGAAAGCTGATGGAGTTGGAGGGATTTCGGCGATAGAGGGATGATGGGCCGGAATGATATTTAGTTGGCTGGCCCGGACACTCCCAGGGACATGAGTCCGAAGCTCTACGTCCGTAAATGCTCGGCGGAGTGCGGTTGACTGCTCACGGATCAGCAGCCGTTGGCTGCATGACTCGGCGATTAACTCGTCACGCGCCTGGGTGAGTCTGAAGATCTTCTGTTTTAGCTCCCTCACGGTCTCTGGCGGGGCCCAGGTACCTTTTACCCGCTCATATTTAACCCGGAGCTCGTCATGCGTCCGTTTCAGTTCTTCATACTAGTGTCTGACGGCCACTATAGATGGGGGAAGTCTGGGGATCCTTGGTAGTTTATTCAACTCCGAATTGCGGTTGTTGCTCATTCTAAAAGAGAGAAGAAAAAGGAAATTAAAAATTTGAGGTTACTGAGAGGTGGGGTACGTAGATAGAGTAGTCCGGGGAGGGATTTTGAACATTTATTTAGTAAGTTAACTCCTACTTCTATTATCTTCCCGGCCTGTCAATTATGTTTGGTATGCCTCTCCCTTAATATTGCTACATTCCACTTCCCAGTGAACTTAAATCCCGTTATTAAACGTTAAATGATAATGCAATTGTTGAATGAGATTCATTAATGGGTGGCTATAGAAAAAGAAATTTGATGATACTAAGGAAGATTCAGCAAATGCTAAACTGACTATTAGTGTTGAATAAAATTTTATCGAGCATAGATTACTCATAATAATATTAAACGAAATTTATTAAATAAATAAACTAAATATTAATATTCCCTAAATTTTATCTAATTAGTCATTGAACGAAATGGTCATTCTGAGGGTTGATCTTATTAAATTTATCGGAACGATGTTTATTAGTAGCAATTATTGTCTATCACCACTTTTATTCTAACGCTATTTAAACGTTTAACGCCTTTTCCTAAATATCATGTAAACCTAATTAAACGATAACCACGATAAGGGTTTTCTATATTAATGGAGATTATACTAGCAGTTTAAATTTAGTTAGTACCCTTCCTTTTCTAGTTTCTATATTAATCGGATTTACGAGATTTGGAAGAACTAATTTGTGTCGCCGATGGCGTTTTATTTCGATTGATTTACATCCATGTTCACGTTATTACAATTTATATTTAACACTGAATTTGATCAATATTAAGAATCTTAAAATTTCAATAAATTGATTACAACTCTAAGCCTAAATTACCTTACAAAGGAAATTAATTGTTAAAGCATTATCTGATAAACATTTTAACTGACAGTTTTGTGATAAATTAAACCTACTTATGGGATGGATCCTGATGTAGAGGCGGTTCAATAAATTCCGTACTTCTCGTGTTATTGTGAATTTTAGATTTCTGCGATGCTGTTGAACGTATAAATTATTGGTTTTCTTTCTCGAACTAGTGCTATCAGTAGTGTGCCGGAATTTGATTGTTAATGATTTTATGCGTGAGCGAGTAATTATTGATCGGTATACACCAGCTGTCACTGAGATAAATTCCGCTATAATTCAAGTTGATACATAAATCAACTTAGCGGAATTTATTTTTTGTGAATGGATTTCTTCCATTTTTTAAATGGCTGCTAAGTAAGTTGTTTTTTATATTGTTATATAACTTAAAGTTAAATTTTAAGAGTTGAATTATGATTTCATAAGGAAATATGATCATAATTCAAGCTCTTAAATATAACTTTGATCAACTATTTCATATATATTATTATAAATAATATTTAGGAAAATTAGTAACAATAACTATTCTCCAAAAATATGTATTTTTTTCGGATATTATTATTCAAAAAATGTGAGTTAAATTATTTTTGAACTTATAAAAATTATTATGTGCATTAAATAATTATATTTTTTATAAATATTTTGTAAAAAATCATCGATTATGTACACGAAATAATTTGGTTTATGATTATTTTTTAAAACTTACAAAAATAATTTAAAAATTTATGCTTTTTTTCGTATTTAAGGTTTTGCTTTTTTCTACAGAAATATCTGAAATATTAGATTAATTTTAGTTTTAAGGGTAAATCTTATGAAGATACATCCTCATTTACTCGAAATTTCCTAGAAAAAACCTCAAAATTTAAATTAAAAATTTTTTCCGCCATTTTTCTTTCTAAAATTATCTCAAAAATGTCTATAAAATTATTTATTATAGGGATTTTTTAAACTTCGGATGGCTACATGTTAAAAGTTAGCATGCATGTTTTATTATAGGTTGAGTTAATGTGCATTATTTTATTTCTCTCTCACTTTTTGTGTCTCTATAGTTTAGGGTTTGTCTCATTGACGATTTTACAAGCAACCTCAAGGTGAGTTGGTGTGTTTATATGCTATAAATTTATTGATTTTCTTTTATATTATAGGTGATTTATCTCAGTGACAGCTGGTGTATGATTTTATATTATGTGGTCTAACAGACTGTGACAAATTTGCGTTGGTGTATCTACTTCCATTTTAGACACTATATAACGACATACGTTTTTCTGTGCTTGTATGCATGACATTTGCCAATTATTTTGGAGTTACCATTACTTTTATGCCCCTAATTTTTAATCAGTATTTAATTAAATTTAAATTAAATTAAATTTATATATTTTTACTAAAATATTTCTCATAAGGGATTCATGAAGAAATTAATTACATATTTCTCTACGACATTTGGACAGGCGAGAAAAGAAAAAATGGTCTCCTTAGAACATCCTAAGTCAAGAGAAAATTGTGGATTGCTCCTCTTTTTGGACATGTTAATTTAACTCAGAATATTTTGCTGCACTCCCTCGCTATGGACTATTCTGCCAATGTGAGGAGGTTTTACATTTACTTTATCTAGTTTATTATGATAACTCGTTTAAATAAATTATGAGAATCCTGTTTTCTTTTTCCTATATTAATTCTGATTTAGCGAAAATCTGTCAATTAACTATCGACGTCAACTGCCTATCTCTTCTACCCCTTATCTATTTATCGATTAGTCCGAAATATACAAAAAAATTCTCTTGATCAACCTGTGATCACTCCTAATCTCCCTCTAGTTGAGTTGTCGCTCTTCCCTTGATTTTAATTCGACTCGCTCCGGCCACTTTTCAGTGGCCGCCTCGAGTATACAACGGCGCCCTGCGTAGCGGTCCTGTGCATAACGCCAGACCCGACTGCGGACTGCCGAGGGGTTCATGAGGCATGACCCACGAGCTCAACTAAGGGTTTTCACCCACTAGCCGGCACGAGATCCGTCCCATGAACCGTCTATTACGATACTATATATATAGTTTGAGGGGTTCGGACAATAGATATATATATATATATATGTAAAGCAATGAAATGAGACATTACATATCATATAATTTAATCAAAGTAATTTTACATTAACATAATACGAAAATTTCATAAAAATAAAAAGAATCCCTTACTCTCAGAATTATGATTCAGCTGCAAAAGTTTCAATATTTTATTTTTAAAAGCATAAGATTAAAAATAATGAAATTCATCACTGTATTTATACTATTTTCATGCGTGTGTGCGACCAATAGGCGATTTTTCGCGATTTTTAGGGCTTTTTAATTATTTTATTACTTTAAAATTATTATTATTATTTTTTGTATATTTTTCTTTATTTTTTGGTATACAATTTATTTTATGTTTGGATTTTACTTTTATTACTATTTTCTTGTAATATTATTTTTGGCCCTTTTTATTTGTTTTCTGGTCGCCACTTCTGCCTATGTTTTTTCTAAACCTTATTCTGCAAGGTTTTGGCAGTTTATTTTATTTCTTTATATGTTTCTTTCTGCAACTGTAGGCTTTCTAGTAATTTAATTAATTATTTGTTTTTATTTAATTTTGTTATATTTTTATTTTGTTTTAATTAATGTTTTTTATTGATTTTTGGTATCTTCGTGCTGTGCATGTTTATGTACAGTGATTCGTTCCACCACTTCCACTCTTTGTCTTTAATTTTTATTTTTTTTTATTTTTTGTTTAAATTGTGGCTCTGAGCCCAACATCTAAAAGAAATTGTTTTGTACCTATCGATTTTATTAATTTCGAGGTGATATGGAATCTGGCCGATTTGAAACCTTTGGTCAACGAGAAGAGCAATGGTGAAAATGAGGATTATTATTAAAAGAATTATTACCGAGAACGATCAACTAATAAATAATATTCATAAAGATATGACTTCAAATAGCGAACAAGTAAATGAAGTGTTTCAAGATTTAGCAGAAATCATCAATAAATCGATAAACGATAGTGTTGATATTGTATCGGAAGTAACTAATAAAGAATCGAAACTACTCTTAAGTGATGACGATCTAAATGAACTAATAAAACCAATTGAAGAACAAATTAAATTTTCCCAAAGTTATTGATTGTCTCATCCAATCACAAATAAACAAAGCGAGTTTATCAATCTATATTCAATATCAGGAAATCTTGGCATATGCTGTTTATATTGAAAAAATTCGAAGGATTTTTTCCTGCTGATTTCCTTTTAGGATTTTCCTCAATATTTTCAATCATATTTTAAAATACTTTAGAAAGTAAAATAAACGCCCATGATCTACCTTTCATAATAATAATAATAATTATTATTATTATAATCAAAATACAATAATAATAATATTAGTAATAATAATAATAATAATAATAATAATAATAATAATAATTATATTAATAATAATAAAAATAATCATATAAATTATAATGATAGTAATAATAAAAATAATAATAATAATAACAATATAAGTGCATGATTTACAAAGATAGATACAATAAAATAGCATTATTTAAAAGAGAGGTGCGATATAAGTGCATGTTTAACAAAGACATGACTAATGAATATATTAAAAACAATCTTTTAATGAGGACTTTTTGTTTTTCACCTCTGTTTCCTTTTTATTTTTATTTATAAAAGACATTGTATTTTCTACAAGATTTGAATATGAATCATATATATTTATGGTGAATACTATAAATAACTACTAACCATAAATAACCATAAATAAATCTGATTCATAGTGAAATCTTGTAGAAAATACAATGTCTTTTATAAATCTTTAAAGTATTTTTGAAAAATAGTTCAATGATGAAAAATACTTAAAATTGATAAACTTTTCAACAAATACAAGTCATTTGACATTATATTTTCGTAAATTAGATGGTAAATAGCGATATTATTTTAATGTATAGTGGTAGCAAAAGTGTGGTGATTTGCCATACTTTATTGGGAAACAGTATAGATCAGGATTGTTGCGAACACTTGGAAGATTTGCTTTTCCGATTCTTAAAAATATTGATAGTTTTGGTATCAAAACCGCAAAAGATGTAATTATGAATGACCAGAAAATATGACCATTTCTAAAAACTAATGCTCTGGCAGAAAGTGGAAAAGTTTTACAAGGTGTTGCGAGTATGTTTACAAAAAATAAACGTCCTGCACCTGTCATAACACAACTACAAAACGTAAAAACATCGGTCATCGTATATAAACAAACGAATGAAAATACATGAAACTATATATACAAAATAATTTAAGGTAAATTTGAATTGTATATATTTGACAAACTATCACCTAAAGCTGTAATTGAGTATGGAGCATTTAAAGAAGTATTCTTCTGAATTCAGAAATGATGTTGAATTTTATATTAATGGTTTCCAAACCAAATATTCGGATTTGAATATTACTATATTAAAAAGCTTTGGTTGAAGCTGCCTTGTTCCATACCGTTTTAATGGATCCAATACTTCGTTTTAACAATATCAAGATTGAGGGTGGTAACAACACACAATCACAAGGCTTTAACTGAAACTATTTTAAATTATAATTCTGATACTAAAATGCATGTATTGCGCCAATGGGTTATGGAAGTGAAGACGGAAAAAAAGAAGTGGATTAAAAACTCTAAATTATTCACCATGTGCTCCTCTTTGCATTTTGATTTCATGTATCAACCAAAATATTTACTTCTTGGTGTTAATGTCTGATTCAACATTATCATTAACTTCTCAAGCAGGGAAACCTATTTGTCAATTAGTTGATGCAAAATTATTTATAGTGGGAGTTCAATTTGATCCGTCAGTATTAGCAGGTCATCAAATCTGTCTTAATTCTAAACATGCGATTCATCAATTGAAGACTAATGAAATTGTTTCATTTTCAATTCTTCAACGTGCATCCTTTTTCTATAAGGAACAAATATAATGGATCATATACACTGTATATTATACAGCATTAATTTCAACACTCAAATATTTTAATGTTACTTCTCCATCTTTATCAAAAAACACTGATATTCGAGATAATGATAATTACTGTACCACATGCAATATATTGTTAGAAATATGGACTGTTTTATTAAAAATCTAAATTGTGAAATAACTCTTGAAGAATTTAAATCAAAATACTAATTCTATACAATTGTTTTGGATCCGGATTTTGAATTGAGTCAAAGTCAATTACCTTAAAATGAAAATCTACAATTGGATATCAATTATGGATCAAATACTGCTAAATCACAAAAATACAGTAGCATATTTAGACGAAATTTTAATCACATCAACAAAACAGAGCACATACAAAACATTAAAAAAAGTCCTAAAAACACTCATCAGTCACATCCTCAAAATTAATATTAAAAAATGCGAATTTCTAAAACACTAAGTCAAATTCCTGGGACATATATTGAACTAAAACGAAACAAGACCTTTAGAAGACAAAATAAAGGCAATCAAATAATTTTCTTTATTAAAAACAATAAGGGAACTAAGACGATTCCTTGGTATGATAAATTACTACAATAAACATATACAAAAATGTAACGAAATCCTTGCTCCATAAATGAATTAAACAAAATTAAACGGAACGTAAAAATTAATTGAAATAAAGAATTTTAAATAGCTATCAAAAAAGTAAAGACAAATCTGTCAAACACAAGTTTACTTAACTCCCTCGAATATCCAATTAAGAGAATTTAAGACCAACATCGGAGAGGGTGATAAATAAGGAATATTGAGGAGAAAACGGATGTCGGTTGCAACTTCCAATCGAATGAGAAGGACTAATAGTAAATGGTTATGTCACCGCGAATCATCAACACAGATTGTTTAGGAATAGCAATAAGAGAAACAATATACCAAGAAAAAACTAACTTTAAACCCCCCATAGCATTCTTTTCAATGAAACTCAAGAAACACCAAATGCGATACTCCACTTTTGACAGAGAACTACTAGCAGTGCTCGACATAATAAAAGATTTACAATATTTACTAGAAGGGAAAGAGTTTAAGGTATTTACAGACCACAAACCCTTAGTGAGCGCTATGGAAATGAAATTACCTCCACCGAGACAAATAAGATAATTAAATTACATTTCACAATTTAATTGAAAAATAAAATACATTTTTTTGCGCAGACACAATGTCTCGAATCGAAACAGAAACCAACGAAAACAGCATGATTCCGATCGTAAACCTAGAAACAATGAAAAACAAACAAGAAATAACTATTAAAAACTTAATTCAACAATTATAAAAGAGTTCGACGGAATTTGGTAGGACATATGAAACGAAAATAATAAAAGAATAATAGTGTCTGAAGAATATAGAATCGATCTTGTCTTTTTACATCTGTTGTTAAATTTTTTTATTTTAAATGTTTTAAAGAGGGAAGTTATGTAATGCGTTACTGTGATAATTGTTTTGTTATTTTTGTGCAACATGCTGTTTATTTTTATTTTTTATCCAAAACGGCTAATTAAATTTTATATAAAAAAATTGAAAAAAGATTGAAATCAATGATAAATAGAGAATTATTAACAATAAAATTGTATTATGGAAAATCCAAGCAAATAAGAAAAGGAAAATTTTAGAAAGGATCAAGCGGATTAATTTTGGAACTTATATTTTTCTCTTGGATAACTGGTTATATTATATTATATTTTTATTAGTTAATATATACAGTTAATTCATCCTTTTGTAAATCATTTTTTTGTAATTAAAAAGCAAAGTTTTTTATCGGATACTCTGCTGGGCTCTACAATTTCTATTGGAGATTAAAACATTATAAGGGTAAAGGGTATCTTTCTTTATGAATTGGTTACATCTCTCGATGTCCTTGAATCAACTTATGAATTACTACCTATTTGGGGTTCTGATTCTGATGATGAATATGCTACTGCTCAAGAAATTATGACACAATGATAGATAACTGTTAATCTATCAAAAATTGGATGTATTCCTACTTGCGGATTATTTTCACCAATTTTTCGCAAAAACAATTGGTTACAATGGTCAGGAACCTCTGAATTGTAATTGGCATTCCTAGTATGTCATGGGCGTCATGACATTACAGGAATTCATAGAAGTTCTACAGGATATGTATAATTTCTACGAAGGAGGAAAACGGGATGGGTTAACATTTGTTAACAAACATTATGTCGCTAGTTCTTAAGATACAGAACTTCTTAGCCAAAATCTACATTGTGGTAATTTTATTTGGGTGCATGAGAATTGGAATGATGTGCTGAGTGAATCTATGCATGCAAATATCAAATTCCTTCTATATGGCTACACTATGGAGGTTGTTATAGATATTTCCGATAGCTTGCAAGACTTTTTAAATGATTTCCCACTTGCTCCAGAAAAAACGTGTCCGGCAAATTTGAAAGCTGAAAAGACAATGCATTGACCAATAAGAACCATGTTCTTCATTGGAGCCTTCTAAAACTGTATATAGAATTTGTTGCGATTTTTGTAACTATACATTGAGTAATTAAATTTAAACAGGCATCAATTTTTAAACCATATATAGATAAAATTAAAAATCTGATCTCAAATTCAACAAGTGTGCTGTATAGAGATTTATATAAATTATTTATTAATAGTTTATATGGTAAATCTGTAGAGAATTTAAAAAAACGGATGAATTTGAGGCTATGCAATTCAGCTGAAAAGATGATTATGTATGTCTCAAAGTCGACTTTCAGAAATTCTATCAAAATTGATGATGATCATATTGCTACACATCTTGATAAGGATTCAATCTGTTTAAACTGACCTAGCTACATGGCCAATCTAAGCTAGATCTTTCTAAGCAGCGGATGTATAACGTTCAATATAATGAATTGAAAAAATATTGAGTGGAATTCAACTATGCTATTAATATCATTGCTGGTAACACAGATTCATTTTTTCTTGAGGTAAGTCACTTTTATCTTTACTTAATTTTAAAGTTCCAAAAATAGGAAAGAACTTCTTAACAATTATCAAATTTAAATAATAAATGACTCACTTGAAATTTGCATGGTTTAATTGAAGAGTTTGTAATATGGAGCCGAGTGCAATCACAGTTACTTGAAAAACTTGATAAATTGATAATAAAGCATATATAAACTACATTTTCTAATTCCTGTTTTTCCACACACAATCCCAGAAATTGTTTATTAGACGATAATGAAGCATAATATATTTTTTCATCAGAATTCAGAATGCCATTTATGGATAAATAGCTACTGGTTTGAAAATCGATTATAAATGTTAGATGCGAGCTCGTTTGAAAGTTAATATCATTATTAAATGAACATTCATATAGTATTATTGCATGATTTAGATTTGTTTCAAACGAATCAGCTGTGGAATTTGATTTAACTTCGATGTCAATTAAAAATGACGTTGGAGTTTCACTTCCAATAATGTTTAACGATATAGAGGCATTTTTAAATTCAGAATATTTTTCAATTAAAAAATCAATAATTTTTTCTTTAAAATCTAATGTATCACTAAATTCCATTAAATTTGATATATTACAACTATTATAATATGAACTTTGAACTATGAATCAACAAGTTATTAAGTTGAACAATATTATAAAATTAACTATCATTAATTTTTAAAATATTAAACAAAATTTTCCAAAGTTATGTAAAATTAACTAATTCAGTTGCTAAAAATGTGTTATTTTTATAATTATTATTATTTTGTTTTACCTATTTATTGAGACCTTCTGAATGTCATATTTTGTTTTGCCATCATAATTGTTAAGGAAATTAATCCTCTCAACAAGTACTCCCAATGTTCCACTTCTTTTTTTCCACTTATTGAAAACAAAAAAGGTTGGTAAGGATAAACAAAACCATGTCAAATGGGTTGGATATCAAAACCCAACATTGATATAAGCAAAAGATCTAGTAAAGTGAATTTTTATTTTATTTTACCAAGTAATAGTTGCACAACAATCCATCCAGAAAATGAAGCAAGTAAATTTATGGTCTATCTTCAAAATTCAACATATTTACATGGTAATTGCTGAGTAGCTCTAATGGGTTTCACCTTTGTATAGAATTTATAGCAAATATTTTATTGAACGGTAGCCGGACAAAATTCCACGATGACAATATGGCACGGACAAAATTTTAAGGAGTAATGATAATAAATTGTACTTTTTAAAATTAAAATTCACAAGTATGAGATAAAAATTGAAATATAATTAAAGCATTTTCCGTAAATTAACCAATGACAACTAGCTCCCTAGCTACTGCCATTTTGTCCTAGCTCCTTGACAACTTTGACAGAAACAGCACAATCGAAGTTTCGCACAATTTGTTCAACAATGTCGTCGGTTTTGCACATCCAAACAAGACAAAACTTGCACGGAAACTACATCAGGAAAAACACAGCATGCAACTTCTTCGTCGTCAATTGGAACTGGGAACAACGGCTGGAAAGAAAAAGAAAACATATACGCGTCAACAAGGTGTTACATACTATGACAACCGACTACCAATCACGAGATACGATAGCGTATTTATGAGATATTGCACGTGTTTTAAACATTAATGTTGTTTGACTTAATTGTTCATTTTCATTTATAAAACACTGTTATTATTTTTAGAAACATTTTTAAATAACCTATTCAATTTATTGACTGAGTGTCTGACAAATTAATTTTTACTAGTTATAATTATTATCATAAATTATAGTAGGTAGTTAGTGGTTATCTGCACCATACCCCCCAAATCCCTTTGGCGACGGATTAATTACATAATTACGTAATTAATCTCCGATTATCTTGATTACATAATTATGCAATCAAGATAATTAATTTTTGTGTGCGCATCATTTTTTTTGAAAAATTTTGAATATATTTTTGCGCCTTTTTTGAATTTATTTTTGTGTTTTAAATTTTTTGAAATTGATTTTAAATTTTTATGTATATTTTAATGTATTTTAATTTTTAGTGAATTTTAAATAATAATTAAAGTAATTTTAAATTGAATTTTATTTATGATTAATAAGAAATTTTATAGTTTAATTTGAAATTATAATTTGAATGTAAAATTTGAAATTTTAAATAAACATTAAAGTAATTTTAAATATAATTTGAATTTTTTTTAAGATTAATAAGAAATTTTTTAGTATAATTTTGAAATATAGTTTGAAACTAATTTTGAAAGTAAAATTTTTAAAGTAAAAGTTTTCAAAACAATTTAGAGTTAACAAAATAAAATGAAATTTTCAAAATAATAATAATAATAATAATAATAATAATAATAATAATAATAATAATAATAATAATAATAATAATAATAATAATAATAATAATAATAATAATAATAATAATAATAAATATAATAATAATAATGCTTGGCACCTGATGGGTAAAAGATATAGGATTTTTACGGTCACTTGCAAGGGATTCCCACCAGATGCGCGCACAAGAGATATAACCGTTGGATACCCGTCAAAATGACGTTGGAAATGTATCCCAATTGGTGGTTTCTAGTAAAAGGTGAGCCATACTGCTATGACTGCTAATTTCCTAGAAAACCTTTGGGTTCAAGAGCTACCATAGAAGGTATTCATGCTCAATTTAATTATAGGTCCCTCTGTTATTAATTTAATTGAATTAATATCGATCCTTTGATCACTTTATTTTTTTAAAGATGCTATTTAGTTATTTCAGGAGTAGATCGGTCGAGTAACATATGTATGAGATCCTAATAATCTTTAGATTCGGGTCCCTTCCCTTGGAAATCCCAGATTTCAAACTTTTAAAACTGTCGCTTCAAACAAGAAATTCAGTTCTATTTTTAGAACGGAATTTCATTATTCCGCATGCCGACTCGAAGTGAGATATTTATTTTATGTTCTACCCTAATTTTATTGATTTTCTTTTCAGATTTTTCCATCAATCACTTTTGGTATTGGAATTTTATCTATTCATTTGTGGATTTTTATGATCTTTCTCCATCAGATTATCAGTAAGTGCATCCCCCTTTAATTTATTTGTAGTTTAATAATATCTCTATATATGGTTTAATTTTTTTATTTGATTTTTCATAAATTATTGTTATAAAGATAAAATAACAATTATCGTAGATAAATATATCATAAAATCTTCTAGTTCGGAAAGATTGTTTGTACCTGCATTTCTATTAAGAGTATTGTAATAACTTGAATAACATTTACTATGAATTAGAATTAGAAGATGTTATAGGAATTTTAAAAAAATATAAGTTTATTTTTCTTTTATATTTGTATGTGGTCGTCAAGAAACTCGCAATCATAAATGGGGTCGTGAATTACAAAAGTTTAAGAAGCTCTGATATAGATAAATAAACCTGGAAATCTAAACATTTACCCGTGATCGTTTAGAGCCTGAATAAGATTCTGCAAAATTTCCAAAAAAAATTTTAAAAAATTAAAAATTAAAAAAAAAGTCTCTTTCATTTTATATAATGCAAAAATTAATTATTCAATACTTTTTCCCATTTCGTGACGTTAATTTAATAATCATATTGATTCCGACATTTGACTTTTCTTTCTTGATTATGAATTAATTTACTTCACTTTTGTTTATTAGCTTTATCTTGTTTCGATATAATCAGTTTCTAAATTGTCTTTTAGTTAAAGTTGGTCATTCAATTTTTTCTTCATTTAATATTTTCTTTTGGCTGTCTCTAGTTCGTATATTTTTCTTTCGTTTTTATATTGTATTTAGGCTTTCTCATGATCCTTCGTTCTCTACTGAGGGTCTGACGTTGAGGTCCTTGGAGAGGAGATCTGAAGTGGCGAACTACGGGTACCTCCCACACCGAAGTACTAGCTTTTAACTAGTTGGTGAAGATTAATTTTGCTCACTTGTATGCATGTGATTGTAGGATAATCAATAAAATAACTAATAATGGTGGATGAAATAACATTCAGATTTAAAAAAGGTTTTTGAAAAATAGTGATTTTTAGAATTTATGATAATGGTTAAGCCTAATAATAATAATAATAATAATATCAAATGCAATAATTAATCATTATTAATATTTCATCAATACTGTTCTTGAGTGATGGAAACTATTGGTCACAAGGCATCTCGTATAGGTCAAGTACTATGGAAGCGAAGCTTCCCTGGGACTTGATCGATACGAGGAAAATTCATCCTACATTATTTTTCATTCATATTAGTTTAATACTAAATAAATTGATGAAAACTAAAAAACCCAAATATAATTTAAATCATATTATTCGACAAAATAATTATTTCAATACATTCATTTTGTTTTTTGACCTAAATACTACAGGTGATAAAAATTCAGCATAATAGTACCATTCCTATATCTCTTGTACATATAAAAATAATGATAAAATAATAATATTATAACGAATAATAATAAAAACTTTCCCTTACTTTGAAATAGATAATTTTTCTTTTTAACAATTTCTTGAAAATGTCATTCACCTTAAATTGTGTCGATCTGGCATCGACTTATATAGGGGGGTTTTAAACGCATGGTTTTTGATGCGATAAAACAAAACACCTACACGTTTTACCATATTTCATCACTTTTCCCTTAGTTGTCAGATTTTCATGATTCTTTTTTGTTAAAGTTTCTAATTACATTTTAAGCTTAATTCTCATATTTATTTTCTAGAATATAAGCGTTTTCTATGAATTTGGAGCCAATTTGATGAAATAGGTAAATTTTACTAAAATTTAATGTTTTATGATTCTTTTTAAATGTTTTTATTTATTTTTTGTATGTTTCTACTCTTTTTTCTACTTTTTGTATTATTTAATGCTAAGTACTCCATTTTACATGATTTTTCGTCCATTTACATATTTTGCGCCCTGATTTTATCGGATGTCGTGCCAGACAAACAACAATTCAAAAATATTTGTTTTTGCCCAACAATAATAAAAGTATTTCAACAACACTAATTCAATCTACTAAATACTTAATAAAAAATTGATTCTCAACAAATAAACAAATAAAAATAAACGCATATAAATTAAAAACATAAAATAAACACGTAAAAAGATCTAATTAAAAATTTATTTAATTTACATCGTCACAAATCATCTTATAATAAGCTCTTCTTAGTTCTGTTAACAAAATATGGACAACTTCTTTCTACTTGTAGTCCCTGCCGCATCTACATCTAAATGGGAAAGTCAACATTGAAAAAATTTGTACTATAGATATAGAAAAAAAATTTTATTCCCCGGGGGGGTATGTGGTCCATCGGTGACATGATCTAGCGACTATATAGTCTAGCGTTGACATAACTATCTACTAACATTATTTACAAATTAATCAATTTTATTTAAAATTTAACAACTTTCTCACAACTTTAATCAAATTCTAATCAAAATTTAAGGATAAGTTTTATTTTTACAAAACAAAAATACACACAACAATTAAACATACATGTTTGGATTTTTAGTAGATTTTATCAGTATCTATCAGTACACTAGTACCTGTTCCATGTAGTTATTTAAGCTTTGTTAGAAATTCAACTTATTTAGTGGTTGGTCGATAATTATTTAATTTCTAGTAATGTGGAAGATGTGGGAAACATAGATTTTATTCAATTTTAGTCATTTTTGATGAAATTTTTAATTGCTTGAAATTGTTGCCAGAATAAAGTTGTGGTGATTTTCAATGGAAAGTGATGGGTATCGATAACAATTTTGTAATACTTTAAAGAAAATTTATTTTTATTGGTAAAATTCAGATTTTTGAAAATTTTAATGGAATTTGATTGGTTGAATACATATAGTAAATATGATCCTAATGATGGATTTTCAAGGAACATATTCGGTTAAATAAATATTTCTAAAGGAATAAATACTATCGAATTTTCAGGTTTTTACTAAAAGAAAATATGTATATTGTTAGTACAATGGGTGAAATTGATATTTGAAGGGAATTGATTGGTTAAGAGGGAAATTTATGATATTTTAAAGTGAAATAATCGAATAAGAACAGGTTTGTTGTCATTTTAAGGGGTTGAGTTGATTGAATATCTGCGTTCAAAGGGTAAATATTTTTTAAATGGAGAATATAGAGGAGAAATTTATAATATTTTTAGGGGGATTTGTTCAGATAGATATCAATATGTGTGTAAAATCTTTGAGAGAGTGAAAATATTATTGTTTGAAGAGAAATGATTGGTTAAGAAGAGAATTTATGATCTTTTAAGGGATATTGTTGAGAATTTGGTTAGTCTGTTCTCTTAGCCCCATGTAGTTTAGTAACTTGGAGAATGGATTCAAAATTTGAGTCTTTTCTCCAAGTAACAACAATAATTAAAATTAAGGCCGGGATAAATGAAAATAAAAAAAAGAAATTAGGTTTTCATAATGAAATAGTTTAAAAACATTGTAAATTTTTAAAGTTTAAATTTTAAAACGTTTGTTTAAATTTTTAATGTAAATTGTAAAAAATTGAATTTTGATTGAATTTGTAATTTGTGAGTATCAATTAATGTGTAGTTTTTTCGAAATTGGAATTTGTAATTTAAAATTATATTCATGAACTTTAATTGGAAAGTATTTTGTATCTAAATAAAGGATTTTCTCAAAAGCGTTTAAATACTTTTAAAATGTTATTGATATGTTCGATTTCTAATGAAATTCCTGAAGTTCCAGTTCTTAATAGATTTTCAAGGCATGCTTATGAAAGAAGATTAATTGATGAATACTTAACAACCAGTGATTTAAATCCAGTCACTGGGGTACAGTTTTCTCGAGATGAATTGGTTGAAATTAGAGTTCTAATGCCAAGTTTTACATCCATTCCAGACTTATTGAAATCTTTTCAGGATGACTGGGATGCTTTGATGCTTCAACAATTTATTATGAAACAAGAGAACCAGGCTCTTAAATGCGAATTGTCTCACGCTCTTTATCAATACGGTGTTTCGTGTAGAGTTGTGACTCATCTAGCCAAAGAGGCTACCACAGCTCGAGAAGCTTTGTCTACTCTTAAATCACAAGTTGGGATTATGTCTCATATAGTTTCTTCTCAAGCTGCACAATTCGATAAAAGTGTAGCAGGAAAAACTCTTCGTTGGATGGATATGTTAAATGCTACAGTTCCAAGTCGTATTAAAACTGCTCTCGATAAAATCCCTACAAATGTTCAAGAATGTGCTATGAATGAATATCATAACTTTCTGTTTGATGGTCTAGTTTCGGGATATTCGATGACAGCGTTGGGTTCAGGTCATAGTGAACAGTTAATTGGAAAGACCTGTGTAAACCCCAACGCAAGCATTCTCATTCTCAATCAAAATCTGTTGATCGGGAATCTTCTGCGGCTGCGATATCTCTGTATCCTCGTGGGCCTAATTAATAAATTAGTTTAAAAGATGATGGAATTCACCAGATATAATTGGTCAAGAGATGAATTTTATTTTCAAGAAATTTCTTCGTTTCAATATCGAAATAAGTCGGTGATTTTTATCAAAAATAATGAATATAACTGGAATTATTGTCATTTAAGGAGAAATGATTGGTAAATTTTATTTTATTTTCGGGGAAATGATTGGTTAAAAAGAGAATTTATGATATTTTTAGGGGAATATATTCGGTTGGATATCAATGTTAAAGGATGGATACTTAGTGAAATCGATACATTTTCATTGGTTTAAGCGTTATCAAAATATATCAATAAGATTTTGGTTAATTTTAACGATATTATTGGATTCTGAATAAAATATACGATACGTGTTCGGTTCTAAGAAAATGTTTGATTCACGTAATCATTTGTATTCAATTATTTATTTGGATTTATTAAAATATTTGTAATTCAATTTAATTAAAACTAAAATTGTCTTGTATTTAAAAACTTTTTGTTACCCATTATTATGTTGATTTTTGACAATTTTCTGAATAATTTAAATATTTACTATTATTCCCAGGAATGAAGAGAAATTGTAAAATTAAATACTATGAGCAGTAAATAACATACATTAATTTTCAATCAACAAGTACCTTGAACAATTACCTAACAATCTTATAAAATTTTTAAAAATGATCTAACAAATTTTTTTTCAATTATTTTACAATTTAGTTAATTTAATTAATTTTTTTAATTGATAAGTACTATTTTCTTTACAATTTGCTACTATGTTGAAACTTTTTTAAAATTTTTTATTCAAAGTACTAACAAATTTTATTAAAGATCTATCAAGACTTGTCAAAAATTATAAAACATTGGTAATTTTAACAAGTATTACTCAATAACTACTATTTTCTTACCAATTTTCTGAAGGTCTTATTTTAAAATTTCTTCAAAGTACTAACATTATTTACAAGTTAATCATTTTTATTTAAAATTTAACAGCTTCTCACAACTTCAATCAAATTCTATTCATAATTTAAGGATAAGCCTTATTTTTCCAAAATAAATGCACACAACAATTAAACATACGTATTAGAATTTTTAGTAGATTTTATTGGTATCTATCAGTACGTGTTCCGTATAGTTATTAAAGCATTGTTAGAAATTCAACTTATTTAGTGGTTGGTCGATAATCATTTAATTTCTAGTAATGTGGTAGATAATAATTATTTTATCTATTAACTTTATTCAATGATGTTTAGAAAGTTAAAAGTTTAATAATTTTCAAAAAATATATGAAAATTTATTTCATATACTGTGAAAGTAATATATGTTTTGTGAAATTAATTTAAGTATATTTTTCCAATCAAGTTTCTTTTTACTATCAATTACAACCCCTTATACTTACTAATTAATTTATCATTCAGTAAACAACAAGAGTTGGAGTGAAAAGAATAGAAAATGTGTAAAAATAAATTTAATTAATTTTTTGAGCTGTTAGTAATTAATTTATTTAGGGGCATGTGAAAATTAAATGAAAAGGTTGAAAATAACTTTTAATAATTTTTCATTTATTGGATGCAATTAAAAATATTACAAAAATAGTAGAAAAATTTCAATTTTTTTAAACAAAACTATTAAGGTTTACAAAATAATTTCAATAAATCACATACAAGACTGTAAACAAAGGAATAACTTTTTATTCAGAGAAAATACAACAATTGATTGGCTTCAATGAATAATAGTTTTTTTATAGCAACCAGGTAACTAAGCAACCAAACAATTTGGAGACATCAAGGATCGATAAAAGAACAAATGAAATTTTTATTAATATAATTTGTAATTGAAATTGAATTTCTTTTGATTGTTCAAAATTTTATGTGCTTTTATTTAAAGATTTCTTGGTCAGTAAACAATTTTTGATATTGATTTGTTCAGTAACTAGTTATTGATAACATATTTTGAGTGTGTGTATAGTGAATGACCAAGTATTTTAAGAGGAAATGATTGATAGAAAATTTTATTTTATTTTTTAAGTGGGCTAAGTTGGTTGACAACAGTCGGTGTTCAAAGTGTAAATATTATTTAAATAGGGAATTTTAATGAATAAGTAAATTATTCAATGCTTAGTATGTATATAGTGAGTTGTACAGTACTCAGTTATTTAAATATAGTATCTAGTGATTGTTGTTCAGTTATTAATCAGTGGATTGTTCAGTGTGTATGAGTTATCAGTATTCAGAAGTTGATACCAAGTAAACATAACAATGGATTTGGTTTCAATGAATTTGATTATTTGTCGCTTGATAACAATTGAGTAACTAAGCAACCAAATAATTTACCAATTTGGAGACATCAATGATCGATAAAAGAGTGAGTTATATTTTTATTAATAAAATTTGAATTTTAACTTGTATCTCTTTTATTGAACCTTTTATGTGATTTATTTCAAAATTTGTTGGTCAGTAACCTATCATTAATATTTATTGGTTCAGTAACTAGTTTTCTGTAACGCATTGGGTTTATATACAATAAGCATGTATTTTAAGGGGAAATTATCGACGAGGAACAAGTTGATTGATATTTTGAATGGGTTGAGTTGGTTGAATATTGTTATTTAAAGGGTAAATACTATTTAAATGAATATTTCTATAAAAAATAATATTTAATAGAAAAATAATCGAACTTTGAGAGAAAGATAGAAAAAATACTTTGAGCACATTTTTTACCAAAAATTATTTTTAGTTACAATCATTCGCAGCATAAAGAATAAAAAAGACTCAGACTAGTTGATATTACCAACAAAGACCAAGTATTAAAGAAAGAAAAAATCAATAAACCAAAATACAAGGTCGATGATCATGTAAGAATTAGTAAAATTAGTACTTTTCCATTCATCAAGAATTTTGACAACAATTGGAGCGATGAAGTATTTGAAATAAAGAAAATAGATACACAACAGAATCCTGGAATGTATTTAATAGCAGATCATGAGAAAAAAAAGAAATCAGTTGAAAATTCTACGAACAAGAACTACAAGTCATTCCAATCCCAACAATATTTAGAATTCAAAGGATTTTAAAAACCAAAAATGTTGATAAATATAAAAAATACTACGGTTAGTGGCATGGATACGAAATTCCAACTTGGATATCCTCATCTCAGTTGATTAAATAAATATTATGAAATAAAACCAGTTTTAATTGATTTTTTCTAGTAATAGTTGTCTTCTTATTTAAAAATAAATAAATATTTAAAATTTTCAAATTATGCGAAAACCCGCCATTCATAATTTATGCGCATTTTGAGTCAATTTGACCACCGAATATAAGATATAATCAAATACACATGCAAATAGCAGCAGGTCTACTATTAATTAATAATTACACAAATACAAAACCATATTTTAATTTTATTGGCGATGATTGCGTTTTGGCGTTTTTGAAAAAGATTGATGAAATCGCTCTTTCGATTGTCTTGCCGTATTATAAGGTTCATGGCCGAAAACGATATGATAAATTTCTTTCAATGAGGAACGGGAGTTCAAGGAATGTCGCACATGTTATTTATGTAAAAGGTTTATTAGGGATAGGGTTAAGGATCATTATTATTTCTCAGGTAAGTATTTAGGGCTGCTTGTAGGAAATGTAATGTTTCTAGACGTATCCAGAAACAATTATTTGTGGTTTTTCACAATTTGAAGAGATACGATCTCCATCATATTTTAAAGTATGGTTTAAATAATTTTTCTTCTTGGTAATGGGCTATGAGCCATAATTTAAACAAAAATAAGAAAATTGTGTAAATTAAAACAAAATAATTAATGAGGTTTGGAAATTATCAATATGGCTGCTGTAACATAAGCATGTACCGCAAGCAGAAATCAAAAAAAAATAAAACATATTAATTAAAACAAAATAAAAATATAACAAAATTAAATAAAACAAATAATTAATTAAAATCCCTGATAAAACCTACAGATGCAGAAAGAAACACAAAACTAAAATATAAAACCGCCAAAACCTTGCAAAAGAAAGTTTAGAAAATACATAGGCGGAAGCGGCGACCAAAAATTTAAATGTCAGAGGGTAAAAAGAGAAACAATCAAAGAGAATGGTTAAATAATAAAAAATAAAGATTTACCAAAAATTTAGAAAATAATATCAAAAAATAGAGAAAAATAAGGAGAAAAATAAAATATTTAAAATAAAATAAAAGCAATAAAACCCCCCAAAAAATAGCCGAAAAAGGATCAAAATTCTCTGATTGGTCGCACCCAGGCATGAAAACGCTATATATACAGCAGTCATTTTCATAATTTTTAGACATTTTGTTGACAGAAAATTTTTAGACAATTTTTGTTAGACATTGGTATACAATTTTTGTTAGACAATTTTTAGACAGTTGTTGAGACAATTTGTTTTAGACAATTGTTTAGTCAATGTTTATGCCGATGTATGACAATTTTTCAAATTTGGATGCTTGACTGACAAACTTGTCGATTGTAAGTATTGTTTTTTTTGTAGAAATATATTTTTCAAAGTTAATGTTTTGTTTAATTTAACTTATTCTGGATGGCCGCGATGTCTTTTGGTATCGCTCGGCAGGTTCCCCTAACTTATTTATATTCATTTTATATACATTAGTTTGTGGAAAATGGTAGGGTAATATTCAATTTCTACAGTTAATTTTGTAGAACGTTGACGTGTTACCTTATCGTTAACCACCCTTCGGTGTCTACCTAGTCCGGTCAGGCCTCGTTGCACTGATCGTGGGGTAGGACACTGTCGGAATTCACCGTGGCGGCCATTGCGATGTTGGTCGAAGCGGTAAGAGGGTAAACTGCGGGAAGGTCGCCATAATTAAGGGGATAACATTTGTGTAAATGTTTTAGTAGGAAAATTGAATTTTTATTTAACTCCTGCCGATTATTATATTATCAAGGGTACGACTAGTGATAGAAATTTAGGTCAAAGAAAGTATAAAGTATGGTTAAATCATGTGCATTGTTTGATAATCATCGCGGTGGAAAATTAAAATAAAATGATACATTTTTGCATAGATCCGTGAGATGATAATATAGAGATTTACGAATGGTGGTAACTGTGGCGACCATAGGAAAGCAAATATGAGTTGTTGGACTAAAATAATGACCTTATAATAATGCATTCATTTCAATTTACCATAGGCTAACGTTTGTATGAAACAAGGAATTTTCCATAAAATTAGGGCTGCCCAAATTTTTGAAAAATATTCTAATAAATAATGAGAAATAATGACAAATTGATATAGGATTTGTAGAAATAGATGAGTATGAACAAACGTATAGATAGAAAGAGACGTAAGACCTTCCATCGGCAGTCAGGAACCTGAAAGTGAAAATATCATGAGGAGTAGTTCTAGAAATGGAGCTCACCTGCTCATGAATTTTCGGCTGCTATATACAGTACCAACATGAGCTTGCTCATGGGTATATAGTGGTAGGATTAAAATTGTGGAGCGCCTGGGTGAGATAGCATAGACCCTAGGAAAAGAAGGTATTTTGTCCGAGGAGGATAAGTTTGAATAAGCTTTGTACAGACTTAAACAAATTAATAACACCCAGTACACCAGCATTGGGAATTAAATATTATTCCGACCACTACTGAAAAATTTATCTCACTTATCGCATACATTAATAATTTACCTGTTCGTTTTATTTAATTAATTAATATTGTTAATTAATCTTTAGCAAAAGCTATTAAGATACTTCCGATTTGCCTTTAATTGAGTCTGTTTTGATGGTGCAATTGTTAGAGCCAAGTCTGTTAGGTACAAAAGATACGATGAGGGCTAAAGGATGAAGTTGTTGGGGACAGAGATTAAGCACCAGTCATATTTAGATTAGTTTTAATAATGACGCAATATTCACAGTGCCTCAAACTAGAATAAGGACGCGGAACCATCAGTTGTTCACATTTAAGAACTCTAAATTTGCTCTTACCAATAAAGACGATAAGCGTAATTGGGTGGGTTAAAATTCCAGTCTAGCATTTGGCTATTATTTAGGAGTCGATGTCATTGATGATGACCAAGTAATAATATTTTTGTGACAGTCCAAGCTATCAGAGCATGCACAGCCCCAGCTATGAGAGCTCTTATTAGAACAGTCAAGATATTGATATTGATGACGTCTTTTGTTGAATTTATTTTGAAGTTTTATTTGAATTAATTATTTGTGTTTTATAGACTTTTTATGATATTATTAGAATAATATTATTTTAAAATAAAATTAATAAAGTACTAATGACATTGTTAAAAATAATAAACGTAATAATATCATTTATAAATATATTAATAATTGTAATAAAGATTGTAATTGTAATAATTGTAATAAAGCGGTGACATAACCATCTACTATTGTCTTTCTCTCATTACAGTTGAAAGACCCTGACGCCTCTGACGATGCGTAGTTAGTGGTAAACGAGGGATATTATTAATAATGATTTACAGTTTATCTATTTATGGTATAATGAAAATATTCATATTTAATTTGCAATCTATTCACTCAAACGTAAGTACATTTATATCTGGGTGCTCACATATTCAAGGGGTTATAGATCATAAGGGGGATTGTAATATAATGATGATAATGCTAAATTTCGGTTTTTGGTCATTCAAATTATTGTCAATTCGTTAATTTTATTGATTAAATATTATAAAAACATAATTTTAAGTCAAATCTGGTTGACCAGAAGAGAAGACCCTGCCAAAGGGAATATAATACAAGATTTATTGCTAAATATAATTTTTGCTAATAATAATGACCATAATAACAACAGTAATAATAATACAATCATGCTAATAATAATAATAATCATAGTAATAATAATAATGATAATAATAACCATAATGGTAGTAATAAATATGCTAATAATAGTAACAAAGTTACGAATGATATCGTCAACGGCAAGTGACATTTATAATGATATATTTAAAACGACAATGACAGCAGTGATAGTGATAATAATGATAAAGAAAAAGTTAATAGCAATGAGATTAATAATGATGTAATTAATGAATGTGGTAAATAATAATAATAAAAAATATAATATTAATAATAATAACACCAAGAATAAGAATAATAACAATGATAATAAGAATGATGATATCGTCATAGTAACGAATTAGACGGTGTTAATAATTTTTTTTCGATTTACTTCTAGTTAATCCCACTATGGATTTTACTGGTGATTTTCTTTGACAAATGACACGAGCCAGTCGTCGCTTCCACTTCATCTCGTCATAACTATCTGCATGGATAGAAACTTTTATTATCGCTTCGATGAATTATTGATTTCGCGTTGGAAATTTTATACTGATTAGTAGAATTTATTGAATTTCAGAAGTAATTTTATTTTTCTTTAATTAAATAAAGGTATAAAAGGTCTTCTGATTTTGTTTTGATTTATTTAATATTTAATTTAATACCACATTTTCCTCATAAAAATTAAACTTTATTTAGACAAAAAAATTAAAGCACAAATTAAGTATCATAAAATGAGTTTTAGTAAATCAAAAAAATATATAAATTTCTATCATTGTCAAAAATTAGGTAATGTAACTCCAAAAATAATTTTCTATCATAACCAACAGCAATATCAGAAAAAAATACCCTTTTGAGTTCCGTAATTTTAATAAGTTAAAAAGGAAATAAATTTGTCTTAATTCAAGATATTTTATATCTCGTACTTCAATCTGGTTAATTGGGTGGTGTGCGTGCGTATAACTTGATTGAATCGTAATTTCCTACGCCTTACTTAATTTTGATTGGCTAGAAGGTCGATGTATGCTTTAATTTAATAATTTTATAAAAAAATTAAAGTAATTGACTATTAAAAATATAATTTAAATACTGACAAATCAAAATAAGGCACTGAATAAATAAATTTTACTTTAATAGAATATTGAAAATTTATACTCATTTCAATAAAAACAATGTTTTTTAATCGTTTTATTTTGACAATATAAAATTTATTGTATAAAATCATAGTGCTTAATCATCAAACTCTTCTGCATTTTCGAAATTTGCCTGTTGATTTTCATTCGGATTTAAATGAGTAATCATAGGTTTCATATAATAATCATCAACAGTAAACAAGTAGCGATTTAGTGTATCAAATATACGATTATTGATTTGCAGTAAACATCTTATACGTTTTGAAATCAAATCTAACTCCTAAATTTTTAACAATTAACTAAAATCAAAATTTAAAATTAACCGATTCAATTTTTATTTCTTTGTTAATAGCTCTGTTAGCTCTCATAATCTTACCGCATATGTCATTACATTCAAAAATTCTTTGTTGACCTAAAAGAGCCAATATGGCACAACCAGCCCATTGAAGACCTTCACCAAATACTTCACTAAAATATAAATTTCAAAAATAAAATAATACAAATTAGGTATTATATATATAAACATGGGCGCCCGCACCCGTGGCGCCTACCAATAAACGCACCACTAATCCGCACAATAGGACAAGAGAGAACGCGCAACCCGCGGAAAATCATTTTGTACATTTTTTCGTAAAGTATAGTACATAAATACTTGATAAGTGTTCGCAAACGTAAGTTTGAAACAATAATTTACATAAATTATTCAATTAATTTTTATTTTAATTGTAGTGACCCTCGCTATGTCGAAAAAACGTCAGTGGAGAGACGATAAAATGATATCTCTTATGGATTCACTTGTACAACAGAAAAAGATGGTGCGCAGCGACCATAATGTATTTTTTGTTGCAAAATATCTTCCAGTTCCAATCTTAACCCTCAAAGTTGTTAGAACATTTCAACAATCAGCGTGATGGTAAATCTTAACACTGGAGGTAAGTCTTAACACTTTAAAATCTAAGAAAGAATGATTTGATACCAGCGGTACTATTAGAAAATTTAGGCTAGATTTGCATTGATGGCACCCTTGAAATGTTGGGCAAAAATTTTGGATTTATTTCATATATGAAGAGAAATAACTCCAGTGACCAAAACGTACCGCATGTCGTCCACTTGCATCGAAAAATTTGTCAGAGAATTTCTGCAAATATCTAACTACAGCAATGAATGTAGTAAAGAACCTCCGACGACGAGCTAGTAATCAATTATATTTCACGCGCTTTGTGAGAAGAAATCAGTGCTGTTCACAATGTGCTTCTTTAACATACTTAAATACGGTGTATCTTAAAGGGTTGAATGGTGACCAGGATTTTTGAATTTCGCGAAGAAATTATAAGGATTTTTTTAACCAAAATAGTGATTTAGTAGAAGCTTTTGAAAGTAGACACATTACTTTATTTTAGCCACATGATTGAAGAAAGCACTTCAATGCAAGTTTTTGGCAAGAACATAATAAAAACTATTGAAAAATTAAAACTTTGAAGACGTCTAGTTGAAAATGGGAATTTAGCAAACTCTTCTTTGCCGAATTCAATCTCTTTAGAACACGAATAATAATAATTATTCCCGAAATTCAATGGACGTTTTACTATTTTTTATTTAAAAAACTGGACGTAGAACAGTTCTAACTCAATCAAACTGCAAATAATATTTGATGCATTATTTGGGAAAAACATGAATATTTATGATACTGTCTATGTTTATTAGATGTAAATAGATTTAACAGTTATCAATACTTTGATAAAAAAACATCAGGTAGAACTCAAGATGAAAGTGTTGAAGCAGGTGAGGTAGAATCTAATTATGAAGGTTTTCAAGTAACAGAAAATCAAGATGAACTTTGAGATCCAGATTATTCACTATATGTTTGCATTAAAGTAGCTAGAACTGCAGTGGAATATTTTAACGTTCACCAGTACGAAATACAATTTAGCAAAAATATGTAAACGTTATAATTATTTCAACGTTATAATTAATTTTTGACTGCGGAATACACTGGAACAGTTTAGTTCATATGATAGAAAGATTTTTGAAAATCTGGCTATAATAAAACTTTTTTAAAGATTTACAACATCAAAATTTGCTTGAGAGTATTTCTAAAATAATGCTTAAAAATTTAATAAACTTCAAAATCTTCATTAAAAGTTTTAAATTGAAAAAATCCAAATTATTGTTTTTCATTAAGTTTACATAAAAAGACTTACTCTATATTCTTTTTAACTTTGTCATCTGGCTTAGAAAATGAATATAAAATTACTGACCAAATCATATAAAAAGCAGAATCATCATAATCAAAAATAGCATAATTTGTATTATTTTCTTTTCTAGTCCAGAAGTTAATTTCTAAATTATCTTCATCTAATATCTTCATCTGATAAAGTATTTCTTGTAAGCTATTTAAAAAGAATTTAAAAATTGAATTTTCAGTGCATAACCGCTCTTTTGTCAATTCCCAATGTTGCTTAGACAGTTCAACTTGCTAAAAATTTACATTTAATAGAAATAAATATTTAAATTTACCTCTGCTGTTCCAACGTTATCCAAAACATTGTTTATTTTGTAAATCGAAAATTTTTTATTTAACTTATTTCTTAATTTATCCATTTCCTCGCCTAAAAATAAGAAAATAATACGCTGATAAAAAAATTGTTAAAATTTTACTGTTGGACGTAGAAGATGGCTGCGGAAATATATTAATGAAGGGATAAGCTTGTTTGATATCAAGTGCTTCACTTATGTTCTGATTTCATTTATCAAATATAAAAATAAAAGTTTGTCATACCAAATTATTTTCTATTTGAAGTACAAAGATAATACAATTTCCAAAGGTGTTTAAAGCAGTAGATACTTCTGTCGTCAAATTTGGAATTTCAATAACTTTCCTTAATTCCTCATTAAATATTTTGACTAATTCCTGAGCTGATTTTCCTTTAGTACACGCAAATAAATTTGATGGCATATGCTCCATTAAAAGAGAAATATAGTGTTTTAAATTATTTTTTAACTGAGCAAATAATTAACATTTATTAATTAAAATATACAACTAACAAGAGACTCGTTAAGATATTTTAATTTTGATAGAAGCCAATAAATACCATCATAACCAATATATTTGCAAATGGTTATCATATGTTCTTTTCCTAAATAACCATTATACAATTTCATTATAACTTCAAAACAAGAGTTCAAAGTTTTGCTTCCCCATAATTGATCGATACGATCATGAACTGTTGACTCCAAAGGTCGAGATCTATACGACTCTAGCATCGGTACAAATCTAATAATAATAATAATAATAATAATAATAATAATAATAATAATAATAATAATAATAATAATAATAATAATAATAATAATAATAATAATAATAATAATAATAATAATAATAATAATAATAATAATAATAATAATAATAATAATAATAATAATAATAATGATAATAATGATAAAAATAATTATAAAAATACTTAATTAAAATCATAAATTACTAATAATAAGTACATTTATATTTTAGGTTAGATTTTTTTATTCTAGGTGAAATTCTTTTCAATAACCACTATTGTATATGAATCAAAGATTGATAGACACCTGGGATGCACAGAGTTGTGGTAACTAAGGGTCACATAAGAGCACGCCTTGTAAAGATACTTTACATATTATATTTTATTTACAATGTAAAATTAGATTATAAAAAATAGTGTAAAAAATACATAAAGTAAATAAATTTCTATTTTATTATTAATTTTACTGATGGAATTCCGTTGATTTTACAATTATTCTAATATTTGGTTTAAAATTTGTCGTGGGCTAAGAGTAAAAGTGACCCCAAATTTTCGTTTTTCAAACGATTTCTATTTTTCGATTTTGTAATATTCCTGATTGAAAAAGTTTGTTCTCAGATTTATGATGAACCGAAGAGACTTGCACATTTTAGTGCATTATTAAATAATGACGAGTAGCGCATTTTATCGCAACAATGATAAAACTTTAATAAATCTCCGTCCTTAATTTATTTTTCATTTCCATATCATTTTGGAGATCAATAAGTTCAAGTTGGACTTATTGAGTGCGTTTACAGGTAGAATTGCAAACGAGTAGTTAAACAGATCATCCAAAGGTTTTATTTTCTTTTAAATCTGAAAATCGAGTATTTAAACCCGACTCTAAATCATCCATTTTTTCAAAGTACAATGGCTTCAAATCTGCACGAAGCTTTTCAGAATTTTTTTTGTAAATAGGAAAATGAATGTAATTCAATGCTTAATTTTATGGGAGTTTGTGACTCTTCACTGGTTTTTGTAAAAAAAACATTGTCTGCTGTCCTTCCACTTATCGCTGTAAAGATGATAGTCTTTGGATACGTTATACTTGAGATGTCGGATGCCGATTTTCATAAGAATAGTAGTCCTGCAAATCAAACAAATAATCTTATTAACAGATTGCACAAAAGATATTTTCCGGTCCAGCTATCTTGGAATTGTCTATTTTTATTTTGAACTTTGCGTTTACAATATGGTCCTGGTTTATCCTTTTTTTATTTTATTAAATGGGTTATGATTAATATTAAGTCTATAGTATTAAAAATGCTCATATAGTATCAAAACTAAATTTTCTAAAATATTTGATACGATCATTTTTTTGATAATTAATATAAAGATCTATGTCAAATATTTATTACACTGCCCGAGATATAATCGTTAGTGAATCTTAAACAAAACTTTATATTTCGTATACCCAAGTCTCTCTCGGGCATGCACAAATTTTCCAGTAACACTTACCCAAGTTACGCTCGGGCATGTGCGTTAAGGGGTTAATGATCTACTTGTTATCCAACCATTCTTAGCCACTACTATGGTCAGAACTCTGAACACAACCAAGCACTGTACTTATTTAAATAAACGTGGTAGAGCTGTAATGCGGAGCAAAGCATATTACTAAAGCTGAGAGTTTTCAGGTCAGTCAGGCATCCGGTAGTGTTCTAAGGTTCATAGCGTGGGCTGCGCGATGTTTTGGTTGAATTAGTTAAGAGAAAAATTCAAAAACCGCTAATCGTGACAATTCCGCAATGGGCCAGTACCACGGCAATAGGTGTAAAACTAAAAACGCTAAATAAGGTTCATCCTCAGTAGGCAACGGGAGGTCGACGACATCCGACGACCACACCTGAAGTCGTAATTGCCATGATTGGTTGTGGTCTCTGTTATCTCGACGTGTAAAGGGCCGCGATCTGTGCATCAGTGATATACATTAACAGATAATATAATCACCTATTATATTAACGTTAGTAAGAAAAATTATACTCAAAAAATATTAAAATCAAAAGATTGGAACTATTTGAAAATAACTGAATTCAGTAATAGTAAAATTTTAAATAAATTTTTTATATTTATATTTAATACTTCAAATATTTACCTATTAGTTCCACTATTAAAAGAGAAATTTGGGCAAATAATTTCTGTTATCTCTTTAATAATGAACTCAGATACATTTCCGAATGTAGATGTTGTACTTTGAGTTATCTCAGCTAATACACAGTCAAAATCATCTAATTCCAAATATTTAGATAAATTTTGATAACACAAACGGTGTATAGAAATTAACGAATCGAATTCCTGAAATGAAGTTAAATTAATCAACATAATTTTAAAAATTTTCTTTATATATTATAAATAATAAATCAATAGTTCAGCTATGAGAAACGTAATTTCACAGTTATCCATTTAATATTAACAGCAGGGTTGATTGGTATATTTAGGTAAACGTTAATTACTGTTACTGACCTTAAATTGTGAAACAGGAAGGAAATGCATAGATAGATATAAAAACCAAGATCTAACAGCCAGTGGTGTTGTGCTATTTTTTTTTACCGGAACGCGTATATATAATTATATAGACAGGGCCGATCCTAGGTAGGCGGCCGCTCTGTGCGGTCTCATGTCCCAAATTTAACGATGGGGGGGGTGATTTTCCATGATAATCCTGGCGGCGACGTTTTTTTAGGTTTCATGTCCCAAATTTGACGACAGGGGGAGATTTCCCCCAATTTTCACCCGTCGCCAGGATCGGCCCTGTATATAGCATTAAAAGGAAAGGAAACGAAAATCATTACGAAACCCATTTTGTGTGTATATATATGTGTGTGTGTTTATTACAATAATAGAAACGTTTAATAAAAATTAGTTAACAAATTATATAATACGCATATTAGATACTCAAACAATATTGCATAAATATTTTTAACAATACATGAAATCAATACGTCAGCCAATTCTCGTTATCAGAAGGAAGTACCAAAAAGGAAGTACCGGAACGACGTACCTAGTATACATCGAATAAATAGTTCAAAAAGAACGAATGATACGTGTCATCTAAGAATTTACCCTTTGTTAATTGATGATAAAAAGTGAAAAGACTGAAATGTTTGCGTTATTATCGATATATTGATGAAAAATTGTTTGAAATTCAAATTTTGAATTCTGTCCTTTTATTCGTAAACGACATCATGACGATAATGCCCTAATAATCATTAAAATATATAATGATAATTGCAGAAATTGCTTATGCTAGCAGTGCACATGACTTTTATGGATTATTAGGGCATTTTATCAAAATATGTAATTTTTCAAAAGTTGGATAAAATCTCCAATGTCTTCAAGTAAATGTGAATAACCTAAATTTCTACAAAATAGCCTCGACAAAACAGTCCAACAAAATTCTGACTAATGAATTTAAAAATACCATCTTACCTAATTTTCATTAATAATTTACGAATATAATTAAATTGTTGACAAGTAAATTATATAATTACTCATTACCGCACATGCACAATCTACTATTAGCGGTTGGGCTATATTATAGGGATTGTTTTATCCGGACAACATATAAAAAACAAAAAAAATTGACTACACAACTAATGCTACGAATTGTTGACAAAAGCTCTACTTCGACTATCAAAATAAACTATGTTCGTCAACATTTTGGAAATAAGTAATTTTTCAAAAGTTGGATGAAAGCTCCAATCTCTTCAAGTAAATGTGAATAACCTAAATTTCTACAAAACTCTTAATTAAAAAATTCTAAGTCGATTCGAAAATATAACAGTAATCGATTACTATATTTAACTTAACTCATAAACTATAAATTAGTTATTTACAATTTACAGGTTAAAACAAAGCACTTAGAATACTTCTAAAACCTCACACACAGTAATTGGAATAAAATAATTCATTTAATTTATGCACATCATTTTATTATTAACCATATTTGTAAAATAAACAGTGTTAAAAAATTCTGGTGTTTTATGAAATAAATGTCGAAAAATAGGTATTGTACAATTTGGTTAATTATTAGAAATTAGAATAATTTTGATGCACTCTACATTAATAAATACTTAAGAGCAAGTGACAGTTAACCTCTTTTTGGTTAACACTGAGTAGTTCTGAATGTAGACCATTTTCAACAAAGAAATTATAAAATGCAAAATTTAACAAATAATTTTTAAATTTAATGAAATATAATCAATTTTAATATTTAATATCAAATGAATTAGGACTCACCAGAATACTTGTTAATCCATTTCTTTTAAATTTTCTGATAATTGCTTCCAGAGATTCGTAAAGAGATTTATTAATTCGATATGATATCAATTTGCAAAGATTAAATGACCTTCCTAGCAACTGCAAATGGCGTTGTTTCATTAAAGTTACGTAGCGCTCTGGTGGTGGATTATTGATATTGCTTTTACATGAATTATTAATGTGGTTTTTAAAACGCTTATTAAGTAACATAGATGAAGCAAATTGCTTGTAAAATATAAAAATTTGATCACTGAGCCTCACTACTAATTGTATCATCATAAAGTTAACTTCTGCTTCTATTTCATTGTAAAGAAATTGTCGCTTAAACTTTTTAAGAGCACAAACAGCGGAATCATTGTATAAATCAAGGGGATATAATAAATACTCTATATATGCCGGATCTTGAGTGTCTAATATGTGATTTGTTAGAATACATGGTATTGAAGTTTCAATAGGAAATTGAATTCTTTTACCATTAGTCATTTCTAAGAAAAATTCTCGATACCATAACTGCGATAAGTCACAAGAGATTGAAAGTGTATCTAAAGTTTTAAATTATAAGAAAAATAATTAAATTATTTTAATGAATAATCTAACAAAACTTTTTGTACATAAATCTGAATGTTTACCAACTATTATTATTCAATAAATCCAATACGGTGACAAATAAATTCCAATTGTTTACTTATCAAAATTGGAAAGGATATTATTATTAGAAAACAAATTCTACTTGTTGATTGAAATAAATTATAATAAATCCATGTTTTAACACCATAGTAATAAATCAAAGTAGTATAATTATCAAAGAAACTTAAAAGTGTAACAATATGAAATTTTTCGAATATTTGAGTAATAAAGAAAATTATTTCAAAATTTTTCAAGTGACATTTGATAAAATAACAGATTAAATTCCTCGACTTTTTTTAACAGATTACGACTCAATTTTCTATTCAAACTTGCTTTGAGTTTTTTCAAATTTTAGACTAAATATTTTTTCAATATTTTGTGTGACGCAAGCAAAGTTTTTTTGGTTATTTTAGTTTGATATTGTATACTGATTTTATTTTCAGGTTTGTGATTTTCAAAATTCTAAAAAGTTTATTATATATTCTGACTTGTTCAAATTATGAGGTGTATAAAATTTATGTTGATTAGTTCATTATAAGCAAATATTATGAACATTATCAATTTAAGTACTATAAATATCAAATAATAATTGCTGGATTTACATTATATTGTTTACATTGTACAATGTATGCAATAAACTATGATAACTGTATGCATATAGTTTAATGGCACGACCTAAAATACTATGATATTATAAATGATACTTAGTTATAGCCAAGGAAGTTAATCGATGTATAAAATGAAAATAAAAAAATGCATACAATGGAATTCGTCCTTTAAAATAATTTTCATTTTTAAAAGATACTTTAACAAAATAAATGCCTTTAGAGAAAGTCAAATGTAATCGTTTTATTGCCATTTCTTATGATGTTGCGAAATAATAATAATTAACATAACCGATATCTGGAATGAAATAAGTTACAATTTGAGAAATATAAAATCTTTTAACGAATAAAAAAAATTTCAAGAAAAATTATTTAACGGAATTTTGTACCTGCAAAATTAAGCAAATAAGACCAGAAAAAGCTTTTCTTATGAAATTCTTCCATAATAAAAAGACTCTGTTGATCAAATTCTCTTCTTAATTTATTTCTTGTTTTATTTTGGAATAAACTTTCCACTATGCATCTTATAAGATAAAGCTGGGTTGATCCAGGAGGTATTTTACGAGTTTTTAGTTGGCTCTTCATATTTTCAATAAATTGTAACAGTTCGGCAGCACCTTTTTTCTTGGATAATGTACTTGCCTTATCGGGAATACTAATCTCCAATTCGTTAGAAGCTTTCTAAAATATATTTTAAACTTCAATAATAATTCAAAATTATAATTATTTTATAATTATTGATCAAACAAGGTTATCAAACCGTTCCCGGAGAAATAATTAGTGAATTACTCTTGTATATATAGTTTGATAAAATGGCCGATACAGCAACAATGAAAAAATCAACTTTTAGAAATAAAAATCAAATAGGAAAAATGAATTTCGAAAACCATGAAATCATTAATTTCAAGAAAAAGAACAAAATTTTAGTCATGATTTCAACGAGAGACAATAAATTTTAACCAGTTTCTAAAATTGAAATCCAGAACAACGTTCTTATCAATAATGTTATACATGTCGCAAGATTGTTCGAATATATTAAATAATCTATGTTCGTCCTGTAGTAGGCAAGGTCATTTAAGTTTTAGGTGTTTCGAACTAATTGAATCATTTGGAATCTCAACAATTATTAAAAAGATTAGAAGTGTTAAAAAAATTTCAAAATTCAAAAAAATTAATACAGTAGTCCAAAAATTTATTTTTTCATGATCATGGTAAAGAAATAACATTAAAATTAGATACCAAAACACGATGGAACAGATAAATCAATGGCGTCACGCGATTTTGGCTGATTTTTTACTCCCTCCTTCCGTTCATCACAAAACTTTATACCCCCCCCCCTTCAAATATTACGTCACAAATCTTTGGTCCCCCTAAAAAGACGTCTTTCATATTTGAAAATGTTTCAAATCACTTTATTGACATCTTAGAATGTATTTAGTGTAATGCTGCACTCTAATATCGTATGAAAAACATGTATTAAAAGGAGGCCCTGGGAAGCTAAAATTAGTATATGATTCTGTTGAAAAACAAAAATATTTAAGATGTGACGTCACAGTTATTAAACACCCCCCATACTCCTCGTCACAAATGTGATCCCTTCCCTTTAGGTGCGTGACGTCATTTATGGGAGGCCCCTAAATCGATACACTAAAAACATTTTTTTGTTTGAGAGAAAGTATCCATAAAGCCATCGTAAATCTTAAAATGCTTATGGCCATGATTTTGACTGATACTAAGTCTGAAAATATTCAGAAAATAGTTTCCAATATTTTGTCTGTAAAACTTACAGTAGATGCTTTGTGTCAACGAGATGCAAATCTTTTGACTGCTGATACGGTATTTTCTTTTATGTTGAGAAAACTATAAAACGACAGATTCGGACAGGAATTAAAAATACACTTAGTGACTCTTATAAATCAATGTCGAAGGGATATTTCAGCTTTATATAAATTTCTACTTAATGATGGGATAGATAAAATTTATCCCATATTTTCGAGACCTTCAAAAGAAGCATTAATAAAAATTATCGTAAATATGGTGAAACGAGTGTCACACTCTGACAATGTGGATCTAATTGAAGAAAGTTAAAATGGGTTGATGGAGAATTCCTCCGAAATACAATTGGAACCTTTTGAAATGGCGAATCAGTTGCGAAATGAAACACCGGAGCAACTTTCACCCAACAAAGTCGTGTCTATAAGAAGTAAATCCTTATTGGCAAAAGTTTGAAGTGAGGTAAAGATGATGAAGGGATTAAAGAATCTCTATTGCAATTAGTGTATGATTATATTTTAACACTGCCCGTGTAGAGCTAACGAAGCTTTTAAGTTTCTGGTCGACTTTGTACAAAAAAGATCAAGATTAAGGGATAAATCCCTTACTATGATATGCTTCTTACATGCACATTTTTTATCAATAAACGAAACGTAATGCGTGAAATTATGCAATAATATGACCTGTTGATATTTTTAATTTACTTAATTGTTTTGTATAAAATATTGGAAAATAGAATGAAATAAAATATTTTTCTACACATTAAATAATCGCTGTTTTTATTTTATAAGAATTTTTTGGTTGGACAAATATTAAAAATAATTTTTTTTGAATATAAAAAAAATTTTCCAATTCAGAGATTACGATATTGATGATTTTGAATATCGGAATATCGGAATCCAAATTTATAAGATTTTTTTCAATCCCTAATTACATGTAAGCAATACTAAAATTTTGAAGACTTTAAATATTGAATGTAATGCATGTTTCACTGATTATTTGAAATGTTCTCCGAAGAGTGCAGCGGCTACTTTGGCAACTTTGAATTAATTGGTACTCAATTAACCGAGTACTCGTTGATTTTCATGATTTTTTTCATTACTCGGTTAACCGGATAATTTCGTCGAGTAACCGAGTAGCTTACTTTATATATATATATATATATATATATATATATATATATATATATAAACTTTTTCAAGCAAAAAAATAGAAAATTTAATATTTGTTATTGTTTAACAATCTGGCAATTTATATTCTAAATTAACCAATTTATGTATAACCGTACTTCATTAAATCACCATCGAGGATATTCTTTTTTCTGTCATATTTTGATTCTACGATTACCAATACTAACTTTAGTTTTTCATTCTGATAATGCAGTGGTTCTCAACCTTTTTCAGATAGAGGTACCCTAACGGAAAAATTGACGGCACCCTACTCTTTTTATAATAATATTTCAGCTATAAAAATAACAAGTTTTGTAAGTTTTATATTTAATAAACTAAATCTTTTATAACATATATTAATGTGAAATTTGAACTTGATGCTTTTTGCATATCTCCTTATTATCAAGTCGCGTATTTGACAAACATACTCTTAACTCATTCTCAATTGAGTTCAGTTTTTGCCTTTTCTTGTTCTTAATATTTACCAAAAGTAATTGATATATGTACCGCTATTTTAAGTAACTCAAAATCTTTTTTAAAATCATCCCTTATATAAAATTAATAAATTTTCAATAATAAAATTAGCAGAGCTTGCGGCACACTTTTCATATCCCTACGGCACCCCGGTTGAGAAACACTGAAAATGATTGATTGAATAGATAAAATTTTTATTAATCAATTAATTAGTTTGTGTTTTATATCTATATGACATAATGACCCCTTTTAAAATTGAAAATATTTTATATAAACTGCTTTTTTTAATTGTACCAATTTTGAAAAAAAATGAGTTAAAGCTAGATCCAGGTAAACATGAATGTCTATTATGTATGTTCATAAGCCAATAATATACCCACGAATTGAATAATATAATATAACTGTAAAAATATGATTTTTGAAAGTGGCGTAATCTCGAAATGAAGAAAAATCGACTTTCATTTATAAAGGCTCATTAATTTGTAATTTGATAATTTAAATATTGATTAATTTTGATTAGTTCATAATATCCCTTCTGTACCCTTTTAGTTCCTGATAAACTTGTATTTTATTATTCTTTTACAACCTTAACGTATTAAGTATTTAATTTCACTAAATTAAACTGACAATCAGTAAAATATTTGAATATATAATCAGTGATGAATTAAGTAATATAACTTTAACATGTATTAAAATAAAAATTACTGGATCTAATCCAATGGCCCATATAGATTGAAGAATAAACGGTAACTGATTAGTAATCTTCTTAGAAATTTTATTAAAAATTTCATGCAGAGAAATATGTAAGAAAGTTTGCATTTCAAAATAAATATAAGGAATGATTGTTTCCATAAAATGACATTCCATTCGACTCAATTGAGTTTGAATAGTTTTAATCATTGCAATAACTTCTATAAGTGCAAACTTTTCTTGAGAATCATAATTATATCTTGTTGCCTAAATAGAAACCATTATATGATTTTTGTTTTAAAGCGATTTATACAATAATTTATGCAGTAAACGGTCATTTTTCAATTTAATTTGAATAAATTAAAAAATAATAATTACTGTTGTTGGAAATTAAATCATTGAATTAAATCATTTAATCACTGTTTGTTGAAAAATAGCTGTGTATAACTTAAAAAGTAATAAATTAAATATTGACGGATTACTTGTGAACAAAACGTTTAGGTAAGAAATTATATTAAATACCATAAAAAGGTCGCTAAGTAGAAATAATTCTACGAAACTTAGTAAATTTAATACGAGAAAGCATTGAAGCTTGCTGATAAAAAAACATGATTCAACGAAGGATACATCAATAAATTAAATTGGTCTGAACATCTGGAATGGTAAAGACTTATTTATATTAAGTAATATGATTACAGAGTATTTATAAAACAATGGCGAATATTTGTAGACTGAAACACTACAAGAACGTGTGCTAAACCAATATGATTTAAAATAGAAAAATACAATATGGACTAGGAGTCTAAAAAACAATAATAAATTTGAATTTGAAATAATCCTTAAAAATGTAAACTTTTATACCAAAGTTGATCAACATGGAACGTATTTATTAAATAACAAAAAAATTATATATATATATTTACAAACTTTTTCATAATCTTCAGCCTCCTTAGGAATTTCTGTATTTAAATGGGAATCAGCCAAATGTCCCAATTTCCAACTAAACTGAAAAAAAGTGAAAATGAGTGATTTAAAATAAAAAATAAGTAAAAAAAAGATATGCAAACTTTGAGATTTGACTCATCAATAATAAACTAATGTTTGTAAGTAAAATATAAAATGAAATTATTTGTTAAAAGATTTAAAAAATTATAATTCACTTTTTTTGATTGATATTATCTGGAATACTTTATCGCGCATTTTTCAAATGCAGAAATCAATTTTGAAACCAAGGATTTCTACAATGCTATAAAATATAGAAGTGCCTTATTATTTGAAATGTCGTGAAATCATACTTGTATAAGTTAATAAAGTAACGATGACCTATCTAAGAAATGTGTAACTAGTTATCAGTTTTGGTGTCAGAATACTCATTGCCATTTGAAATTGATAAAGACCAAAGAAGATGAAATTATTACTAATTTTAGTAAAATACTTTTCAGATTTGATTGTCGATTTGTTCTCTGATACGACTGAAGTAAAGTAGATACAGTTCAAGTTCGTTTATTTTCATTAAAGAAAAAAAATTATTTTTATACTGTATTTCGATTGGTTAATAATAGAAATAATTATGTAAATAAACTCAGCAATAACAAAAAATTTCAAATTACTTTCATTCAAAGCATTTTTTTGAAACAATGGCAAAAGCAGCGTATCTTGACAACTGTCAGAGATACCAGCAATGAATGAAATGGTGGATTTTTAAAAAAAGAAAACATGAATTATCTCAAGTGCCAGCAAATAACAACCTATAAAATGGAGAAATCAGAATAAAACCGAGATGAAACTTAAGAGAGAAAAATAATTTGAGTTCCAACAAAAGCACGTGATTGTTGTAATATTAAATTATTTTTATCGTAAATTGATAATCAAGTGTTATATTATCTGAAATTCGCTATTATTACAAACAGGATTTATTGCCAGATCAATAATTATTAGCTTAGCGCATTTTTAAAAATTGAATTTAAAAACTGGATTTCTGCAACCCGGTTATATAATACAGAATTTACTACAGGATACAAATTTTCATAATTTACAATATGAAGAAATTACGTTGTACCAAAAATTAATTACTAGATTATATTGCTAACCTAAAAGGGTAGGATGTAACTCCAAGTAGAATACTTAGCATTGACGGCCACATTTTTCTTTAAGATTTTATCAACAAAAAATAAAAATACTCAATATTGTTATTTCATTTTTTTACTAAGTCGAAAATATGTGGTAAACATAAAAAATTTAAACAATAGACATGGAGATTATCAAAATTTTTACAAAATTATAAATTGTGAACAATTAATTACTGTATCTATTATTTGTGTTGTCCACTTAGAAAGCAATTGCAGAGATTTCAATGCTAAATCATAAGCAGATTTATTATTTTCTTTGGATTCTTCGTTTTGATTTCTTACATTAGCATTTGAATATTTCGCTAATTCTGCAGTCAAACTAGTATATTCAGATCTGAATTTTTAAAAAAATTTAATAAGTATAAATATTCAATAAAAGCAATTTATTTATATATTCAGAGCACTTCCAAGAAAAATAAATTATTGAATAGCGGAGATAATCGTCAATTTCCATTGTAAACATTGTAAAATAAACAATTAAACAGTTGTTTATATAATGTATTAAGAATTAATATTAAAAACTTTCTAAGTACAAAACTGAAAGTGAAACAAAAGACATAAAAAAGATAATGCAAAATTTTAATTGTTAATTTTCGAAGTACCTAAAACAAGAAACCTAGAACCGCGGATTTAATTAAAAAGAATGATGAACCAAAGGAATCCGATAATTTTAAATGCATTTCACGTTTTCAGGAATCAAAAATTGAGATAACGAAATAGTATTCTAAACGTGAATCAGGCGAAACGGATTATAAAGTCATACATATAAGAGTAGACGAAAATAAGCACTGTAAATTCAAAGACTTGTGAAGAGAATAAGAATTAGAAAAAAACAAAAATCACTTAGAATAAAAAATGGTTCAAAAAATCTAATTTCAAGAGAAAGTTTAATTTTGTTATAACTATAGTGATTCAAATCATATTTCCATACATGAAAAAGTGAATATTGTTACAAATCAATTAAAAATACAATCATGTAAAAATCAATATTTTTTGGTGTGAAAAGTAACCTTGGCAAATGAAAAGTTGAAAACTTAACGAATAATTTTAAAGTGATCGGATACACCTAAAATGCGATAGAACCAAAAATCTAATTAATTAAGTTCATTAATTATTCAAGAAAAGCTCAATAATAACTATAAAACTTCTAGAAATGACAGATTAAGTGAATAATAAATAAGGCGGTAATAAAATATTGCATGGCCCTTAATCTTATTCAACCCTCTTCAGTGGAACCAAAGCTACTATGGTCCCCTGGATCGTTCCAGCACCCCGGAATAGGCGGTCTCGCCACTTTGGAAATCACTGATCTAAATCATCTAATAATACCTCATTTAAATATTTTACAAATAAAATATATAACCAAATATATTTGACTATGAATGAGTGGTGAAATATTTTTTAAATATATTGTAATTTGAAAATGAAAAAAAAATCAGCGGTGAAGATTAAATAAAGTTCTTATTATATTACTTAAAGCTATAATTAGTTGACATTAATATAATATCGAACAATAGTTTTGTAATTAATAGGATAAACTAAATATTAACTACACACCGAAATTGCAAAATATGATTCATGATTAAACCTTGAGTAGAAATTTTATTATTTGTGTTCTCTGGCCATTTACTTGAATCGTAATTAGGTGTAGCTTTAATAAAACAAAATGGATAAATACTCATATCACCAAATACATTGACAACTTCGCATTCCTGAATGATAATACAAAATATTTTACTTTTAATAAAGATTTACCTTAATAATTTGATCTATTTTTGACAAAGGAAGTTTCCTATTTCTATTTATATTTGGACTAGGGGATGTATCCATTAAAAAAAGTGAAAATGCAATAACCTAGAAAAGGAAAGAAATTAAAATTTCTAAATTAATTATATATAAACACAGGTACAGTGAAACCTCGATAATTCGAAAGTTTCAATAATTAGAAATTTTCTACGGCAGTTATAATTATTTAGAATAACCCAATAAATCGAATTTCAATAATTTGAAGTTATTTTTTAATAACAAAATGTCACTTATCTGCGCTGTTATTTGAATTGAGTTTCGTTTCTATAATCAGAATAAATAAAATAATTATATCCCATAACTTAATTCAATATAATTTTATTTAATTATCACATTCTCCAATGATAAGTTCGAATTCAACTGATCAAGATAGGATGGCATCTTATTGTTCCGTGCCAAACGCTTATTTTCCTCACTCTTATCTGGATTTCCGTCGATTATCTGATTATCACTGGGTTCGATGGGTTGCTTTGACAACACTAGGATGTCTGCAATATATGGCGCGGTACGTCATCAACCTTTATGTTTGTTGGCGAATTTATATCAGTGATGACTCCACTAGTCCACTAAGCAGTGCGTTTGGTAGAGACTGAATTTATAACAACTTTCTGGCCAGCTTTAAAATCACTAGATCCCCTATGAATTTTCCAGTGATATTTAAATCACCTCTGAAGGAGCTGTTCGTAGGTTCTTGACGTCCTTGTGTGCATAATAGTACCAGAAAACAATGCCGCATGGGTCCGAACGGATATCATAGAGAGTGGGCATCCTTGTTTAACTATCTTTATAATCGGTACCAAATCCGATTTTTCTCCCTCATAATGAAAGAACGTGTGCACTCCCTTATAGATGTATTTGATCAGAGTAATCGTTGCTTCACATTATCTTCAATTATCTTCAAGATGTGCCATATCAGATGGTGGGGGATTGATTCAAAAGCATCTTCAATGTAGAGCTACATGATATGAAGAGTTTTTTCACCATCATTGAGTAGCCCATTAACATGTGAATTGTGGAATGGTGTTCAACACAGCCATCAGATTCTCCGATAACTTTCTGATAATAGCAGATGAGCTGGTCTTTTTGGATACATTGCAGAAGTCTATCATTGATCAAAGTTGAGAATATCCTGTATGATGTGTTCATGATTGCTAGAAGCCTCCAAGATCCAGCTATGTGGGACATATCGGATTTCCCAATTTTCATGATGAGTTTTGTCTTGAAAGTTCTCCAGCTGTCAGAGACCTGAAGTCGTCTCAGGATATTGTTCCACATGGAAATTAAGAATTTTTGGTCTGTGACCAAAGGTTACCTTATCCCCAATCTGCATATGATCAATTTTAAATCTTCAGCAGTCGTCTGATTGATCCTATTGATCTCGATATAACAAGAACTGTTTTTGTACACGATGCTAAGCTGCGGAACCACATCACTTGCGAATGTTCAAATGAAGCTGCTCGTCGTCGGTCAGTTTGGAGTACCCAAGTTTTTCCACAATCCGGATAGTTCCTCCTTCGGTTTGTTTTTGAATATTTTTTGACGCATATTAGTTGGAATTCCGTTTTCTTCTTTAGATGCAATGAATTGGTGATTTTTCTTGTTTTGTATTTTTCTGAAAGTATATTGGTGTTTATCTTTTCTATTTCTGATAAGGAAGGTTGACAGAATGCATCTTCTTTATCCATCTGGATGCAAAGGTCATCAACAAGTTTCCGATACTTTCGCATATTGTGTTCCGCAAATCTAAAGCTAATAAACGACTCTATTTCGAATTTCAGGCTATCATTCATTAGTCAAATATCCGACACTCATATTGGTGCACTCGTATTAAGGCATTTCGCAAAACGACAGATGTATTATGCGGATTCTCTACTTGAAGAGCAGCGCGGATAGTCAATCTTTTTGAGGATTACCTGCATCTCAAACACAATACTATGTAGATTCAAGATACTTTGCATAATGTCATAAGCAACTCAGAATTGGTCATAAGACTATCTTCATACATGTGATTTAGTAGAACAGCGAATCCCTTTCTTTTACTTAGAATCTAAATTATAGATAAAAGAGGAACTACAAATTCCCGCTTCCTGACATAGGCATCATGATCTCGTTCCAATCTACAAATCTATGGAATTGAAAATATTCAAAGAAAATCTTGAATCTTTGTTGCAAAATTTAATATGGTGTAATTTTGCCACCTTACTAACATGGAATGACAAAAATAAACAGTCAGATCAATTGCTCCAGACAATGCAAAACAACAAACTGTAAAAATTAGACTCCAATTAAACCTTTAAAGTACTCTTTTAACCATTTTGGTATGATAATTACGAGACTATTTAAAAATTCATCGTTTATTTTAATTTAAACATTGAATTAATTTTTTATTGAGTAAATTTCATCGCTGAAAAAAAGTTGTTAAATTTCAAATTTTGATGATTTTTTAATTATTTGTTTGTGAAAATTATATTAGTGTTATTGCCTCAAATAGGATGGATAATTTCGTTAAGATAATTACATGCAATTATTTATACTGGAAAAGAAACAGAAATAATCTCCAAGAAAGAATTAGGAATAAGTGGTCTGATAGTGTTGACTTTGATAAATACATATCTCGATCAAGAACATGTTTTGTACGTAGATAATTGGGATACAAGTCAAATTCTATTTTATTATCTTCATTTAAGATCAACTAGAGCTGAATGGAGCGCAAGCAAAAACCAAAAAGGTTTACCAAAATTAAAAGGTAGCAAAATAAATGAGAAGTTTTCATGCTCACAAGCTTTCGAAAAGATAATTGGAAGATTTAAGTAAGAAAGATAGAAATAATCAAACAATCACGAAACCTACAGCTATATTAGATTATAATTCAAATATGGGATCTATTGATTAAATCGATATGTAGATTATCTTTACAGAATCAGTTAAGAAAACAGTAAAGTGATGCAAAAAACTGTTTTTCAATCTACTTGATTTGTCTATTTCAATTCTTACGCGATCTATACATCTGCAAATCAAAGAAAAATGTTACTTTCAGATTTCAGAATACAAATTCTTGCAGAAATTTTCGCAAAATACGGCTCTTTTAAACCTGAATTACAAGGAAGGTAATCTATTTCTCAATCACCACTTTCACCTTTGTTTGAAGACTTTGGAGACATAAGATTTATTATCTAGAACAAGTGAGTAACTCACAGGAAGAAAATATTTTATTTTAAGTATCTTGAGCAAGATACACATGCATACATAAATCACACCTTTGACATTTAAACATACATTGCATAACTTCAACATACACACATAAATACATATTTTATAATTTAGAATATCTATTATTTACAGTTATCCTACATCCCTCTCATTTTAAAATGTTTGATCCATTCAAAATTTCTAATTTTCGATTTTGAAATTCAATCATATAGCCCAGCTGAGTGTCATTTTCCAGATACATTTGATGAACAAGAATCTAGTAGTCGCAATCAAATAAAAGTTCTTCAATAATGTAAAATAAAGACGTATTTTATTTATGGAATCTATATATAAAATACAATCTATGTTTGTTTGTTTGTCCTGTATGCATTACTACGCTGTTCATCCGATCGCCAAGAAACTTTAAGAAGACATGAGTACACTATTGCGAAGGTTTTAGGTATAAATATATTTTTAAATATCGCCTAGAACCGCTACAGATAAAAATTATAAATATGTTACATACTACTAACAAGAAATGCAGTAAGCTTATTTATTTAAATTTGAATATTTATTTTAATTTTACAAAATTGAAAAATTGAAAAATTATGTAGTGTCTTTTTCAAAAATTAAATCTTCTTGAAAACGATGCCCATTGGGAGAAAGCACTCGCTGATGTATCAAATACTGCTCAACCTCAGATAATATTGACAACGTGTTTTTTTTAACAAATCCGAAAGATCTTTGGGAAAAATACAAACATTACATGAGTAAAGACATCCTACGTCGTTTGAGAGCAACGAATCCGGACATGCAATTCACACCAAATGCATACAATAAGGGGTTGGTTTCGATAGAGAATATATGTTTGGCAATCGCTAACAATGGATTGGTGCAATAGGGCATATGTGTACCTAATCAATCTGCAAATGACGCATATCATCGTGATTTACAATATGAAACACACTTCAATGTGGATAATTTGGGTACATTAATTGAAAAGAATCTTCATAAATTGGTTCCAGAAGAATACTTCGTATATAACAAATCATGCAAGCAATTAAAAATCAAAGCGGCAGATTGTACTTCATAGATGCGCCTGGAGGTACAGGGAAAACTTTTCTAATTTCAATTATGTTGGCAACAATACGATCACAGAATAATATTGTATTGACAATTACATCATCTGGAATAGCGGCAACACTTTTGGATGGTGGTCGAACAGCACATTCAGGAATGAAATTATCATTGTATTTACAGACCAGTGAGACGCCAACATACAATATCACCAAAGTTCAGGAATGGGCAAAGTTCTCCAAACATGTAAAGTTATCCTATGGGACGAATGCACAATGGCACACAAAGAAGCATTGGAAGCGCTTGATCGTACACTGCAAGACTTAAGGGGAAATGGACAGCCCTTCGATGGAGTACTAATTATATTGTCTGGTGATTTTCGTAAAACTCTGCCAGTTGTTCCACGTTCAACACCGGCTGATGAACTTAATTCATGTCTGAAATCATCCGTTTTATGGCGAAGTGTTAAGAAATTTACTTTGAAAACCAACATGCGTGTTCAACTATAAAATGATGTATCCGCCGAACGTTTCGCAAAACAATTGCTGGATATTGGGAATGGGAAGATGGCAATCGACAGATCTAGACAATATATCACATAGCCAGCAATCTTTTGTAAAATGAAATCAACTAAAGACGAATTGATTCAAAAATATCACGCGAAATTACAAAAAATCATCAGTGGCTCAGTGCACGTTCTATATTAATCACTACCAACAATGATGTGAATGCCATCAATTTCAAAATGGAATACCAGGCAAAGCGACATGTAAGTCCATCGATACCGTGATTAATCAAGACGAAGTTGTCAATTACCCAACAGAATTCTTGAATTCACTGGATTTGCCAGGTATTCCACCGAACATTCCAATATTGAAAATTGGAGTACCTATCATTTTTCTTCGAAACATCAATCCAACACAACTTTGTAACGGTACGAGATTTCGGTTAAAAAAAATTATGAAAAATGTCGTTGAATCCACAATTTTGAATGGGAAATTCAAGTGAGAAGATGTACTGTTATCACGAATTCCAATTGTCTCAAAAGATATGCCATTTGAATATAAACGTTTACAGTTTCCGATGCGACTCGCTTTGCAATGACCATTAACAAAGTACAAAGGCAATTGCTTCAAGTAAGTGGAATAGATTTAGACCATTCGGTGCTTCTCACATGGACAACTATATATATGGCCACTTCACGCATGGGAAAACCTTCTGATTTATTTGTATACACACCGGACGAAAAAACAAAAAATATTGTATATTCGAAAGCACTCAAATAAATAAATAAATTTCAATGTAGTTTTAATTTTTTTGTCCTTGAATTTCCTTTCTTTTGAGATCGTAGCAACGCGGGACTGGTAAGCATGTTATATTAATAAAAAGAAGCTGATTGATTTTCTTAAAGTTTAATTTTTCGAAAACCCGGGACTTAAAGGGTTAAATAGATGGCACTTTGAATATTAACAACTTTTTTAAAATTGTGTTGTTATTTTTAATTATTTTTCATGATTCACATTGACTTTCATTGTTATTAGAATAATATAATGGATTTTTAAATTTAAATCTCATTATAGATTGTACCTGCTTCATCAGAAAAAAATTATTTTGTAAAAATCAGTAATTATAGGAAACATTTATTGTTTATCGGAAACATAAAATATTGATAAATTAAAAAGTTTTTAATCCTATCAAATATTAAATATAATAAAATTACAAAACAAAATAATAGTAAGCCTTACCAGGACTAGAGTATGTTTTTCTTCTTGATAAAGGTAAAACTTTTCGATGTACATCAAAACACAAAGATTAATCAATTCAACAAAAAAATCTTCAAATCCCGAAATTTTTATTAATTCACTTTTCAAATCACACCGTAGAACATGTTGTTGAGCTAAGTACATTGAAAAATCGGTAGCATCACCCGAATCAAGAATTTTTAGATGTTGTGCAGCCCTACATATTTTAATTTAAGTAAAATATATTTATGTTTACAGTATATTTGTAATAGATAATCACAAATATTATTTTTTTACAATTCAAATGGAAGTAGATATGATTGACCTACTTACGTATGTATATACGTGAACAAATATATCATTTATCAAATACATACAATATCATACAAGATGGTAAAATATTAGTAATTGATCATCACTTTCCTCGTGATAACAAATAATATTTAAAAATGTTTTAAAAAAATGTTTTAAACCATAAATTAAATGCAAATATCTAATGTCATCGGTTCTAAGGTGCGAAAGTTGATGAAATTACGTCTATTAAAATTTGAAAATTAACTTGTCAATCTATGGTTTGTAAAACATGAGAATACTTGAATTGAAGTTAGGTTAGTGCTATAGATTCAACCTAGAAACCGACAAAACCGTCGGGGCTACTGTAAATTGTCGCTGGAAATAAAATAATGGTATACAAACAAAATTAACGTATTTAAACAATAGAAAACACTCAAGCATTTCACGAACAACCTTTACTTTCAGATCTAGTTATTGAAACAAAATGTTGTAGAAGGGCACAATTATAGGCAGAACTTCAACTGTGACTGGAAAATGCTATTATTTTTACAATTATCACATGAACAATGGAGAAGAGTCCATCACTTGTCAAATAATTGCACAGTTAAAACTAATCATCCCGGATCGTTTAATACAAAATGGTTATTGGAGTAACAGACATAACTAATCACCAGATCGATAGAAGTTCGCAAAACCAACAAAAATACTTAAAGATCTAGAAAATGACATTAGTCACATTGTCAGTGAATTACTAGAAGTACAAGTAATTAAAGTGGACAACTCTACATAAAATTTCCCCTACATTACAACAAAGAAAAAGAATGGCGAAATAAAAATTTTTGTTGATTATAAAAATTTTGAATCTTAAAACAGGTAGATAAATAGATGAAAAAATTATCTTCATGGTCTCCATAAGCATATGCCATCTATACAATCTGACATAAATATGATCTACCTAGAAATATATTAAATCCCTAGCAAAGCAAATAAATCGCAAATCATTATAAGCTTGAAGATTTGATGTGAGGAAATCTTCAAGAAAAATTCGAAATATAGTTATAAAATATAAGACTAAAGGCTCAAAATAAAATCTTTGCAATTAGAATGTCAACATACATATCAATAATCAGTTTTTAAATTTGTGTTTGCTCGTTGAAGACAGAGAGCTGTAACATATTTCCTAAATAAATGATATAGTCATTATGATTAAACTTAAACGACTATATTGTGTGTATAACGACAGGTGGAGGCTACGTTATGTGAAAGATGGGAAGATATTTTAAATGTTGCAACGATTTATCGTGATAAAAAGCTGCATATTTAAATCGATGATTGATGTGTATTGAGCAATTTCTTGAGGAGGCAGACTTAGAATTTATTCATAATTTGGTTAAAATGGTTGACCTAGTAAAGGTAGCAGCAGACGCATTTTGTTGTAATGGCGCAACTCTTCCGTCAGCTGATAAAACGATATATTTTATGATGCACAATTTTGGCAACAGTGTTTGTGCGCTTCCGTTAAAAGAGTCATTTGATCGTCGAATAAATAAACGTCAGACTAGCGTATCTTCTTTGTTACAGTTTAACACAAAGGCAATAAAAACCACGAAGAATTGAATTTAAACCCACTGTTAAATTTTTGGTGTTTGAAAAGTGACAATAATTTTCATGGTTGCTAACGTAAAATCACTGTAAAAGAATAATTTCTTCTGTCGAAATTAGGCATCGAAACTGTATAGGATGTGGATTAAAATTTATTTCTACAAGATAGACTAATGAACTTAACTTAAAAATCACTTTGAAATTTAGAACAGTTAAGATATCCGTATATCAAGCATAATTAAAAAAGAGCTGACAAATTTTAAAATCGAGACACAACGTGGAGTAAACCGAGAAAATGTTACGAGGCTTTAAAATTAATACCACTTACGGGCGCGAAATCAGAACAGGTTTTGCCGAGGTGTAGGAAAACAGAGGCTAAAATAACATCATTAAATAATGAAACCTTAGACACTTTAATTTTATTGAAGCCGCACTTTAGGTTAAAATTAATAAATGAGTCGGAATTGTGTATTTTTTGTAATTGTTTGTTTTTTATTTTTGTGTTTTTACTTTAATTTTTGGCTGTTTTTAATACTTTTATTAAACCCAACATTATTCCTACAAAAATGAAGGTCAAGTGCTAACTAATACATAAATACTTATAGAATAAATGAGAAAATGCATATAAAATTTTGTCGAAACATCTGAAAATTGCAAAAAATTAAATTAAATTAACAAAAATTCAATTTAAGACTAACAATTATTTTGAAAAAATTCAATTAGATAGACTACTAACACTTAATAATAATTCCATAAACCTACTAACAATAACATATAGAAAATAAAAAGAACTATCTGTGAAAAACATGTATGAAAATATCCTATGGAAAATTTACAATATATGCATAAATCGAATAATCGCATATAACAGTGGTACGTAGACTTTGTGCCGCGGCCCATAGGTATGCCACGAGAAAATTATTTGTGCCGTTATAAAACTTCAGATGTTTTTATTTAAGTAATAAATAAAAATTATTTCAAAATTTGTCAATTACCATTTGATAAAAATAACGGTTTGTTTCCACGAATTTTTCAAGAGCACGAAATTCAAATTTACTTTATTTTTTAAATTTTAGATTATCACTTGATTTGTGCCCTGTCATTTCAATTTAACATTATAAGTGCCTCAAACTGAATTGTTTTCGTACCATTGGCATATAACTAGAAGATATAACGAATTCATTAAAATATTTTTAATGAATTTGTAAAATTAGAAGATAAAGACCATGAACGATAGATCAATCTTTACTCTATGTTTCTCTAAGGCTTAAATTCACAAAAACTTTCAAGAAAAGTGTTTCATATAAATCTCTGTCTAGTAAAGTTTATCTAGGCGCTGGATTAATAAATCGAAGAACTCAATCGATGGGTTTCTCAGAATAGAAAATACATAATAGAAGCAAATTTCATATCAAAGCTGCCGAAAAAACTACCGTAGCAGCTAAAGGAGAAACTTATTGTTGATGATAGTTTTCTTGTACAGGCAAACATCATTTAGCACTCAAGATGAGTTCCTGAAAAAATAACGTTAATTAAAACCGCGTTAATGGAAGCACTATTTGTACTAAAATATGAGTTTCCGTTCCTTCTGAATTTTTGAATTTTTAAGGGAAATCTTAAGAATAAAAACAAAGTTTGACAACATATAATTTTAACAGAATATTATGTATTTCATTTTAACTGCAAAATAAACTAAAATTCAATAAAACAAAAAAATAGATAACACAATGTACGTGGATGAACATAAATAAAATTTTTAATTTATTTTTCTTTAATAAAGTTATCTAAAGTTGATTGATTCGATATTTTTCTTTTTTCCTTAAACAATTCTAAATAGGACGATATTATGTTTATAACGCCTAGCTTTATCAAAGCAGACCTTTCGAAGTTGGGGTCATTTTCGCATAAATTTTCCAGTGAATTTTGAATTGTCCCAATATTATCATCTAAACATTGTTTTTGTCAGGAGTTTTCAGGAGAATCTTCGATTCTGGTGCAGAGTCTGTAATTTTAATTGGTCTTTACCAAACTATCAATAAGGTCTTCATTAGAGAGATCATGCTGATCGTTTTGAATTAATTCTTGCACATATTCCTCATCAACCTCATCAAATTCAATTTGGTTAGCTATTTCAGTTATTTCAGTAACAACATGTGGCGCATCATTAACTAATTCATTTTTACTAGCTTTAATTAGCAACCGATTCAAACAATTTTGAAGACAAGATGATTTCATTTCGATCCACGATGTACTAATAATAGCGTTCATGATATTGAATTTTTTTCCAAAATTCCTTTATGCTACATTGCTTACTTTCAACTGTTTCGAGAAGGTTTTTTAAAGTAATGCGAAAGTTGTAAGCCTTAAAGGTACCTATCACACCTTGATCCATTGGCTGTAATATCGATATAGTATTTGGAAGTGTGAGAATAACTTCAACTGGTAAATACATTTGAAGTTTTGCTAAATTGTGCGGATGACCAGGAGCATTGTCAATAATCAGCAAAGCTTTGAATTTCAAATTATTTTACTCACAATATAAATTTACAACTGGATAAAATCTGAAACAATATAGCAGTCATCCAGGCTTTTCGGTTTGTCATCCAAATCACAGGCAATGATTGTTTAAATTCTAAACTTTAGAAAATCCTTTAGTCGCAATAGGATTTTCTGAATGGTAAATTAATAGAGGTTTAATCTTAAAATCGACAGTTGAGTTCCCGCCTAGTAATAAAGTTAAACGATATTTCGCAACTTTAAAACCGGAAGCTGATTTTTCTTCTCTATATAAGAATTTTTTTGATGGCATTTTTTCCATAAAAGTTCGATCTCATCAAAGTTAAAGATTAGTTGTGGTGGATAATTTTTAACATTATAATTTCATTTAATGTTTTTAAATTCTTCAGCATATTCTTTGTAGGCATTGACTGATTCGCCGCAGAGTTTAATTTTCTATTTTCATTTGGCCCAAGTGAATTTAATTTCTAATTTAATTTTCAACAATATCTATTCTTGGATTTAATGTAAATGATTTTCTACGAATCAACATTTTAAATTCTGTTAATAAAATAAATAATTCATGTTACCTATGATTATTATGTTTATTGTTTATGACATAAGTTAAACTTATAAAACTCGAATTCTATCAGGTATTATGCAATACCTAACTTTTGAGAAAGTTTGCATTAAACAAAACGAGTCATTTTAATTTAAATCGAGATTTGCCTACATTTTGTCAAAATATTAAAGAAAATAATAAATTTAGTTTATTTAAAATAAATTAATTTGTATTTATTTTTAAACAAAGTGTAATTCAAATTTTTACTACAAATTTGAATTTTATTTGAAAGTAAACAATTTGTAAAAATAGAAGATCAATCATTGTGATGTAATTGTATTTGGAGATATAGCCTTCCCTGTCTTTTATATTATGTTATTTTAACATTTACAATTAATGTTTATGAATGTCTTCGTGTTTAATGATTATCTTGACTGTCTGGGTCCACAAATTATATCTTTGTTTCCTATTTATCTCAAATATGTAAGTACTGTGACCACATAGTAAATATTCTGTCTACTTTTTTTTAATCGGTCTTTCAGGTATTGATACATAGTCTTAATACATTGGGACCACACTTTCAGGCCAAGAATTACTGCGAATCTTCCCATATATGAAGGTATTTTCGATTGTATATAATGTGGATGCTTTTATCGATAAGATCGAATCCAATTTCTCAATAATTCTATTAGACAACAGTGAAATAAGACTAACTATCCGAGTATATTTGGATAAAATTGTTGCAACAAATAAGACGAAATTCGAAATAACGACTAAATGAAAAGTCTAAGATTGGTTGTTGAAAATAGTTCTAGGGAACTCATATTTTCCTTGTCTTCAATTTTCTTCAAAATATTTTTTCATTAATGTTAAGTAAATTTCTTTTTATTTTATTCATTTCGCTTCTAAATAACAAATTCAATATTTAAAAATCTTAAATAGCAAAATTGTATCGAGTATTATGAAACAAAAAACAATGGCTTAAATTCTTTGACCGAACATTTTGTTGCAAGCCATGGTTGGTTTGAAAAGTTCAAGGTTCGTTCAAATCTACACCACATTAAACTCTGCGGCGAATCAGCCAATGCCTACAAAGAATATGCTGAAGAATTTAAAAACATTAAATGAAATTATAATGTTAAAAATTATCCACCACAACTAATCTTTAACTTTGATGAGATCGAACTTTTATGGAAAAAATGCCATCAAAAAAATTCTTATATAGAGAAGAAAAATCAGCTTCCGGTTTTAAAGTTGCGAAATATCGTTTAACTTTATTACTAGGCGGGAACTCAACTGTCGATTTTAAGATTAAACCTCTATTAATTTACCATTCAGAAAATCCTATTGCGACTAAAGGATTTTCTAAAGTTTAGAATTTAAACAATCATTGCCTGTGATTTGGATGACAAACCGAAAAGCCTGGATGACTGCTATATTGTTTCAGATTTTATCCAGTTGTAAATTTATATTGTGAGTAAAATAATTTGAAATTCAAAGCTTTGCTGATTATTGACAATGCTCCTGATCATCCGCACAATTTAGCAAAACTTCAAATGTATTTACCAGTTGAAGTTATTCTCACACTTCCAAATACTATATCGATATTACAGCCAATGGATCAAGGTGTGATAGGTACCTTCAAGGCTTACAACTTTCGCATTACTTTAAAAAACCTTCTCGAAACAGTTGAAAGTAAGCAATGTAGCATAAAGGAATTTTGGAAAAAAATTCAATATCATGAACGCTATTATTAGTACATCGTGGATCGAAATGAAATCATCTTGTCTTCAAAATTGTTTGAATCGGTTGCTAATTAAAGCTAGTAAAAATGAATTAGTTAATGATGCGCCACATGTTGTTACTGAAATAACTGAAATAGCTAACCAAATTGAATTTGATGAGGTTGATGAGGAATATGTGCAAGAATTAATTCAAAACGATCAGCATGATCTCTTTAATGAAGACCTTATTGATAGTTTGGTAAAGACCAATTAAAATTACAGACTCTGCACCAGAATCGAAGATTCTCCTGAAAACTCCTGACAAAAACAATGTTTAGATGATAATATTGGGACAATTCAAAATTCACTGGAAAATTTATGCGAAAATGACCCCAACTTCGAAAGGTCTGCTTTGATAAAGCTAGGCGTTGTAAACATAATATCGTCCTATTTAAAATTGTTAAAAGAAAAAAGGCCCTCAGATTTTTCTTCACGTCGGATAAGTGTAAAAACAGTGTCAAGTTAACACGATTATACACTTATCCTAATGCACTGGACATCATATAAAATTGCAAAGTTTGGTTTTAAGGCAAGAAAATAAGACGAATCTTTATCTTGAATCTCCTATTACTTGAAACCATGGTAGATACGATCTTACCTCTGTGGACTACAAGTTCAACACAGAAACTATCAGACTACCAAAACTACTACCACTTACTTGATGTCCAGTGCATTAGGATAAGTGTATAACAATGTTAACTTGAGACTGTTTATACACTTACCTGGCGCGAAGAGAAATCTGAGCGACTTCCACATAATACTGATGAGAGCTATTAGCTCGAAACTAGTATACTATTGGGAAATGTACTGGATTTCCCTTAATGTATCGTATATTCTAAAATGAAATACATAATACTCTTATAAAAATTATATGTTGTCAAACTTTGTTTTTATTCTTAAAATTTGCCTTAATAATTCTAAAATTCAGAACAAACAGAAACTCATTTTTTAGTACAAATAGTGCTTTTATAAACGCTGTTTTAATTATTATTATTTTTTCAGGAATGCATCTTGATCACTAAATAAGGTTTGCCTGTACAACACATCGTAAAAACAATTGGAAAATTATAAAATAAAATTTTGAAAATGAAAGTTAATACTATGATTTCATATATAGCTATTATCATACGCGAAACGTTGTTCTGATAACATTCAATACCTATCCATCATTACTAGCAATTCCAATTATTTTTATAAGTTAAAAAATAATTTTAAACCATCAACGAAAAATTTTTTTTGAAAAAATGATAAATTCATAAAGATGTAAATTTCATGCACATTTATGTTACAACCAATATTCTTATACCTTTTATATTGTGTATGGTCATTTTTCATTCCAGCTTTCATATTTTTCATTTCATCAATCAAAACAAACATTTTTAACATATCACACATGGCTAGCATATTTGCTTCAGATAAAAACTCTTCTCTTTTACGTCTTTTACACAAATTATTGATTTCTTCGCAAAACTTTTTAACCGCTTCATTCTAAAATATTTACAAAGATATGAAAATAGCGTTTATTTACAAAAATAAAAGTAAAATGTTTTCTGTTATTATGTTACATCTAATATATATATATATATATAAACTTTATAAGGTACAGAACAATTTTTGAGATTTTTGAAATTTTTATGTTTGATGGTTGAAATAAATAAAATTATTACATATTTAATCCCAATATGTTTATTAGTTTATAAAAATGTACCAGTACCAATACTTTTTTTAATTATACTAGTGACATAATATTAATGAATACGCCTAATCCGCGGTAAAGAGTTATATGCAATTCGGTGTTCCTGAACAGTCTCTAGTTTATGTTTATTATTAAATAGTCAATGCTAAAAATTGTATTTAAAAACTCATTCCAACATGTTCCAATTGTTCAAAATGTTTATGTACAATGGGCAATTAAACAATTTATTAAAGATTTTATAGAATGTTAAAAATGACTGGGCTCATAACAAAAAAATTGATAACAGAGAATTAGAAGACCCATAATTATGAAATTTACTATACAAGACCAAGTACAAATAATTGTTGGCACATATGAATAACAAAACGTCCATTTATATCTACTGTCGCTCAATCAAACTTTAAATTAAAATAAACCCTAATTACGTTGGGGTGAGTCTTGGATTTCGTCTTATTAGCAGTTAGATTTCGTAAATTTAACACATCCATTAAAAGAAAATTATAATAAATTCCAAACTTTATTTCAAAAAAATCTCCAAACAATCCAATATTAAAACAACGATCTAAAGTTTTTTTTAATCATAAATGTTTTTATATTTGTTTTGAGGATATTTTAGCAAGCATGAATTAAAAATTAAATGGGGAATATTAATACATAAACATTCAATAAATATTTAATATATATTTAAATTACAAACATTCCTAAATATTTGTTTTACAATCAAACAATTTTATAATTCCATAATTTAACTTTAAACTTATTTAAATTTATTATTATAATTTTATTAAAGTTCGTTATATATTTTTATGTGTCCTATTAAAATGCCAAAACGTTTAATGCCAAAATTGATAGCTAGCAATCCGTTTGAAACAGCTAATTCTGTTTATAATTTTTGTCTCAGAGAATCGTTCAGCACTTTTGAAGATACTGAACACACATTGGTTCTTAAGAAAATTTTACTAATAGAATATATTCTGAAAAGCACCTTTATTATCCACGACATGCAAAAAATAAATTCAAATTCGTTTTTGATCGTTCCAAGGCTCTAACAACTAATGGTAAAAATTTTATATTCATAGATATGTTTGATGAAAGAAATGATGTAGTCTTTGCTGATATAGATTACATAAGATTTAATTTGGAAGGTTGTAAATTATCAATTTTATCAATTATTTATAATTTATATTTTGAAAATTAATGTTAGTTTTCCGCTGTTTTATTGTTTTTTAAACAATAAAATTTTCACTTTGCACAAGCAGTGTGAATGAAATGCATAACATTGGGATTTACAGATTTATATAGAACAAATTCGAAATTTAGAAAAAATTCAGATTGATTATGTCTTTACCATTAGCATACTGAAAGAGCATGGAAATTTTGGCATTTTAGATTTTTGACATTTTAAATTTTTGATATTTTAAAGTTTTAGTATTTTAATATGGAACCATATTTTAACACGAGAATTAATTCTTCTATTTAATTATCCTCACACGCCTATTTCTATATTTTTTATTACATAGATTTTCGTAAGCCTATTACAGCAACGATGAATTTAAAGTAAATTTTAAAAAAATTATTAACACCAGTAATTTTACTAAAACCCATTATCAGTCCTTGAGACTCATCACCAACCGGAATCAGGGTTAAGCTTATTTATTAAGTAAACTTATTTTTGATATATATATATATATATATATATATATATATATATAGCACCTTGACGCTAAAATTTTAAAAATCCAATGGATGGAATTAATTGCTTTGGCATGTGAACAGTTCAATTATTACTATAAATAAAGATTTGTCGAAATTATATTGTTTGCTATTGTAATTAGAAATTCAAATTCCATTCACTATTGAACTCTTAATAACAACCATAAAAATGTTTGGTTATTAATAAGAGTTTTCATATAATAATGAAAACTTGTTTATTTAAATTTCACAAAATTCACTAATTACTTGAAATTCCCTAAATTTTTTCAATTTATCAATATAAGGCTTCAATATCTCAATCGTTTTTTCTTGAATTGAATTAGTTAATTCGCCATTATTACCAGAGATCTAAAATAAATAAAATTGACAGGCATGAAATTTAATATTAAATTTAATTTTTAATAAAAATAGTATTTTTTCAAAAAAGCAGGTGATAAAAGAGTTAAATAAGTGGTTTAGTCAGAAACGAGACAAATCGATGTACATAGGGACAATGATAATAGATTCAACAAAAATTTCAGGCGAAATATTGTAAAAAAATTATTATTCATTATTTTATTAAAATTCTATTTTTATAGATTTGTCCCAAAAAACTATTTATAATCACTTATTTGATATTCTTTTTCTTGGCAAATAACATAAATTACTTAATTTTCTTCGAAATATTTTTACTATTTGGTTTTTGTGTCCTTCCAGAATGTTTTTACATTTTAAAATCTATTTCTGCAATTCCTGGAGTTTTTTCAAAATAACTTTCATTTTTAATCAATTATACGTTTTTATTAAGTGATATTTCATTGTGGGGAAGCTTTAAGGGGACCAAATAAATTTTAGCACACAGGTTTCAAATATAATTTTTTATAGTTTGCATGTTTTACTGTTGTAATAATTACGTACTGAATCTAAAAGAATAGATATTTAGTATTCATAAATGATTTCATTACCAAATTTTAATTTACTAGCGTGCTATATATTTGAAGACATATGTTATTTTTCGCAATATTTTACTATGTTATTGTTATATTTTTACCAATATGCATATATTCTATCGCCTATAAATTTCATTAATTTTTTATAATGAAACTTTGGATAAAATATAAATAAATATTCTTTCTATATAATAGACCTAATATTACATGCCTATCTTATTTTAAAATTCCAAATAAATATTTCGTGAAATTTAATGTAATCGAGTCACTTAAATTATATAATTGGAAATTTTATTTTATGAATATCATATTTAATTCGTGTTTACACAGGTTTCAAATATAATTTTTTATAGTTTGCATGTTTTACTGTTGTAATAATTACGTACTGAATCTAAAAGAATAGATATTTAGTATTCATAAATGATTTCATTACCAAATTTTAATTTACTAGCGTGCTATATATTTGAAGACATATGTTATTTTTCGCAATATTTTACTATGTTATTGTTATATTTTTACCAATATGCATATATTCTATCGCCTATAAATTTCATTAATTTTTTATAATGAAACTTTGGATAAAATATAAATAAATATTCTTTCTATATAATAGACCTAATGTTACATGCCTATCTTATTTTAAAATTCCAAATAAATATTTCGTGAAATTTAATGTAATCGAGTCACTTAAATTATATAATTGGAAATTTTATTTTATGAATATCATATTTAATTCGTGTTTTGCCTGTAAAATATTTATTTGATCTAAAATATTACACTGCCAGTTGGTAGAGCACGTGAACAGGATCTCCAAGTATATAACATAATGACGAAATCTTTTCCCTTTTCTAACAAAGTGTGTAATTCACCATGAACTTGAGCTTCTTGTTTATAAACGGCTTGAACAACTCTAAAGCCGTTACTATCTTCATTATTTGTATTGAAATTAACCTTAATTAATTATAAAAAAATTAAATAACCTAATAAACAAATACTTCATATTTAACAGCCAAATTAGCTGCTTGCATACAAGGAACATCACCATGAAGCAAATTACTTTTCAGTAAACTAACATTACTTAGAGCGTTAAAAATTTGTTCAGAATGAAACATAATTATCTGAATAAATCAATCTCAAGAAAACGGAAAAAATAATTTGAAATTTTGCGTTATTTATTAATTAATTTAAACATGTAAATTTAAATAACAAACTAAAATTGAGTTAATATTTATTAGTTTGTGAAATAATATTAGTAAATTTCAGAATAAATATGTTATTATTAAGTTCAACATTTATATTTAGATTTTTTCAGTCAAGGTAAAGTAAATCATGTTATTATTTCAAAACCTTATTTATTTTTAAATTTTACACGAATCAAACAGAATAATTTATTAGAAAGTGTTTAATTTCATCGTTGCATTTTTCATCTTTAAATCTTTCTTTTCCAAGAGTAATCATTTGTCCATCTGAGATTTCATAAATTTTTTCAAGTAACGATGAAGAGTATGCAGTTTGCCTTCTTAGATCAAAATCAATAGCAATATAGCACAATGTTTCTTTAATATCTCGGATAATTTCTCTTTCGGCTGTAGTTATAAACCTAAAACATCTATCTGTTAGGATTTTCATTAGAAAATCGGTCAAATCTTTATCACGCGTTCCTAGTGGTGGGGTTTATGGTTGAAGTGACCTCAACCCCAGGTATAAACATTACTTCGCCCTCCAATGGTTACCCGTTGCTAGACAACGTTGGTGATGTAACCACTGGATTTGAGATCCCCAAAGGTGAGCGCCACATAGGAACTACTCTGACCCGACCTCAACTTGGGTTCAACGCACTACCGTTAGAAGGTTTGCTTGCGATTTTTTTTTCTGGTCCTTTACCGTTGAATCTAATGTCATCTAACTTATCATTTGACTGGTTTACGGCTTTTAATAAATCTATTCTTATTAACATAAGTCATACAGATAACGAGAGTCAATTATAATTCTTTATTAAATGACAACATTTTTTGGAGTTATTCCTTATTCAGTTGAGCGGCGCGACGCTTGGCACTCTCGGATCTCTCTGACCAGTGTCAGGGTTGCTTGGTGGCAGGCTTCGCAACGGCCGTCGCATCCCAATAGGCCAATTGTGCTGGGGAGAATACTAAGGGGTAAGTTACCGCCGCACCATCTTGGCACGCCGATAACGCTACCTCAAGGCCTCTGATTTGAGTCTTTTGATTTTGGTTGAGCTGCTTTTCTTCAGCCCAACCCTTCTGTACAGGTAGCCTTAATCTGCTGCACTTCCTTTGTCAGTTGCAGTATTTGGTCGTATGATCTCTTATTTGTCTCCCGTGCGTCCTCCAACTCGCGTTGCAGGATCCGACATGATTCCATATCTACAAAAGAGGATTGTCATTAATTTGTACAACTTTTCACAAGTATTTATTTATTTTATCTATCTGCTTGCGTCAAGGAATTTTAATATAGTGCTGGGCACTGATGGGTCCTTAAAATAGTTTTGAACTGCCTAAGGGTTATTATCCCCACCTAGCGCCTGCATAAGAATTTGAACCGCTAATCACCCGTCATAAATGACGTTGGTACTGTGAACTAGTGGGTGGAAGGTTAGCAAAAGGTGAGCTCCTTCTCAAGAACTGCTAATGCCCTAACCTCCCTCGGGTCCATGAGCTGTCATAGAAGACTTCATGCTCTTACTTAATCGGTCCTCCTTTCATCTATCTGTCTAATTACCAATCTATCTAATCAATTGATCCCTCAGTTCCCCATACTCAACAACTTCAATCCCATCCACACGTCAATAACAAATTCAACATTAAGTTAACAAGTTATATTAAAATAAATAAACAATTAACATCTATAAATTACATGATTGATAAGTCATTCACATCTATTAATTAGTCAAGTTAAGTACATAATTACATAATCAAAACCCATTGGTATCTAAGATATGCCCCAATAGGCGAACGTGATTTAGCCTAAACTGCCGCTCCCTCTCTCTTTTGTTTGGCCGGTTTTTCTTGCGGTTTCTCTTCGGCAACTCCTCTGATATATGTGAGGGGCCTGATATTTTGTTTCCTATGCTAGCGTCTTTTCCGGTGGCATTCCTCAACACTATTGCTTGTTGTTCTTCAGACAGGTGGACACCACTCTGCAGGAGGCCTGTCCGGATGTTATCCCTCAACCTCCATTCTGCTACCTGTTTTTCTAGCTCCTGGGCCTTCTGTTCGGCCGACCGCAGGGCTTCGTCCTTCTGAGTTATATTAATAATAGTGATAATAATATTTTAATAATGATAATGGTAATAAGATTCTTGACCACACGGATAATGATGTTAATATGAAATGATAATAATAATAATAATAATAATAATAATAATAATAATAATAATAATAATAATAATAATAATAATAATAATAATAATAATAATAATAATAATAATAATAATAATAATAATAATACCATAACCGTAATATTTTAATAATAGCAATACTAGAAGTATACTGGGCAATTTATGGCAATTAATAACACTATATAGTTTGAGGAAAAAGTATAACGTATTAATAATAATAATAATAATAATGATAATATATTAGGGACAACGAGCGTAATAATAATAGTAAAAGGAAATTTTGTTAATGATGGTGTTGGTGGTGCCAATAAGAAAAAATGTTAACGATAAAATTGTTAACCTATAGTGGGGGTATTAGTGGGGTACTAGGAATAATGGTACTATATAGTTGGTTATATTATTAGTAATGATATTTAATAATTACAATAGTAATAAAAATAATAATATTAATAATAATAATATTCTAGTGATAATAATAATAATAATAATAATAATAATAATAATAATAATAATAATAATAGTAGTATAGGTGGTAATAACACTAACAATAATAGTAATAACAATAATATTTTGATAATAATGATACTTAACAATACTAGTAGCACACGGAGTAAGTTATTGAATTTAATAATACTACATAGTTTTTAATAATATTAATAATAATAATAATAATAATTTAATAATGATAATAATAATAATAATATTTTGATAACAATAATAATAATAGTAATAATATTAATAATAATAATAATATCAATCTGTATTTAATAATGATTTTAATAATAAAAATGGTAATGCAATAATAATACTAATAATATTATAATTAGTTGATAACTTTAATAATAAAATGGGTGGGTTTAAATATATAACCGAAATAATAAGATCATGTAACCGACAGTAATAACAATGATAAAAAAATTGTTATTAATAATAACAGTGGGGTCATAAAATAATATTATTGACAGTGGTAATAATGATTAAAATTAAATGAAATTAATAATAAAATTTTTAATAATAATAATAATAAATATGAGAGATACGTTAATAGTTGTTTTGCAGATTATGAGACGTGGATTCGATTTTATGAAATGAACGGCGTTCGATGTCTAGGTAACGAGTAATGTACAGTTTTTGGGTAACATTCAAAATCGACTTTAACACGTAAATTTGATACGGAAATGCGATCTATGGCCAATTTAACTTCCTAATGTGATTAGTCGCGAATTTTAATGAGTTATATAATATTTTATACTGGAATAAAATTTGTTGATCACACCAAAAAATTCTTTCTGATTCTTCTATATGCTAGTCTGTATATTTGTCATTTGTCGTGTTACAAAACTTTATATTTAACCTTTCCCAGGACCTCAACACTACTCTTTCGAGGGTCGGGCGATAGGATTTAGGAAGGGGAGAATACTGGGCAGGCCTGGTTACTACCGGCACCGCGGCTTCCCCCACTAACGACCGGTTCGATCCGGGGTATCGAAAATAAAACACTTTCATTTTATTAACTTGAATGCATGTGGTCTATCATTTGTACGTCGTAATTCAATTATTGTCGACAAAATTTAATTAGTATACTTCAAGAACAAATCCTTTCATGATGGAGGTTCAACAATACGGAGTCGAATTTCTCGATCACAAAAGAACGTTTCTTTAAAGCTTTTCATAAAAAAAGAAATAAAAAGAAAATCATTAATAACCATGTAATATTAATCATAAAATCAAATACAAAACAAAAATAAATTACTTTCTTTTAAATAAAATGATTTTCGAGAGATTTACAAAAATTACTAAATGACAAAGATTGTCTGGTAAAAATGAAAAGAATAGCATTGAATTTTGCTTAACCAGCACCGCCTTTTATATCATGACTGTTTGTGTGTGTGTTTTGATGCAGTAAAACAAAAATTTCTCGAATATTCCAAAATTATAAAAATTTTTATTCTTTTTGATTTAAATTTAAATTTTTACATTTTTATATCTCAGAATTTTTATTAAATTTTTATTTATTTTATTTTTCCTTAAATTTCCGTTTTTTTTAGTAATTTTAAATTTTCTGCTCAAAACCACACAGGCGTTATTGTGCTGGCTAAACAAAAATAAAAGAAAAGGGTTTTTATCAGTTTTTGCCCAACAATAGCAAATCACTAGGATATCGAATTATAATTTATAAAACTCGATAATAAACTAAATATTTTATTTTTTATAACAAGTAGAGTCATTCGGCTCGCGGCGACATCTGTTGATGTCCCGCCTTCGGTGTTCCCGAGCATAAGGATGCTCACGGTGGCCATAGAGTCGATCTTCTTCTATTCTCAAGTGACGGGGAAGTATCTTCTACGGGATCACCACGTTGATTTCTGCTGACCTCGTATTTAATCTGAGGTCGTCGAGATTAAATGAGGTATTGTACGGAGGAGAATATCCATTCGTGCTGGGGATTCTCCCCACCGCGATATCTTCGTTGATTTCGGCTAAATAGCGTCGGGCTCTCCCCACTTGTGCGTTAGTCTGACGCTGATGTTCCTCGAGGCGAGCCAGGAGGAACTCAGCTTGTCCCCGAATTTCGCGGGCCGGATTGCGTCCAGGCTCTCGCTTTATAGCGATGAACGGAAGATCGGCCTCCTTGGAATCCTGTTGCGTGCCGAATCGGGACTCCTTTACTGGGGAGACTGTGAAACACACGTCCCACATAGCTTTGCGGCATCGGTTAACTGTATGCGCGGGGAATCGCACAGTGACTCTGGATGCATCGATCCATTAGCCAAATTGTTAATAATTATAACTTATTAATCTGAATTGCTGTGGGTCGCCTGAAATGATTATTGAGCGCTTTGTTAGATCGAGCAAGTTACATGACTTTCGTCTGGTTCGTGGGTAATTATTCGGTCTTTATCTTACTCTGATGGTTATCTAACTCTACTATTCAATCTTTTTTCTGACTTCGCGACTCATTCTACTTAGATTTTTTGTGATTAGAATCATAAAACTCGCGGAATTTAACTCATCAAACGAAAAAGAATTTTTATCTACGTTACGTCTTTACCTAACTCAATGTAGCAATTACTAAATTACCGATCGGAACAGGCGATTGGTTGACTTAGTTCTGGTAGCATCTATCTTTGGAAACGAGTGGTCGCTATTCTCGGGTTTACTGTAGCGTCGGTTGGGAACTACGATGGATCTCCTGTATTACCTAGTAAGGATTATGACTTCCACGGGGAATTGTGCTACCGAGTTTGTTGTAGAAATCATTGCTTAAATCTCGAGTAGATAGATATGTCACCGCTAGACCATGTCACCGCTGGACCACATACCCTTTCCCCCCACCCCCCCGGGAAAAAATTTTTTCGTGCTAAGTTCAAAAGTACAAATTTTTTAAAAGTACAAAAATTTTTTAAACAAAGACAATGACTCATTCAAGGTCATTGAAACAAAGACCATGACTCATCAAAATTTTTAAACAAAGACCATGACTCACTCAAGATCATAGGATGACTCATCATATATTTTCAAGGTCATTGGATGACTCATCATATATTTTCAAGGTCATAGGATGACTCATCAAAATTTTAAAACAAAGACCATGACTCACTCAAGATCATAGGATGACTCATCATATATTTTCAAGGTCATTGGATGACTCATCATATATTTTCAAGGTCATAGGATGACTCATCAAAATTTTAAAACAAAGACCATGACTCATTCAAGGTCATTGGATGACTCATCATATTTTTTCAAGGTCATTGAAACAAAGACCATGACTCATACAAATTTTTTTTTTCAAAATTTTTTCTGTTTAAAAGTACACGATTTCCTATGTCACCGCTAGACCAAAAAAGATAGAATATTTTTCGAAATTTTTTCAAAAATTTTTCTATGTTGAAAAGTACAAATTTTTTCAAGGTCATTCAATTTTTTTTTTCCCAAAATTTTTTCTATGTTGAAAAGTACATTTATTTTCAAGGTCATTCAAAAATTTTTTCAAAAATTTTTCTATGTTGAAAAGTACACGATTTCCTATGTCACCGCTAGACCAAAAAAGATAGAATATTTTTTGAAATTTTTTCAAAAATTTTTCTATGTTGAAAAGTACATATATTTTTCAAGGTCACGGATTTTTTAATCATTTTTTAATTATAATATATCTAGTTACTTTTATAAGTAGTATATATTTTGTAAATTTAATTTTATTATTATTTTTTAAAATATTATTATTTTTAAAAATATTATTATTTTTATTATTGTACTACTTACTTTTATAAGTAGTATATATATATATATTTTTTAATTATTATTTTTATTATTATTATTATTATTATTATTAATATTATTATTATTATTATTATTACTATTATTACTATTATTATTATTATTATTATTATTTTTATTATTATTACTATTATTAATATTATTATTAATATTATTACTATAATTAATAAAAACTATATACAAATAAAACACATTATTATTTTTATTACTATTATTACTCTTATTAATAAAAAACAAATAAAACACATTAATTTTAATATTATTATTATTAATATTATTACTATTATTAATAAAAAACAAATAAAACAAATTATTACCAAAATAAAACTAACAACAAAATAAAACTATTATTACCAACACTAACAAAACACATTATTACTAAATTAATACTAATAAAATTATTATTAACAATAAAAACAAACAAATAAAACATATTATTATCAACAAACAAAGACCAAATTGTTAATATTATTATCAATAAATCAAGTTTTCTCGATGCATTTTTCTCTCTCGATTTTTTCATAAAATAAAAATTATTAATTATAAAATAAATAAAAATTCTAAATAAATTATTATCAAAATCATGTTTTTCTAGACCCAATTTTCATAAAAACTCTAAATAAATTGTTATTAATACATTAACACAAATTGTTAAATTAATAACTATTAAATCGTAAAATACATTTTATTTGAAAAAATTAATCAGATAAAAGTATATCATCAATGTCTCGACTGAAATATGAGCAGGAGCTGACATAGCTTGGACTGTGAGTTCCTTGATAGCTTGGAGATACTTGATCAATGACATCAAATCCTAAATAGTGCCCAAATGCGAGACTGGTATTTTTCCCCACCCAATTACACTTATCGTCGTTATTGGTAAGCGCAATTTTATTATTTTTAAAAGTGAATAATTGGTGGTTCCGCGTCCCTATCCTAGTTTGAGGCACCGTAAATATAGTGTCATTTTCAAAACAGTCTAAATATGACTGGTGATCAATCTCTGTCCCCAACAACTTCACCCCCTTAGCTCTCATCGAATCTTTTGTACCTAAAAGACTATAGCACTTGGGTCTTAAGAAAACCCACTCCTTATACCCGAGACCTTTACTTTCATCTTTAAATTTTCCGATAACGGAATCTAATTTCCTCGAGTATAAGGGATGTGCTGGGTCGTAATTCGATGTATCTAGAAGGCTGTCTCTTATCATTGCCGGCAAAAGAGTGTCAAGCTTACAGTGCTTAACCTCAAGGAAAAACGAATCCGTGTCGCCGGCAACGATATTTATTTCACAATTAAATTCATCGCGATATTTCGCTAGCTCTTTATATTGTAGTTCATACATTCTAAGTTTAGACAGGTCTAGAACTGTTTGTCCGATATAACTAGGCCTGTCTAAACATATCGAATCCTTATTCAGATGAGTAGCAATCAGATTATCATCAATTATGATAGATTTTCTGAAAGTCGGTTTTGAGGCGTATACAATCATCTTTTCATCAAAATTGCATAGCCTCAAATTCATCCGTTTTTTAAGGTTTTCGACTGACTTTCCGTACAAACTATTATTATAAAGTTTAAACAAGTCCCTATATAGCTCACTAGTACTTTGAGCTCTTAATTTTGTGTTTTTGTCTATGTATGCATGAAATATAGGTGCTTGCTTGAATTTAATTGCGCGATGAACTTTAACAACATTCACACCGAGAGAAAGATAAAGCCTGAGAAGTCGCCAATGAAGAACATGGTTCTTTTTTGGCCAATGCGTGAGCATCAACTTCTCAACTTTAGAACTCGGTGGACACATCTTTTCCGGCCCAATCGGAAAATCATTCAAAAAATTATGTAAATAATCAGGGATATCAATATCAACTTCCATAGTATATCCATATGGAAGGATTTCAATATCCGCAACATTCATACACTCATTCAATACATCATCCAAACCATCATACACCCAAACAAAATCAGCATACGGAAGATATTGGCTAAGTGCCCAACCATACAAATTATTTATATCTATATACAAGAGTTCTGTATCCTCAGAACTTGCGACATAATGTTTGTTAACAAATGTTAACCCACCCCGTATTCCTCCCTCATAGAAATTAAACATTTCCATGTACTGCAAAAGTTCTATGGGTTCCTGTAATGTCATGAGAGCTGACGCCCATGACATACCAGGAATTCCATAAAAATTAAGAGGTTCTAGAGTATTATAAGCAATTGCTTTTGCGCGAAATTGCTGAAAATAATCCGCAAGAAGGAATACGTCTAATTTTAAGTAGGTTAACATGTAATCTAGCATTGTCTCGCAATTTTGCTGTGTCCAAATTTGTTGGGCTGTAGCATATTCATCAGCAGATACAGAACCCCAAATAGGAGGCAATTCAGTCGTCGATTCAAGAACCTCAAGAGATTTCGCAAAGTCATAAGGGAAAATAGCCTTGGCTCTAACAATTGCACCATCAAAAACAGAATCAGTTAAAGGCAAATCAGTAAGTGTCTTAACCGCTTTTGCTAAAGATGAATTAATAAATTGCATGCTGTCTATAAAACGAACAGGCAATTTATTAATGTATGCAATGAGGGAGATAAATTTTTCGGTAGTGGTCGGAATAATATTTAATTCCCAAGAAGAAAAATTATTTAGACCATACTTTAAAATATGATGGAGATCATATCCCCTCAAATTATGGAAAACCACAGGTAATTGTTTCTGGATTCGTCGAGAAACATTACACTTCATACAAGCAGCCCCTAAATACTTACCTGAGAAATGACAATGATCCTTAACTTTATCCCTAATAAACTTTTTACACAGATAACATGTGCGACAATCCTTGAACTCTCGGTCCTCCTTGAAAGATAGTGGTCCTATAGGTTTTTGACAATGAACCTCATAATATGGCAAGACAATCGAAAGAGCGATTTCATCAATCTTTTTTAAAAACGCCAAAACGCAATCATCGCCAATAAAATTAAAATATTGTTTTGTGTTTGTGTAGTTGTTAATTAATAATAGACCTGCTGCTATCGGCATATGTATTTGATGATGCCTTATATCCAGTGGTAAAATTGACTCAAAATCCGCATAAATTACGAATGGCGGGGTAATGGATTTTGCGAAATTTGTAAATTTTAAATATTTATTTTTAGGCAAAGTATAAAGGGTAGTGCCTGTTTGATTTTTACTGCACAAGGCAACGTGGGCGTCAAATGCAGGTTTTAATCTAAAGCCGTTAAGACAATGGGGACACCAATGAACAGAGATTTGCACATTGCAAGATGTAGTCGCATGGCAGTTCATTAATTTATTTAAATCAAAAACAGCTGTATAGTGATAATTATCACCGTCCTCCAAAAGAAGTAAATAAATAGGTGTACCGTCAGTAACCTTGGAGCGGTGAATTATATCTAAATGCGGATGATGGGGGATATAGTTTATATCATCTAGAGTTTTAGACGGTTTTTCGTTAAAAGTCAAAACATTTATAGCCAGATTTAAGTCCTTGTTCTTTCTTTCGAACTTGGGAATATTACAGAGTCTCATAGGACAATCGTCAATGGGGTCAAAATTTAATTCGTCCAAATAATTCTCATAAGAAGAAACTCTGTTTCTATGGGTGCGAACTACACTTCGTTTTAAAAGGGCTAATATACTATATATAAAACAGTGATGGTCAGTGTTTTGAACGTTAACTATAGCTTTTTTGCCAGATAAAGATTTCGGTGTTGGGATATAACTATGGCCAGCTAGTCTATTTATAGGGAAATACTTTGTTAATATAAAATCAATTTCTTTGATTTTAACAACCCGCCATCCGCTCCCTAAATATGTGAATCTTTCTATTTTATTATTTAATTTAGTAATACCATCAAGCAGAAAATTATCCGAGAAAAGTTCTGCCTTATTACTAAAGAAGTTGTCTTTTATTTCACCATCTTTTTCAAATTGTATAAGAATGGTGAATTGTATTTTAACCGACCCCATTTGGTTAATTTCATATTTTAATCTATTAATTATTTTATTTGTTAATGAGATTTGTATTAGATTCTGACGTTCTACATCAAATCTAATACTTTTATGAGTCCCATTTAAATCTGACCTTATTTCGGGTTCATTATCGATATTGATCGAACCTCCTATTTGATTATCGTTAATGATGATTTCTTCATCATCACTAATGATAATTTCTTCATCATCACTAATGATGATTTCAACCCTTTTAAGTTTAGAGGGAACACACTGGATATTTGCAGCAGGTCGTTTATTATGTTTCGACGTATTATTATTGTTATTATTACTATTATTATTATGTTTCGATGTATTATTGTTGTTATTACGTCTCGACATATTATTATTATTATTGTTATTATTTTTATTGTGTTTCGACGTATTATTGTTGTTATTACGTCTCGACATATTATTATTATTATTATAATTATTATTATTGTCATTATTGTCATTATTGTCATTATTTTTACTATTTTTATTATTTTTTCTGTTATTATTTTTTCTTTTCATTATTTTCCGTAGAAGAGCCTTTTTATTTAAAGTGAATTGATTTAAGTGGGAAGAGTGATCCTTATAAAAAACTAAATATTTTACATCCTGGGCAGTCTCGCATTTAGGGCATATAAAAAACTTGATGCCATAAAATTTTTGTCCATAGTATCGCTTCATTTCAGCATGGCATTCTAAAGAATGACACGCTGAAGAGATGCAGTACTTTGGATATAATTTGCCTGTTAAAAATAATAAATTTAAATATATGTTTTCAATATAATTTTTCAATATAATTTTTCAATAAAAGTTTTCAATAAAGTATTCAATAATTTTTCAATAAAAGTATTCAATATATTTTCAATAAAAGTATTCAATAAAAGTTTTCAATAAAAGTATTCAATATATTTTTCAATTAAAGTATTCAATAAAAGTATTCAATATATTTTTCAATAAAATTTTCAATAAAAGTATTCAATAAAAGTTTTCAATAAAAGTATTCAATATATTTTTCAATAAAATTTTCAATAAAAGTATTCAATAAAAGTATTCAATAAAAGTATTCAATATATTTTTCAATAAAATTTTCAATTAAAGTATTCAATATATTTTTCAATAAAAGTATTCAATAAAAGTTTTCAATAAAGTATTCAATATATTTTTCAATAAAAGTTTTTAATAAAAGTTTACAATAAAGTATTCAATATAATTTTTCAATAAAAGTTTACAATAAAGTATTCAATATATTTTTCAATAAAATTTTCAATAAAAGTATTCAATATAATTTTTCAATAAAAGTTTTTAATAAAAGTTTACAATAAAAGTTTTTTATCAATTATTAACATTATATTAAAAATAAATAAAAATAAATAAAAAACTCACATTTATCAGTATCATCATCTGTAGAGCTGTCTTCCCCAGAAACGGATGCATCCATATCTTCCCCAGAAACGGGGGCATAATTGTGGGTATCCATATCTTCCCCAGAAACGGGGGCATAATTGTGGGTATTCATATCTTCCCCAGAAACGGGGGCATCAGCATTTTCATCTCCATCCAAATCTACTAAAATGGTTTTAAAAATAATAAAATAAAATAAAAAATTTACCATGATCGATTTCATCTTCACTATCACTGATAACAATGATTTCCGTCGGTGTTACAATAACTTCTAAAACAATAATAATAATAAATTAATAATTTAATAAATAAATTTACCACTATCATCGATTATAATAACTTCGTTATCTTTTTCGGTGACATCATAAATGTACCTTAATAATAAATAAATAAAGGAAATAATAAAATAAAAAATTTACCGTTTCCCTCCGCTAATAATTGTTTAAGAATACTTGTTTTCTCCATTTTGAATATTTTGTTAATTTGAAATTTTTGAATTAATTGTGACAACTTTGGATATTGTCAATGTTTATAAAGGGAATCAAATTTTCAGGATTTAGCCAATCACATTTAAGCAATACACACATATAGGTGAGAGATTTTTATGCATGCAGCCTATAGTGTGTATGTGTGTTTTCTTTGTAAAACACATACAGTCTACACTGTGACTGCATGCGTTCTTTGTAATTCACATACATACTTTTGTTTGTATGTGTTTTCTTTATTCAATTTTGTGTATGCATGCAATTATCATGTGATGATCATGCACTTATAATGCACTGTCTTTGTGCTCACGCACTTATCACGCACTGTCTTTGTGACCATTAATTAATTAATAATAATAATAATAATAATAATAATAATAATAATAATAAAATAATAATAAATAATAATAAAAATAATAATAATAATAATAATAATAATAATAAAATAATAATAATAATAATAAAAATAATAATAATAATAATAATAATAATATTTATAAAAATAATAATAATAATAATAAAAATAATAATAAATAACAATGTTAATAGTTAAAACATAACAATAAACATTAATACATTTATTAATCATCAAATCGCTTGGATAATAACCAAGCTAAACAATGTTGACCACATGTTAATGTCCATGGTTTTTGATACATAGTTTTATTATAGACAATAGGTTTACCCATTGTTTGAAGTTTCGAAACCATTAAAGCCGGATAATAGAAACCCATAGGATCAAATACTAATATCTTGCTAGGTTTCATATATATTGCTAACCAATGTTCTCCACCGAGATGAGACGATTGAGTATTGACGATTATGGCTTGATTATTACGTAAATATGGAATTTTATCAAGAGGAAAAACCCCTAAAAATTCATGTCCTAGTATTTGTTTTCCAATTCGATAGACCTGAACAGAACTACATCAATAATATTAATAATACATTTAAAAACTTACTCCATGACAAATTATAATAAATTATCTATACATTTATACCATTCAAACCAACAATGTTCGTTCAAACCAACAATGTTTGTTCAAACCAACACTGTTCTGTTTGCAGTTATTTGAACCTCATTTTCAAACACTCCATATATTACAACATGTACCGTTTCAGTTGTAGCTTTAGCAAACTTTATATCTAATCGTAAATTTCCATTTTGAGGTAATTGACTCTGATTTAAATCAAAATCGGGGGCCAAAACAAATGTAAAAAATGGATATTTGCTTTTAAAATCTTCAAGAGTTATACCACAATTAAGGTTTTTATCCAAATAACCCATATTTCTCACTATACTCTGCATATATGTAGCACAATAATTATCATTTTCGAAATCTTGAGTATATGTTTCTCTATAATCACTATTTTTCGATAAAGTTAGCGATGTTACTCCAAAGTTTTTGAAAATTGAGCACGATGTTAAGTATGATCCATTATATTGAGATTCACTTTGAAATGTTACCAATATAAAGTTGGGCATTCTTCTATCTCCAAATATTTGTTCCTTATAGAAAGAAGCTGAACCTTTAGCAATTGCAAATTGAACAATTTCCTTTGTTTTCAATGGATATATTGCATGCTTAGAATTAAGCCCCAGTTGATGACCGGCTAATACAGAGGGCTCAACCCGAACTCTTCTCACCAATAATTTTGCATCAACTAATTGAAGAATTGGTGCTGTGGTAGCACTTGTTAGTGATAATGCCGAATCAGATCTTTGCAATCTAATGTGTACATTAACACCTGGAAGTAAATATTTCGGTTGATCCATAAAATCGAGTTGTAATGATGAGCACATGGTAAATAATTTCGAGCCTTTAATCCACTTTTTCCTATCGTCATCACTACCATAACCCATAGGAGTTAAACATGTATTTTTAGTATCGCTATTGTAATTTATAATAGTTTCTATTAGAGCTTTGTGAATATATGTACTGTTACCACCCTCAATCTTGATATTATTAAATCCGAGAACTGCATCTTTAAAAAGCGTATGAAACAAGAAATTGTTTGTTATTACATCACTAGGTTCACCCAACGGTTTTCTATCTTTATCTACAACTTTGACCTGAACAGTTAACAATGTATCGTTCAAATCTAGATATTCAGTTTGGGAACCATTAATATAAAATTCAATATCGGTTCTACTATCCATAATAGAATTCATCGGGAATACATCTTCAAAGGCCCCCATTTCAATTACCGCCTGGGGAGATGGTCTATCAAATAAGCACAATTCAGATTTACCACAAATCATTTTTGAAATATAGTTCTATGGCCTTTCATTCGTTTGTTTATATGTTTATGATGTCTTTTACGTTTTTGAGCCGGTGCTTCCTGTTTATCAAACATACCTGCAACTTTCCCTAACTCTGATAATGCATTTGATTTCAGAGATGGTAATATTTTCTGCTCATTCATTATCACATCTTTAGCAGTTTTCATACCAAAACGACCAAGGCGTTTAAGAATAGGAAGTGCAAATCTACCAATTGTTCTCAACCAACCTGATCCATACTGTTTACCAATAAAATATGGTAATTCGCCACCACTTTGGCTACCACTATACATACTAATAATATCGTTATTGGCCATCTAATTTACGAAAATGTAATGTCAAATGAGTTTTTGTATCTTTACTAAATTCAATAAATTTACCACTATCATCACGAATATTTATTTCTATATTGTTTATACATGATCTTGATACCGGTAAGTACATGGGATTATCGATATTTATATTGACAACTTCATCCTGGTCATGTTTATCAACCCAAACAGATTTCAATAGAGGAACCAAAGAATCACCAACAATTATAGGATCGATGATGTTAGTATATATGAACATTTGCCTATGAAGTTTTATTAGTTTTGGTTTGCGTACACCAAAAGCACTTGCTCGATACGTTTGCTTATCTAATCCCAATGTATTAGCCAAATTTTTATCAAATGTAACTTCACAAATATTATTATTCAGACTGAATTTACATATTCCATCTTTAAGAAATTCAATAGTTTTAAATATATGTAAACAATTGAATGAAATATATTTATGTAATTCTTCAAGTGTTTCAATATATAATTCATTAGTAAATGTAAATGTATCTTCCACCTCATTAATATATGATACGGATATTTTGATGTTTTCGATCGTTACACTTTTCTCATCAAATGTTTTGAAACGTATTTGGTATTCAGTACCAGGAACAACTATGTTAATCTTATCACTACCCATTCGCTTGGCATCCTCAATACTTTCAAACTTTATTGTAAATGGGCTAAAATCACAACTAACATTCAATCCATCTTTAAAAAACATGCCACTATTTTCATCTAAAATCTGATTCGGAATATGACAATATCGTTCAAAATTATTGATTGTGAAAATACCACTACAGATTTTGGGAACACGTTTCTTGTAACCGATTTTACAATGACTATAAAATGGAAATGTATTGTACACAAATGTAAAGTCTTGCAAAGCAACTTCCCAATTTCCATGTAAATACATAGGATTTTGAAGATTAACCATAAATTTACTCGCTTGATTTTCCGGATGGATTAGTGGGCAACTATTGCTAGGTAAAATTGTATAGAAACTCATTTTACTAGGTCTTTTGATGATATCCACGAGGGTTTTTGATATCCATGCCATTTGACATAGTATTGTTTATCCTTACCCACCATTTTAGTTTTCAATATTTTCTGAATTCTGAACACTGTAGGTTTGGAAATAACTTGTAATTCCTGTTCATAGAATTTCCCTTGTATTACATTGTTATCACTATCTTTAATAACATACATTACAGGACTCTGTTTAGTATTAATTTTAGTAATTTGAAATACCTCATCACTCCAATTACTATCGAAATTTTTGATGAAAGGTGAAGCAGATATTTTACTAATTCTAACGTGATCACCAACTTTATATTTTGGTTTTGTAATAGCAACTTTCTTAGACTGCACTCGTGTTTTCGAGCTGATATCAACGGGTCTCAAACCATTCAGACCTCGATGTGATGAATTATTATAACTAACAAGTATTTTCGGTAATACATTTATCCATATTTTATTACCTTGATGCACGAAATATTTCTTCAATCTATCCTTCAATGTCCGGTTAAATCTTTCAACATGTGCGGCTTTGTATTGAGAATGTACAGAATAATGATTTATTTTGAGACGATCCAGGATTTGTTTAACTTTACTATTGTAAAACTCCTTGCCTATAATAATAATAATAAAAATAATAATAATAATAATAATAATAATAATAATAATAATAATAATACCTAAATCGGTTTGCAAATTGTCTGGATGTCCATTTTTAAACATTGAGTTAATTGCTTTAGATATTTCCTCTGCAGATTTTGTCTTTGTTGGTAGACCGCGGGCAAAACGACTGAAAACATCGATACACGTTAAAATATATTTATAACCCTTGTTAATTTTCGAATACGGTATCATCTCCATCAAATCCATTTGCCATAAATCATTAATACCGAATGTCTTATAAGCTCTCGTTGGAAATCTTTTCCGCATCGGTTTGTTTAAACTGTACGCAAGCTGATCTGACAACCACTTTTGCGTTTCCTTTTTCGACTTTGGGACTTTTTTCTTTAACTTTGCCACTCCACCGAAACCTGCCTCGTCTTCTGGGTTCGTCCAAATCTTCTCCATTACAACAAGATGATTTAAATTTTAATTCAACATTAGGTAATGATTGACCCATCGTTTATTGTGATAATAATGATAATGCTAATGGTAACATTACTCCGATAAAACCACCTTGTTGTTTATATATGATTTTTCTCATTTGCTTACGATTTTTATTATTTACTAGTGATAACAAAGGCTTACGATGTTTATTCAGTACTAGTTTTTTAGAATTACTGATTTTAATTTTACCTCTGACTACTTTTAATAGAATTTTCAGTAAATCATCGACAACAAAAGTTGGAAATGATTGTAAAATAGACATTCTTTTCATACTCGAAGCCTTTAACAATGCATTAAAATATGGGAAACTCCTATGATTTTTAACAATTTTAACTTTTTTCTTACTCTTTTTAATAATGTTTTTCGAAATTAGATTCATCGCAGGTTAATTCTCGGTTATTAGTTTTTTAGATGGTGTATAACTAGTCTTTGGTGGAACACGTTTCTTTTTAATATTATGTCTAAGTTTTCGGATATTTTTAAGCCTGGATTTCATAAACATTTTTACATGTTAAAGTTTTCAACTTTGTTTATATACCATGGCACTTTCTTTATTGAAAATATCTGTTTTTACCCGTAAATCATCATTGCATTGTTGTGTGAAATCAAGAAATATATATCCATGTGGTGATTTTGTAGCATCTTGAAATGCACTGATGAGAAAATTACGATTATTAGGGTATGCCTGTCGAGCAAGAAAATCAATAACTGTTGCATCTCTAGGATTCTTGAAAATAACTAAATATTGAACATTTAAATTCCTTGTTCGATGTGCACCACCCTGGTGAAATAGATTTTGAGTAATAAAGATCACAGTAACACCAACATGTCTACTGATTTTTGTGAATAAATTATTAAAATCCTTTTCTTTATTAGCTTCCTGATACAAATCATCGATAATAATGACATCACCTTTCCTTAAACGACTTGACCAGTTTTTATCGAAACCCTTTACTATTTTCATGTTTTTCAATTTACAGAAATTATCCTGAGTTAATCCATGTTCTTCATCTGCACCCCTATGCCAATAAATGTTGTTGAATTTGGTTTGAAATAAATTAGATTTCAGTAATTTACATACAAACATAGTTTTACCACTACCACTTGGGCCGACGATTTGATATACAGCATCATTTCTTAATTCCATTATTAATTTGTATAATTATAGGTTTTTGTTTATATTATATGATTTAATGAACTCTTCCTAAAAACTCATATATATAGCTTAATATTTCATTATTGTTTAATTATGTTATCAAATATAAATTATAAAGGAACTTTCGATGTATCAAAAATGACGTTTCCAAATGGTAAACCCCAGCAAATTGTAGATAGGAGTGGAAAATACCCAATAATATTTTTCAAATCCGGCAAATGCAGAATCATGGGATGTAAGAAACCTTTAGATGTCAATAAATTACAATATAGAATAAAGGATCTTAAAATACAGTCAATTACAGTTACCATGGATATGGGACAATCTATCAATCTATACAACATGTCAACAAAATGTCTTTGTATGTTCGAGCCAGAATTATTTCCTGCATTGAGGCTTTTAAAATACAACCCAATGTGTGTTAACGTGTTTGCTAGTGGCAAAATAGTCATATTAGGGGTGCGAAATCTAGAGTACAAAAATATTGTTTGTGACATACAAAATGAAATCACCGGATTGGTCGATATCTGATTGGCTAATGATTGATTAAAACAAATTGCTTATTCATTTTATTTCATTTTTAAAATGGAAAATATTATGATGACGAGTACAAAATTAAGCAAAAAAGAGATCGAAAATTATGGTAAATTTATTATTTATTAATATTAATATCTTTGTTTCCAGATAAATATCAGGCCGTATTACTGGAAAGGTTATTCTTCTTCTATCCTCAACTCAGAGCAATAGTCAAAGACCAGCCTGAATCAGTAATTCCAGATTTGGTCTATACAACCACCAACATATAGATTTTTAACATAATTGATCAAGCTCTATGGGATATTAAGCTTGACAGAAGACCAAAGGAGATGGAACCCGAATACCCTTGTATTCTGGGTTGTAGCTGCTGCGATTTTCGATACCAGCGCTATGTGGAATGGTGCCTGGCAAAATCAGTTAGAAATTCTTCGAAATACCAACTTTTTCGAAAATAAATGTTTTGAATTTTATTTTTTGTTTTGTTTTAGTGTTGATAATAATAGTTTTATTTTTGTTAGTGTTGGTAATAATATTAATAATAGTAATAGTTTTATTTTTGTTAGTTTTGGTAATAATAATAATAATAGTAATAATAGTAATTTTATTTGTATAGTAATAATAATAAAAATAATAGTAATAATAATAATAATAATAATAATAATAATAATAATAATATTAATAATAATACATTTTATATAGATGATATATGTAAAATCATAAAACTCAACGGGTTAATTTACATACAGTCACGCACTTAACATGCAATTATCATGCACTTAACATGCATGATTCTGATTGGTTAATCAGTATCTGTCAAGGGTATAAAAGTGCGTCACCACCTTATAAAAATCATAAATCAAATATGACCAAGAAAATAAGCGTCCAACCAGTTCAGATGTTCCACAATTATAAAATGTATTTTTTAAAGGAGCCTATTAATATGCAATTGGCAAATCCGGTCAAACTCAATAAGACTCAATTTCAATCTCTCGCTGGCACTCTATCAATGTTAGATATCAAGGATATTGATAATACGTTCAAAAAGATCAATTCCAATTTAAAATGCAATGAAAATGCTTTCTTCACGAGTCAATATACCAAATATTATGATGCATTTACAGAAATAGGTTTCAAAGAACAGGAAAACTGGTATTTAACAATAACAATCCAAGGATATAAAGCTGATCAAAATGATGTGCTTTCTCCAATCTGGAAAATTGTTACTGCTAGACTTTCACAGTTATTTTAGTGTTTAGTGTTTAATAAATGTATTAATGTTTCTTTGTTATTCTATAAACAAAATTATAAGTAGTTTTAAAATACTGTTAAAATGATGTCTGAAAAAGGTAAAATATAAAATATAAAATAATTAATTAATTTAGGTTTAGAATATTTAATAAACTTTTTGTTTGATAAACTTGAAGAAATAACCGGTGTAAAAATTAGAGATATGTTGACTCTAGTTGAAGCATTGAGTAAAGAATCGGATTGCGAATCTGAATGTCAGAGTGATGAAATTATTAATGATGGAGATACTGAAATTATTAATGATTCTGAAGAAATTATTGAGGATACTGAAGATACTGAAGAAAATATTAATGATGTTGAAGAAGCTACCGAAAAAGATGAGCCTACAGAATTTAAGAATTGTATTGATCATGTTATAGAAAATATTATGATAGAATCTTGTGGTGATGAACAATGTACATGTAATAATCAATAAATCTTTAAAATATAGTTTTTTATTAATAATAATAACAAAGAAATATTTATTAAAATCTACGATAAACTTTGTTACATAAATATAAAACAGATACTCCAGTGATTAGTTTTAATAAAAATTTGCAATTCTCGATATAAATATCAGAGCGTTTGGCTTCTGCGGCAACTTGAATAATAGCTGTCCATCCACCGTTTGATTCTACCCACGGATCAATTTTTGTTTCTATCACCTAAATAATAATAAATTAATAACAATATAAAGTAATATACCTCAATGGACCATTGGAAATAATTTTCATAGTCGGATCCAGATTTTAATATCATGTGTTTCATGTACATTAATCCTACTATTATTCGCATCCATTTATTATTTTCATCAAACATGTAACTAAATATTGATTGGAATGCCTTCTTTCTCTCCAATGGTGGCAAATTGAGAATTTTTTCATAATCAAATGGCATGTCTTCAACGATTTTCTCGGTACGGTTTACCATAAATTTCATGTTTTTAATGATTTCATCTTCTTCTCTATTATTAGAGACCAGCTCATTCAACAAAGTTATAAAAAATTTAGTTTCTGGCATTTTATAAAAATATTTGAAAGTGTAAGCTTATTTATACTATATTCGACCAATCAGAATCATGTAATACTAAGAAAATATGTAAAAATATATAATGGAAATGGCAATGATGATTTGTTGGCACTGTTAACTTCTTTCAAGTTGTTGCCGCCACTGTTAACTGGGTGTTGTTGTAATTTCATTATACGATTGAACTGATCAGTTGTTTTATTAGAATAAAATTTTATACTATATTGAACTTGATTCATCATTTTTTCATTAAGTTTACGATTTTCTTTCAATTCTAATACTGATTTTCTTAATTCATTTTTGATAGTACCAATGGTCTTATTTAGATATATAATATCATCATATAATTCGTTTTTAGCTCTTTTTAAAGTCTCATATGTATGTTCAAATCGGAATTCTAAATTACTCATTCTTTCAGATAATCTTTTGACTGGAGTTTTCAAATATCTAGGCCTATCTATCATATACAAAATATCCATCAATACAGCGGTATCAGGACATACACATCTTGTTGAATTTTTACCTTGAACGGTTACAACAATTGAGTTGGCCATATTAAAAACTAATAATATTATTAAAATTTCTTTAATCATTTTCAAATCTATATAAATTAATATTTATTGTTTATAGCTAAAGATGTGTGTGTGTGTCTCTAAATTAGTATAAAAGTAATTGTTATTTCATTTTTTATCATTAAAATGGTTGTACCGAGCGCAGTTCAAGCTATGAATGAAATTAAACATTACGGTAATTTATTATTAATATTATTATTATTATTACTTGCTTTTAGATGATTATTTTAAAGTTATTAAAGAACGTCTGCAATTCTATTATCCAGAAATACATGGAATCATGGATAAGCCGGCATCAATAATTCCAGACTTGATATTCAATCATACATCAATATGGATATTTACTGTAATAGATGAGTTCCTATGGGATATCGAACAAAACAATTTGTCAAAAGATATGGAACCCGAATACCCTTGTGGTGATGGATGTCATTGCTGCGCCGCCCGATATCGGAAGTATGTGAAATGGGCTTTGAATAAAGCTATTAGACAATACTACTATAGTAGAATTGTCTCTTTATAATAAATTTGTTGTATATGTCTCGGTTTTCAATATATAATAATAATATTTATAAACATAATAATAAAAATAATAATATTTTATAAAATAATAATAAAATTAAATTTACAAAATATATACTACTTATAAAAGTAAGTAGATATATTATAATTAAAAAATGATTAAAAAATCCGTGACCTTGAAAAAATATTTGTACTTTTCAACATAGAAAAATTTTTGAAAAAATTTCGAAAAATATTCTATCTTTTTTGGTCCAGCGGTGACATAGGAAATCGTGTACTTTTCAACATAGAAAAAATTTTGAAAAAATTTCGAAAAATATTCTATCTTTTTTGGTCCAGCGGTGACATAGGAAATCGTGTACTTTTCAACATAGAAAAATTTTTGAAAAAATTTTTGAATGACCTTGAAAATATATGTACTTTTCAACATAGAAAAAATTTTGAAAAAAAAAAAATTTGAATGACGTTGACATACTTTTAAATGACCTTGAAAAAATTTGTACTTTTCAACATAGAAAAATTTTTGAAAAAATTTCGAAAAATATTCTATCTTTTTTGGTCCAGCGGTGACATAGGAAATCGTGTACTTTTAAACATAGAAAAATTTTTGAAGAAAAAAAAAATTTGTATGAGTCATGGTCTTTGTTTCAATGACCTTGAAAAAATATGATGAGTCACCCAATGACCTTGAATGAGTCATGGTCTTTGTTTTAAAATTTTGGTGAGTCATCCTATGACCTTGAAAATATATGATGAGTCATCCAATGACCTTGAAAATATATGATGAGTCATCCTATGACCTTGAGTGAGTCATGGTCTTTGTTTAAAATTTTTTTGATGAGTCATGGTCTTTGTTTCAATGACCTTGAATGAGTCATTGTCTTTGTTTAAAAATTTTTTGTACTTTTAAAAAATTTGTACTTTTGGACTTAGCGCGAAAAAATTTTTCCCGGGGGGGGGTGGGGGGGAGGGGGTATGTAGTCGAGCGGTGACATGGTCTAGCGGTGACATATCTATCTACTATCTCGTACTTGGGATTGTTACGCCTGATCGCACGGCGTGGTTATCTCAACTTGTTCTAGTCTCAGTTCATTTTCGCGGCACAAAACATATTGATGTTGGGCGATTTGTTTCGAAATACAACACATTTGCATGCTTTAATATTATCTCGGTTGGGCAAAATGTATAGATACTGGTACGGCTGATTTATTCTATTGACAATGAATGATGATAGGCGATTGGTTGGCGAGAGAGATGTGAATACTTCATGGCATTTCATATTATTTGTCGGAACGCATTGTAAGTAGCGCTGTTTTATGAAAGCTACGGTGTCGTAATTCGCTGGTTAAATTACTATCTGATGATTTTCTCATGGTGTCTTGGAACAGCATTTAAATAAATTGTTGATTTAACACATATTTATCAAAAACAGGGCATAAATCATAATTCAATATGTCTGTCTCAATGGCTTGCATTCTGAATGGAATTTGCGTTAGGAAATCGGTCTTGTCAAATGTCTAAGCCTTGAAGTTACGGTAAAATGTTTATAAACAGGGAAAAATAATTACCGTCTCGGTAGGAAATTTTCTGTTTCATCATAATTTCGTCGTCATTGATTTCCTGTGTCCAAGCTGAGGTTCCCTGTATCGAATGTCTAGATTGCATACTTTAAGCGGTGATTTTGATAAATGACGGCATTCCGATGACCGACAGAATATATATGCGTATGGGTGGTGTGTGCAGCGAATTTGTGTCGCATCCTATTTCTGTCCTAAATGTCAATCGACTTAAATTTCAATCATTTCTAATCGTTTCCCTCATGAATAATTAAATGTTTGCAAATTCCAGCAAGACATGCTGGTGCAATCAAATTTACAAAAGAAATCGACATATGTGCATTGAATTGCGTGGGCGGACTTCTATCTGATTTTTGTTGGTTGGATAGATATTTTGATCGATTTGGAGATTGCTATATGTCAGGAGATTTCATTTACGATCGGATTGATTTTCCAAATCTGTTTATTACTTTTAATAATTATTGTCGATTTATCGGCAGAATAATTCGATAAGGAACAATGTGGTCATCGTGGCAATTTTTCATAAAAATTTTGGGTCGCTCTAAGTTGGATCATTTTAACGTAAATTGTAGTAAGTATTAATTTATAATTATAAGTGTCATGAATAATTAATGCCCTTTAGGCTTCCCCCTTTTCGGCAAGTCGGAGTATGCTCTACCCCGTATCTCCTTCGGATTACTTTAGTGTGACAACCTCATATTATTCCTCAACTCTGGGTCTCTCTTGGGATGGCCTTTATGAAACGTAAATGATTATATTTCGGAGTGGGAAAAGTCGGTGCAATATATTTCTTTCTGAATCAATGTTTATCACGGCATCCCTTTGATCTTATGCTTATTGAATACATCTTTATGCATGTGTGTTGGTTCGTAAATATATTTATTCCTATTGTTTTGATAAGTCAATTTTCCGAGTAAGTATTTTCAAATTTTGAGTGCTTGCGTTTCAGAGTCATATTATTTTAACAAAATTTTCATTATGATATACCAACATTAAAATTTATCATCTTACCATGTTACTTATAGCAAAACAGTTATCCATCTCGGTGATTTAATGTTTCAGTTTGTCATTTTAATCACTTAATCTAATAAATTTCGTTATTGAGAGGAGATGTTAGGTCATTTATTCGTTTCTTATTGAATTAAAAATACACTAGTAAATGTGCCATCAGTTGTATATCTAGCGGGAGATTTGATGGCGTGATTAATTAGTGGTTTCGCAGTAATAATTTTTTAAGTCGACGAAATTATGGGCCTCCTACCTTATCGACTGTGATTTTGTGGTTTAGTTGTAGCAAAATCTGAGAACAGAAGACTAGAATTTTATTAAGATTATACCATATTCATTATCTTTACTTTTTAGTATCACAATTTATTGGCATAGCAATTATTTTTTCGCGTTAATACCCCGTTACCTTCCTTAGATTGACCTTAGGATAAAATTGTATTAACATTGTAAGTTTAGAAGTGCCCACTGGACTACTCAGTGTTGCAATTTTGAGCCGATGTGTTTATTACAATTTAGGTCGAGTTTTCAGGAAAAGAGTGATGATGGACTAGCCAAAAGACTATTTCCTCTTCAACCCATCTCCCCTATACGGAATAATAATTTAAGTTTCAGCTACTGCGTTCTCACGCTGTAGCCTTCACGGGCACGAATTATAGGCGGACTTACACAATTCAATGGGGGTATGTATAGTTTATTATCTTGAGGTGATGTGTCGGGTGTGGGCCGCAAGGATTTCGACAGTTGACTTAGTTAAAACTTTTATTTGAAATATAAATACATCATAATATCATAATTGGCATTCGGCATTTCATCAATCATAACTCTTCCCCACGCCGACGCCCAAACAGAGCTCATATGAGATTGAATGACCGCGACGTGGAGAAAGTTTTCAAACATTCTTCCACTCACATTGAAAATTCGTCTATTTTCCCCTGGTAAAGACTAGCTGAGGTTTTTTGTTACAAAAACTGATTCGAATTTTAAAACTGATTAAAATTCTGTGAAAATGAATCGGTATATATACCTATTGTACGACCCTAACCTTGCGTGTTAAATTTGATGTGGTAAAACAAAATTTAACCTTGTAATTTTCTGGTATATTCTAATCTTTTATTATTTTCGGGATTTTATTTTTTAACTTTTAATTGAATTGTTTCTAATTCAAATTATTTGATTTTAGTTCCACTTTCATGGACTTTCGCTTTTTTTAGTAAATTGTCAAATTTCGGTCAAATTCTCAAATTCTCTTGTTATTTTTATGTTTATTTCGTGCAGATCTTGTTGCACTTTGTTATTATTTTAATTTACTTTTGTTTCTTGATTTTATATTTAAATGTTTCTTTCTCATATTTTAGCATGGTTAATTGATGTTTTATGGGTCTGATTTTAAATCTGCGTGTTGTGTTTGCGTGCCTGAAATTAAAGATTAATAAAATCAGCTTTAAATATATCTACAAACCTCTTGGAAAGTGTCCGTGTTGCTGGAGGTCGACCGAGTAGACTTGGCTGCGGTGGAGAACCTGAAGATACATAAAATAATAATTAAAAAGTATCTATAAATCGATACTTACTTTATTATAGGAATTTTAAATTGTTTATTAAGTTGCCATGGCAATAAGTGGCTAGCAAAATGGGATAGATTTAAGTAATATGATATATATTTGAATACCTTCTAAACCATTGATTTTTAAGGGTTAGAATGAGAACAGGTAATATATAATAGGAAGTTTTTACTTACAATAGGGTTAACTACATTATATAAATTAAAATTTTATAAATTACTATATAGTAAATTAAATTAAATAATTTTATTTTTTAACGTTAATAAATTAAAATTTTAAGGTTTAAAGTATATTTCTTATTAGAAAAATTATGGACAGATTTTTAACATTTTAGAAATCAAGATTATTATTATTATTATTATTATTGTTAATGTACTTATAATTATTATGAAAATAAATATTATTGTTATTATCATGATAGTTAATATTATTATTATTTATTATTATTGATGTGAATTTAAGTTTCAAATTTTAAGTAATTAATAATTGTATTACCAGAGGTGACCCAGAGTGTCCCCAACAGTGTTCCTACTGCGTTGGCCGGTGTCACGTCTATGAGCACTGTTGTTGATACTTTCCCCAAGCTTATAAGGTAAATAAAGTCCAAAAGTAAATAAGGTTCAAAGTTTTGTTTTGATTGTGTTGCACTGGAATGTTTTGTATGATTTTAAATTAAATTGATAATCGGTTTTGGAATATTATAATGCTGGGCATCTGATGGGTAAAAGATATAGGATTTTCGAGGTCCCTTGCAAGGGATTCCCACCAGATGCGCGACAAGAGATATAACCATTGGATACCCGTCAAAATGACGTTGGAAATGTATCCCAATGGGTTGTTCCCAGTAAAAGGTGAGTCATACTACCATGACTGCTGATACGCTAGAAAACTTCTGGGTTCAAGACCTACAATAGAAGGTTTTCATGCTCATTTTAATTATAGTTCCCTCTGTAATTAATTTAAATAATATCGACTTCTTGATTGCTATATTTTGTTTTAAAGTGTTATTTATAGAAAGTTTTACTTTTAATTAGAGGTTATATTAAAATCGAAAGATAGGTAACATCTATGGGAGGTCTTTGGTAATTAATTTGAACCCTCCAAAAGAAATAAAAACCTTTTTAACCTCGGAATTCGACCCCTTTTTACCATCCTAAAATACAGTAAAATTCCTATTGTTCGACGTTGGAAATTTCTTAGTTGCTATTTTTAGAATTAAACAAAATATTTATTTGGTTTTATCACCACTACTTGGTGAGAGGTGAGATTTATATAGGTCAACTTTTATTGATTTATTTATAAATTTTTTTTAGGTTTAGAATTCCCACAATTTTTTATGAATTTGGAGTTTTTCTCAGATTATTTCCTTTTCGGTTCAAGTTCCATCTTCGCGTGGTTGGAATTCTTGGTGGCAAGGTCGCGAATGATCGGTAAGATTAAGATTTTATTTAGTAATATTATTAAAATGTTTCTATAGTCGAATTAAATATTCAAAACAAAAGGAAAATTTGAGACATTGCTCGCAATAAGAAAAAATAAACACAATTTTAATTCATTACAAAATTTTATTGGATCTCAATGAAATGATTTTTTCTCTTGATCATCTTGGGCCAATATTAGAATCAAATCGGTGGAAATTGTCTCCTTTTTTATTGGAATTTACTCGCCTCTCGTGACAGCATCGGCCACTATTTCTGATCACCTTCTCTGGTAGAACAATAAAAGCATTAATATATAATAATAATAAATTTAAAGTGATTTAATTAAGGCGTTGTTTTTATATTTGTAGAAATAAAATTTTTGGTAATTATTATTTTCTCTTATTTTCTTTTGTACGTTAACTAGTTAGTGAAGATTATTTTGCTCACTTGTATGCATGTGATTGTAGAATAATCAATAAAATAAATAATAACGGTGGATGAAATAACATTCAGATTTAAAAAAGGTTTTTGAAAAATAGTGATTTTTAGAATTAATGATAATGGTTAAGCCTAATAATAATAATAATAATATCAAATGCAATAATTAATCATTATTAATATTTCATCAATACTGTTCTTGAGTGATGGAAAATTTGGTCACGAGGCATCTCGTATAGGTCAAGTACTATAGAAGCGAAGCTTCCCTGGGACTTGATCGATACGAGGAAAAATCATCCTATTTTATTTTTCATTCATATTAGTTTAATACTAAATAAATTGATGAAACAAAAAAAACCAAATATAATTTAAATCATATTATTTGACAAAATAATTATTTCTATACATTTTTTTGTTTTTTGACCTAAATACTACAGGTAATAAAAATTCAGCATAATGGTACCTCTTGTACATATAAAAATAATGATTGGTGGGTTTCTGGGTTTTGATATTTTGAAACTATATGGTTGTTACCCAGACAACCACATACAAATATTCTTTCGCTTACCACTCGGCACCCGTTGCTAAGCAACGTTAGAACTGTGTTCGAGTGGGTAGATCGTCCGCAAAAAGTGAGCGTTATTGCTAATGCTTTAATTGACCGAACGATCTCTGGGTCCAACGAGCTGTCGATAGAAGACCTGTGCTCGCTTTTGATTCTTAGGTCCCATTATTCTCCTATCTCTTTCAAATGTTAACCTATACTCTCATATCATTTATATTTATGTCCATTCGCTTAGTCCTTCTTATTATTGTCCGTATAGATGATTGTTTTATGGCATGTACACCCTTTGTTAGGTTAAATATTCTCACATTATCTCTCTTACTCTTATCCCTATTATAACTACAATGTTCCCTATTATTATTACTAGCATTATCATTGTTGCTATTATATGTATTACCTTTATTAATTGTTACTACTATTACCTTTATTATTATTTTTATTACTATAACTACCATTATATTTATTGTTATTACTACTATGATTATTAGCACTATTATTATAATCATAATTATTATCATCATTACTGCAAATACCATGATTATCATTATTATTATCATTATTATTATTATTATTATTATTATTATTATTATTACTATTATTATTATTATTATTATTATAATTATTATTATTATTATTATTATTATTATAATCACCATTACCCTTATCATTATCGTTATTATTATTAAGATTTTGTAGGGATCCGTCCTTATTCCTCAGCGTTAAAAAACGTTTATTGATATACAACATTAGCCGTAGTCCATCTGTATTTTTCGGTTTTCGATAAAGTATTTTTTTAAATTCGAAAATTTTAGCAGCGTTCCGCCCTTATTTTACGGTTCATCCCTATTCTACAGTTTTCGACAAAGTATTTTCATTGACTCGGAAAATTTGAGCAGCGTTCCACCCTTATTTTACGCGTTCCATTTTTACGTTACTATTTTTGTTAAGTATTTGAATTAATTCGGAAAATTTGAGCAGCGTCCCGCCCATATTTTCCGCCTCAACTCAAATTAATTTATTTAATTTTTATTTAAAAACATTATTTTTCATGATTTTTGTCGTTCGGATTAATCTTTTTCCGATGGCTATTCCTTTTAACTGTTGCAACGATTTCGCAATTTTTCCCGCTACCCATTCCCTCTTTTTGTCCTTAAGATCTATTTATGTTCATATTATATTTAATGAGTGCCCACTGGACTACTTGGCGTGGTGATTTTGAGCCGTGTGTAGAACAATTTAGGTCGAATTTAAAGAAAACGAGAAACAAGGGAGTAGCCAAAAGACCACTTCCTTATTTCTCCTTTCTTCTATACGGGATAATATTGACGTTCCGATCCCTGCGTTCCGCACGCCGGGTCTTCGCGGGCACAGATCATCGGCGATATTCCACGCACTTACACGAATCTGAATAATATGTTGATTTTACTGACTTGTGATGTGGTTTGGCTGTGGGCCGGAAAATAAAATAATAGAAAAAAAATAAATTACCAAATGAGTTAGGCAAAAATCTCGACGCATAAACTGTATATTTAGCATTCATATAAACAAATTTGGAATCGGGCATCGATGTTCATAAACCAAAATAACATAACTGTAGATTAATAACCTGAAAATATTGCTACAAAACATAACTGTAGATTAATAACCTGAAAATATTACTACAAAACATAACTATAGATTAATAACCTGAAAATATTGCTACAAAACATAACTGAAAATATCGATAACTGTAGATTAATGATCTGCTAATATCTGAAAACAAATCACACAACAAAGTAAGATTTATAAAAAATGTGCATCTTAAATTTGGTTGAAATTAATACTACAAAGTAGTAGTTGAAAATTTGGGAAAACACATCAGTATTTATACCTATAATTTGCCCTTAACCTTGCGTGTTAGTTTTATTGCGATTAAACAAAATTCGACTTTGAAATTATTTGTGTTATCTAAATTAAATTTTTATTTATTTAAAAGATAACGCCAATAAAAAACCTTTCGTACGATATATTTCGATAGCACAGCTATCATCTTCAGGTACTCAAAACCAACTAAAAATATTATGAATTAACATTTAATTTAAACAAATTATTTTTTTATTAATTTAATTTTTTAATAAATAAATATTTTTAAAAATATATTTTAAATTAATTTAAAATTTTAAAATTTTTCACTTTTATTCTAATTTTTAAAAATTAATGTAATTTAAAAATTTCAATTATTTTAATAATATTAAAAAAACAAACATGATTTAACATACGTAAACTATTTAAAAACATTCAAAACATTCGTAGTCACAGCACTCTGCACATTAATCTTTGGATCCAATGACCTTATCAGCAATGCTTCACATATCACTCGTTCCCAATAACTATTAAAACTTCTCAACAAAATTCTAAAATCGACATTCCTATATCACTTTTACAGCCTCTATTGTGTTCACTAATATTGGTCAAACCCTTCAATCGACAATGCTCTAGAACTCGAGTACAGAGATGACGGGAAGTCTCTCCAATGTATGTGGCATAACACCCATTACATGTAAATTGATAAACGAGATGCTGTGCGTTGTGGAATGAAAATGATTCGGAACATCACATTTTGGATAGAAGGGCATTTCGAAAACTTCTTGAATTTGCTACTTCAAATGTCAATTTTCTTTTCAATGATGAATGGTATCAACAAATAGATGGAATCGCTATGGGTTCCCTTTTAGCACCAACGATGGCATCAATATTTTTGGCTAGTTTGGAAAAGAAAATTGCTTCTTTCCAATTTGAAAAACCTTTTGTTTATAAAAGGTATGTGGATGATATTTTTCTTATATTTGAAAACCAGAAACATGTAGAACCGTTTTTGCATTTTATGAACAGTTTACATAAAAACATTGTATTCACATGTGAAACGGAGAGAAAGTCATCAATTGCGTTTTTGGATTTGTTAATTCAACGCAAAGATAAACAGTATGAGACAGAGATTTATAGAAAACCAACTGATACTGGTCTTTATACTTCTCCAGAAAGCTTTTGTGAATTTAAGTATAAGAGAAATATGGTGAAAGGATTGATTTATCGTTCATGGGCTTTATCTTCTACTTTTGCTAATTCGGTAAAAAGTGTTGATAAATTGGTTGAGTTGTTGATAAAGAATGGATATTCTAAATCATTTTTATTGTTGATGATAAAAGAAACTGTTGATAAATTGATTAAAAATCCTAAGGATCCATGTTGTGGAAAGTCTGAATGTAATTTGTCGGATGGGTGTGAATTGAGTGTTGATCTGGGTGATGGTAAAAATGGATATAAAAAAATTGAGCCCAAATATGTGTTAGTATTGCCGTACTCTGAAGGCTTTACAAAATATAAGAGGAAGTTGGGTAAACTGATAGGAAATTTAGAGTATAAGATCGTCTCTAATTCGTGTAAGGTACGCAATATGTTTATTAATAAATCAAAAACTCCGGTTGGATTGTGTTCTGATCTCGTTTATCAATTTACATGTAATGGGTGTAATGCCACACACATTGGAGAGACTTCCCGTCATCTCTGTACTCGAGTTCTAGAGCATTGTCGATTGAAGGGTTTGACCAATATTAGTGAACACAATAGAGGCTGTAAAAGTGATATAGGAATGTCTGATTTTAGAATTTTGTTGAGAAATTTTAATAGTTATTGGGAACAAGTGATATGTGAAGCATTGCTGATAAGGTCATTGGATCCAAAGATTAATGTGCAGAGTGCTGTGACTACGAATGTTTTGAATGTTTTTAAATAGTTTACGTATGTTAAATCATGTTTGTTTTTTTAATATTATTAAAATAATTGAAATTTTTAAATTACATTAATTTTTAAAAATTAGAATAAAAGTGAAAAATTTTTAAATTTTAAATTAAAAATTAATTTAATATATTTTTAAAAATATTTATTTATTAAAAAATTAAATTAATAAAAAAATAATTTGTTTAAATTAAATGTTAATTCATAATATTTTTAGTTGGTTTTGAGTACCTGAAGATGATAGCTGTGCTATCGAAATATATCGTACGAAAGGTTTTTTATTGGCGTTATCTTTTAATTAAATCGTTGCCAAATTTATTTAATTATTTATTTTTATTTATTTCTTAATTTAAATTAGTAATTTATTTTTAACATTTTTTAAATAAATTTATTCAACCAAAAAATATTTTATTTTTATTCATTTAATTCATTAATTTTTACTTTTATATAAATGGTCATTTTACGGTCGAATTTTCTTGTTATTATGTTATTTTTTATGTAAATTTCGTGCGGTTCTTGATGCATTTTGTATTTATTTTATTTTACTTTTATGTTTTTGATTTTATATTTATTTTTATTCTCTCAGATTTTAAAGTGTTTAGTTGGTGTTGTCTATTGTATTTTAAGATATCTTGGTGCTGGGTTTTCGTGCTGTATTACTGATGCATTTAAACAATTCTCAAGGCTATTTGTGTGCTGGCCCAACATACATATAAAATAGATACATTCACAGGGGCAGTATAACTTTCAAACCACCCCTTATATTATAAATCTCTATAAGATGTGGCAGCACAAACGTAGAGCGTTCACTTCCACATGCAAATCAATTACGAGAAATGTAAATTCCTTTAAAATGAAGTAAGGGTGTTTGGTCACATCGTCTCAAACAACGACATAAGCCCATTACCAGAACGTCTGGACATAATCAGGAATTTTCCAAAACCAAAAACAGTAACACTTCTTCGAAGCTTTCTCGGAACAATAAACTTCTGTTATAAGTTTATTACACGTATATCAGTAACACTTGCTCCACTATCTACACAATGCGACCGTCCCAAGTCAGCCCAAATCATATGGGATGACAGATTACGACATGCTTTTACAGAAGCTAAACAGGTCATACTTAACATCTAGACTTTAACTTACCCACTCCCAAGTGGCTAACTCTCTCTATTGCTACTCTCTCTGGATCATTATTATTGCTACACTCATTATTATTATTATTATTATTATTATTATTATTATTATTATTATTATTATTATTATTATTATTATTATTATTATTATTATTATTATTATTATTATTATTATTATTATTATTATTATTATTATTATTATTATTATTATTATTATTATTATTATTAATATTAAATGTATTATAGGTAAAGAGCTTTACAACAGCAAAGTTAAGCAAAACCTGAATCGGCTCAAAATCAATCATTACTCTGTACATTATACTCAATACAAAGTCGCTCATGTCGAGAGATTTAACCGAACATTGAGAGATAGATTGAAGAAATGGTTTGTACACCAATGTAATAAAATATGGATACCTAAAATATGGATACCAAAAATAATTCATAGTTATAACTATTAATTACACGAAGTTTGAATGGGTTGAGAACTGTAGAAGTTTCATCAAAAACATTGTTAAAATCATGGATTTCAAAAAAGTTGAAAAATTACAAAACCAAAATATAGTATCTGTGATCATGTTAGAATTAGTAAATATCTACAACACCATTTATTAAAGATTTTGATACAAATTGGAGTGATGGAGTCTTTATAATTTCCAAAAAACGTTAAACAAAGTCCAGTCATGTACGTCATTAAAGATTATGATAATAATGTATTAGGTGGTAAATTTTATGAACAAGAATTACAATTTATTCCTCAACCTCAAATATTTAGAATTCAAAAAATATTGAAAACTAAAATGATCGATAAGGATAAAGTTTATCCAGCTAATCAAGAAAGTAAATTCATGGTTAATCTTCAAAATCCAATTTATTTACATGGAAATTGGGAAGTTGCTTAGTTGGATTTTACCTCTGTATGCCAAAATTGATTTCCCTTTTACAGTAAATCCAAAACTGAATACAAAAAGACTCAAATGACGACAAAATACAAAACGATTTAAATCGATCTTGTAAATTATGATGTAGATATCTCTAATCCTTATGATGCACATGTTTTATTATATATTGACAAGAGATTTTTATATATTTTTTCATGTATACTTTGATGATTTAACCATTTCAAAAATAGTGGGATATAGAAAATTGAGTATCAGTAGTTTGGCTGATACATTGACGATACCACTACCATGATTTACCAAAGTTGAAGATCAAATTGAAATAGTTAGATTAAAAATATTATACCCGTTTAATAAACCATATACATTTACATTTAAAGAAGATTTGTACATTTCAAAAATCACAAACATATTTAATTCAAAATTGTGGATTTATTTTCAAAGAGTTTGAACTTAAAGATGATCAATATTTCAAATTCTCATTAGTAGTAGACTATGTCCGGACCAAACCAATAGGTAGGTGTATGTATTACATAACGCTCGGACAGACAGCTGTTTCATAACCACATACATGGTTATATAATGATTACGCAACCACATGGATTTACATAATGTGTCTAATTACATAATCACATAAATTATTACGCCATAGGTCACGTGGGGTCAGAATCACCTATAATTTTTGAATTTTTGTTTTAATAAATTTGCTAGTTTTGTTTTAATGAAGTGACACTTTTTGTTTTAATAAAGTCGCCAGTTTTTTATTATTACTAATCAATGTTTTTGTTTTGATTATTAATATTTTTATTATTATTAATATTATTATTATTATTATTATCATTACTATTATTATTATAATTATTATTATTATTATTTTTATTATTTTTATTCAAAATACATATCGACAAAACTATATTTCAAAAACTTATTTTAATAGCAAATGGTGAACAAAATAAATTTAATAAAAATCAAATCTGCTCATCATACAACGAATCAAAAACAATATTTTTTATCAACATTTATTTATTAAATATCTTCATATGGGAAATGTGGATGATAATTTGAGTTGGATGGTGGAAAATGTAGATGATAATTTGAGTTGGATGGTGGAAAATGTGAATGATAATCCGAGTTGATTGATGGATCTGGACTGTTTTGAGAATCTGGATTGATATTATGACATTCTGATTGCTCCATAATCAAGTATCCATATGCAAAGCTTTTTATTAGGCCCTACTTAGTTACGTTTGTCGTCAACATTGGTTAATGCTGTTTTATTATTTTTAATGGTGAACAACTGATGATTTTTACTTGTTATTCTTGACTAAGGAACGGTAAATATTTGATTATTTTGATAACAATCCAGGTATGATTGATGTTTATTATTAGTACCCTTTATGGTTACACCCTTTGCTTTATTATTTTCTGTATTCCATAAAAGACTATAACATTTAGGTCTAAGAAAAACCCATTCCTTATATTTAAGCTCTTTATTCTCGTCTTTGAACTTTACAATGACAGAATTAAGGTTCCTCGAATATAAGGGATGATTTGGGTCATAATTGGAAGTGTCAAGTAAGTGATCTCTTATCATAACAGGTAAAAGTATATCAAGCCTACAATTTATCACTTCAAAAAAACACGAATCAGTGTCTCCAGCAACGATGTTAATTTTGCAGTTGAATTCATCCCGATATTTTTTTAAATCTTCATACTGCAGCTGGTACATTCTAAGTTTAGATAGATCCAGTACAGATTGTCCAACGTAACTTCGCCTATCCAAATACACCGATTCCTTATTTAATTAAACTGTAATCAAGTCATTTTTGATTTTAAACGTTTTCTTAAACGTTGGGTTTGAAGTGTATGTAATCAGTTTAGAGGATGTATTACACAACCTTAAATTTATACGTTTTTTAAGATTTTTTACGGTTTTACCGTAAAGACTATTATTTAATAATTTATAATAATTTTTATCTAAGGCATTTCTCGATTCTGCCCTGAGTCGGGTATTTGTATCAATGTAATCCTTGAAAATATTGCCCTGTCAAAATTGAATAGCACTGTGAACATGCGTTAATTGTACACCAAGAGAGAGAAAAAGCTTGAGAAGTCTCCTCTTGAGAATATAGTTCTTCTTTGGATAACATGTTTTCAGCGGCAAATGGGAAATCCCCCAGTTTGTCGTGAATTGATTAAGGAATTTCAAGATCAACATCGATGGTATAACCAAAAGAAAGTATTTCCAAATCTGCCGATTCACAATAAAATATTATTTTTTTAACTGTTCTCAATCCGTAACCCAAACAAAGTCTTTATAAGGAAGGTTTTGGCTAAGAGCCCACCCATATAAATTATTTATATTAATATATAAAAGCTCAGTAGTGTTGGAGGATACTACAATCACCAAAATTTATTGGCTCAATAATATTACTATAGATCAGAGCTTCTTAAACTTTTGTAATTCACGACCCCATTTATGATTGCGAGTTTCTTGACGACCCCATACAAATATAAAAGAAAAATAAACTTATATTTTTTTAAAATTCCTATAACATCTTCTAATTCTAATTCATATTAAATGTTATTTAAGTTATTACAATACTCTTAATAGAAATGCTGGTACAAACAATCTTTCCGAACTAGAAGATTTTATGATATATTTATCTACGATAATTGTTATTTTATCTTTATAACAATAATTTTACAAGTTAAAAAACATTTTCTGTTAAATTTTATTTTTATCTCTCGCGACCCCAGAATTTTGCAACGCGACCCCAAATGGGGTCGCGACCCATGGTTTAAGAAGCCCTGTTATAGATGAACATTTTTTGATGGTAATTAAATATTTTTCCTTTGCGAATCCCAACAAATTGAGATTCATTATATAGATGTTTCTGTAATCCAAATGTGTTTACCAAGTTTTTATCGAAAACAACCTCTTTTATGTTATCACCGAAAATAAATTTGAAGACATCTTTATGTAATTCAATAGATTTGAAAATATAGGGACAATTATTCATTAAATAAAACATTAAATCTTCAAGTTTTCGAAAAAATAAATCATCAGTAAATGTAAACACTTAATCTTTCAAACATCTGTACGTTAATTTAAAATTGATTACTTGTTTTCCCTCATGTGGGGTAACACTATTTGAAATGTATCATTGGAACTTGTAATACACAAATATGAAATAACCTGCAGTTTCTGTTCGTAAAATTTATCTTGGATTTTATTATTATCGATATCGGTAATGACATGCATGACTGGACTTTGTTTCTTATTAATCTTTGATATTTTAAAAACTTCATCACTCCAGTTGTTGTCAAACTTTTTAATAAATGGCGAAGCGGAGGTTTTACTTATTCGAACATGGTCACCAACTTTATATTTGGGTTTCTTAGTTTTATCTTGTTGCAGTATTTTCATATCATCTGTTACATCAATCGGTATCAAACCATTTAAACCTCGATGGGACAAATGATTGTAACTATGAATTATTTTCGGTAAAAAAGTTATCCAAATTTTGTTACCGTGATGCACAAAATATTTCTTCAAACGATCTCTTAATGTTCGATTAAATCGTTCCACGTGTGCAGCTTTGAATTGAGAAAATACAGAGTAATGATTTACTCCCTTGATAATTTCTTTAACTTTGCTATTGTAAAGTTCTTTACGCAAAAATATCATTAATTAAATAAATATAATAATTTTCTTACCTAAATCAGTTTGTATATTGTCAGGTTTACCATTTTTAAACATTGTTTTTAATAAAGATGCCACATCATTAGCCGATTTTGTTTTCAATGATAAAACGCGGGCAAATCTACCAAAAATATAGAGACATGTCAGAATATTCTTGTTTCACTTATTAAATATTCGAATATGGTAACATTTCCATCAAATCCATTTGCCATAAATTATTAATTCCTTATGTTATGTATGCTCTAGTTGGAAACCGTTTCATCATTGGTTCTTTTAGACTGTATGCTAGTTGGTCTGATAACCACTTTTGTGTTTCCTTTTTCAAATTTGAAACCCGTTTCTTTAACGTTTCTACCGAAACCTGAAGGGTCTTTTGGGTTTGTCCATATCTTCTCAATTGCGACAAGAAGATTTAAAATTTAATACAAGATTAGGAATTGATTCTCCCATTGTTTATGTTGATTGTTAAACTCATTGTTTATGCAGAGCTACCTATCATCACACCTAAAAAAGATAATGCAATCGGTAACATTGCACCTTTAAAACCTCCACGTTGTTTAAATATAATTTTTCGCATCAATCGTTTATTTTTTGTATTTATTAAGGATAAAAGTAATTTCTTGTGGTTTTTTAATACAAGGTTTTTAGCTTTTCTAATATCAACATTGCCACGCACAATGTTAACAATGATTTCAAGCAAGTCATCAACAACAAACGAAGGGAATGATTGTAAAATATTTGATCTTTTCAAGGCTGGTGCTTTAATCAAAGCATTAAAATATGGTATATTCCGATATTTCATTTTTAAAAGTATGTTATTTTTATTTAGGTTTTAGAATCAATCAGAAATTTCAAGATTTTGGATGGTAAATTAAAAAAACATGAACATGATGAAGTTGTACAAATCCAAATCAAAAATCCAATGTATTTATGTGTTTCAACTTCTTGTATAAACAATATAGAAATTAATATTCGAAATGATTCTGGAAAATTGATAAAATTTTCAAAAGATGCAAAAACTCATTTGACACTACATTTTTGTAAATTAGATGGCTAAAAAAGATATTATTTCAATGATCAGTGGTAGCCAAAATGGTGGTGATTTACCATATTTTATTGGTAAACAATATGGATCAGAATGGTTTCGAACACTTGGAAGATTCGATTTCTGATTTTTAAACGTATTGGTAGTTTTGGTATGAAAACCGCAAAAGATGTATTTATGAATGACTAGAAAATATTACCATCTCTAAATATTAATGCTCTGTCAGAAATCAGAAAGGTTTTACCAGGTGTTGCGAGTATAGGTGTTGTTTACAAAAGATACACCTCCTGCACCTGTTACAACTCAAGCTCTAAAACGTAAAAAACATCGATCATCGTATATAAACAAAAGAATGAAAGGTCATGAAACTATACTTGCAAAATGATTTGCGGCAAAACTGAATTGTGTATATTTGATAGGCCATCAACTCAAGCAGTATTTGAGTATGAAGCATTTGAAGAAGTATTCTGAATGAATTCTCCTACAGATAGTAGAAATGATATAGAATTTAATATTAATCGTTCTCAAACTGAATATCTGGATTTGAATGATTTTTCTTACCTATTCATATAAAAGTCATATGTAATGATAGAAAACCTTTTCCTGATGCTTCAGATGTAATACCAAACAATTTCTTGTTTCATACTCTTTTGAGGATGTAATACTTGGATGCAACAACAGGCATATTAACAAAGCTTTAATTGAAACTATTTTAAATTATAATTCTGATACTAAAAATACATGTCTTGCTACTATGGGTTATGGAAGTGTTGACAGTAAAAAGGCATAGATTAAAAACTTTAGATTATTCATCATGAGTTCATCTTTACAACTTGATTTCATGGAACAGCCGAAATATTTACTTTCTTTTGTTAATGTTCATTAGCGTTTAAAAGACCTGATTCGAAACTATCATTAACGTCTGCAACAGGGAAACCAATTTGTTAAATAGATGTTGCAAAATTATTTGTAAGGCGAGTTCGAGTTGATCCGTTGGTACTAACAGCTCTAAACACGCGATTTATCCATTAAAAACCAAGGAAATTGTTTCATTTGCAATCGGTAAAGGTGAATCCTCTTTCTATGAAGGAAACATATTTAGAGATAAAAAAATGCCTAACTTTATACTATGTTACTTTTCGATCTGAAACTCATTATAATGAATCATATACAGCATCAAGTTCAATATTCAAACATTTTAATGTCACTTCTCTATCTTTATCAAAAAACACTGATTATCGCGAAAGATATATTCAGGATTTTGAGAATGATAATTATGGTGCTACATATATGCAATCTGTTGTGAGAAATATGGATTATTTAGATAAAAATCTAAATTATTGAATATCTTTTGAAAATTTTAAATCAAAATATCTCTTCTTTACATTTGTTTTGACTCCAGATATTAATTTGAATCAAATTCAATTGACTCAAAATGGAAATCTACGACTGGATATCAAATTTGAAAGTGCGATTAAAGAACCAGTGCTTTTGGTAATATATGGAGTTTTTTTTTCTTTATCTTTTGGTAATGTATATAGCATAGTACCACACTGATTTTTCTTACATAAATTTTGGTGTTTTTCAAAGGCTTCTAACATTACAATCATTGTTTTTATGACAATTCATCAAGGATTGTAGATTAGTTACTGCTGTATAATAATAGTTTTCACCCTCCTTTATCAATAATAAATAAATTGGATCCACTCGAGTTATATTTAAAATGGATGCTTCATTACAAGTTCTTCTTTTGTCATAATTTTTCCAAAAGAGAAGATGGAACAACTATTTCCTTAACATTATATAGGTCAATCGGTCTTGGATTTGTCTAAACTTCTTATGTACGAACTCCAGTATAAGGACTTGGAAAAATATCGACATCAGTTTAACTGTGAGATTAATATTGTTGTTGAAGATACTGACTGTTTCTTCTTGGAGATTAAAAATTGTAAACTGGATATTCTTTTGTCTGAAATGGTGATTGACAATCTTTTGGATACCTCTAATTATCGGTCTAATCACCCACTTTACTCTAAAATGCTAGATTCAGTCATCGGTGAATTCAAGGACGACAGTAAAGGAGGAGAAGTTTATGACGAGTGGGCATTCCTTAGACCAAAATGCTACAGCTTGTTAGAAAAATCGAAATGCCTAAAAGCTAAGGGAGTAACATTAAAAGATACAGAGTTAACTCATAAATCGTACAAAGATTGTTACTAGAAAAAATCTACCTTTTCAGTGCCTTAATTTTGTGTTGGTACAAACAATCACCAAATTTATAGTTTTAAAAGTTCAAAGGTTGCACTAACAAACAAAGACGATAAAATGGTTTCGGTAGAAAAAAATGTAAGTTTGGCATACGGTCATTATATGATAGCAAATGATAATCAATAAACAGAATATTTTCTCACATATTTATCCAACAGCACATCCAACAGCACACCAAACAAAACTTCCAATAGTTTATCAAATCGCACATTCACATGTCAACCAGCTCACTCGACACCACATCCAACAGCCTATCCAACCGCTCATCTAACAGTTCATTTAATTGCATATCCAACAGCACATCCAACTGCTCATCCAATTATTCATTGAATTAATAAATGTATATTTACATATTTTTGTTCTTATTCATTATTTTTATAATTGCTGTTTATGTATTTTTTTTATCTGGGAGGTTACCAAAAAGTTGGCCAGATGTGACACATCTACCTACTAACATTGTATGTTAACTACTTTGATTGTCATTGAGTAAGATATTTGTTTGTTGATTAATTTATTATTGTAGTTCTATTCAGGTTAATCAAATCAGAACTCGGTTATTAGGAAAACTATTTGTTGGTGTATAACCGTTGGCTAAAATACAATATTTATATAATAATGAAGCCATAATCGCCAATATTCAATCATTGGATTGTTATATATATGAAACTGAAGAAAGCAAAAATCCTATCACTTTACTTATAACTACGAAAATGTTAGAGTTGCAAAATCCAAATAGCGTCAGTGAGAAGGCTGTGCTTGCATCTTTCTTACCAAATTAAATATTCATGGTGCGGTCTTTGCAAGAGCACAACACAGATTATCTTTTGCAAAAAGTTTATTTCTGTATTTAGATTTAATATCCAACAAGCTTGTTTCACAAAGGATGTTGTGGGAAAAGGAAAAAGCAGGCCCAAAACGACGATATCAGACAGAACAGAATATGAAGGCAAATACTTGATCCAGAATTTTGTAATTGACATTGAAGATAAATCATTTTTTGCTGGATCTCCTGGAAATGAGTTCAATGAATTTCTCTTGTGCATTCTCTAGGACATTCTAGCAAGTGCAAATGGTATGTCAGGTAAATTTGGAAAATAATTTGAAATTTCTTCAAGAATTTTAAAGTGTTCTTGACAGAAAGTATTGTTCTATTCATTGTTTCCTGTCCAATGTCATTTTCTTCAAAGAATTCAGATAAGTTCGACAACATGTAAATTCTATTTTCATCCAAATTTGTTTGCCAAAGTTTAAGTTTCAATTGAAATGCACGGATCTTTTCTGACAAATCTAGTCATGTTGCATTTTGTCCTTGGAGCGATAAATTTAATTAGTTTAATATTTCAAATATGTCAACTAAATAAGCAATTTTGTGAAGTTGATTTTTTTCGCCAAAAAGCCTTAAAATGTGGTTTAGATTTTTGGTTAAAAAACGCTTTTAATTCATCACTAAGATCAAAATCACGTTTTAAAACTTTGCCTCCGGACAACCATCTTACATCAGTGTGAAATAATAGAGCATTATTGTAAGCATCCAACTCAGAGAAAAGTTTTGAAAACAGGCGGCTTTTTAAAACACTAGCTTTTACAAAACTCACAGCACTTACAACGTATTTCATTATTTCTTGAAATTCGCGTGGCAAAGTCTTCGTTGCTAAAACTTATCGATGAATCATACAGTGAGTTCCGATGAGTTTCGGTGATGCATTGATTACCAAATGTTGAAATCCAGACATACATACTTGCATTGCTGGAGCACCGTCTGTGCACGCCCCACAAACATTTTCCCAAGGAATGTCATAATTTTAAAGAAATGAAAAACTGTGTCAAATACATCATGTGCAATAGTTGTGGTTTCAAGTGGTTTGCAAAAAAGAAAATCATCTTTGAATTCACCTTCCATTAATATATCTCACGTAAAACACTAACTGAGAACAGTTTTCAACATATTTTGATTCATCAAGTTGGGTGCTAAATATTCCTAGTAGAGCAGATTTCATTTCCTGGATTACTTGCTCAATAATATCAGCAGACATGTCAGTTATTCTTCTACTGACGGTGTTATTAGACAAGCATAACTCGAGCAATGTCTTTGGTTACAGGCAACATCAAGTCTTCGGCAATGATGTGAGGTTTTTTGGATTTAGCGATTCTGAGAGCCACCAAATATGAAGCTTTAATTGCTGCTATATTAAGCTGTTGGTAATGGCCATCAGAATCAAATCTGGTTTTCTTGACACCATCTGCATTGATCTTAAAATACTTGACATCCTTGCCTGCATAGTTAGGATGTTTAGTATCAAAATAGTGTTTCAGTTTGTTGGGCTTCATTGATTCGGCAGACATAATTTCGTTGCAAATAACGCATTGTGGCTTTTCAGTTCCTGCTGGAATTATGAAAGTAAAGCCATACTTTGAAAATTTATCACTATATTTTCTTTTCCTAATACATGTCTCTTGCTGATTCATTTTCATGGGTACCTAAATTTCATCAGTATAAAAATTTATAATAAATGTTTTAGTGTAGTAGACCTTTATTATTAGAGAATATGAAGCACGTGAATGAATGATTTTACTAATTGCTGAAAATATATATATATATATATATAAAATATTTTGTGACTGTAGTGAGTATAGTCAGAGTAGGAGTATAGCTTAAATTTAAAATGATAGCAAGCAACCATATATATATATATATAGCATAGATAGCGTTATTAAACAAGGTTATCGATTTTTTCGAGAACCAAACTTTGTTACATTATTTAATAGCTTACTTGATAAGTAAAATATAGGCTTCAATGGGTGGGTGGCTAGAAGGTCTCAGGCGACCCCTGGCAAATTGTCACGCAACCCACAGGTTGGAAACCGCTGCCTACACTTATTGGGGATGATTACAAAACTATTATTACTATCGATGATTCAGATTCTTATGATGATGAGGATGTGAAATATAAGATTTGATTTATTTATTTTTACATCGTATTTTTAAAATGTTAATAGTATATTTTTTAAAAGATAATGATTATAATGATAGTACTTGTAATAACAATAATAATTATATATATATATATATTATTAAATTTTATTTTTTTAAAGATAATACTACTTATAACTATAATACTTAAATTGATAATATATTAGAAAATATAATAATAATAATAATAATAATAATAATAATAATGCTTTTTGCAATAATAATAATGATCCAGAGGGAGTAGCAAAATATTAGAGTATTTTAAATCATCTTACTTATGAAAAGAAAACGCAGATTTAAAATTGGCTAATAATGTCCTTTCTTATACTCATCCTAAGATTGTTGATGAGGTTTCTGAAAATTATGTTATTCATCCTCCAAACTTGAATATCATACATAGGTCTAAGGTTATTGGTGGTAATCCAATTTATTTATTATTGTTGGAAAATGGGAATAAATTCCTTTACACAGCAGTAACCAGTATTAAACCTTTGATGAACTGTCATCAAAAAGATGACTGAAATGTCCAAATAAGATGCCAATGGTGTCCAAATTGTCTTAGCGGTTTCTGATTAGACAATGCTTTCACAAAACATGTGGCTCTGTGTTGTAAAAATCAAACAGGTACAACACTTTACACATTACCACAAAATAAATATTTAGATTTTGGTGACTATTCAAAGACAATCACACCACCCTATGTAATTTATGCTGATTTTGAATCAGTTTTACCGAAAGATGAAAAATATCATCAAATTCATATGCCTATATCAGCAGGTCTTTTATTAATAAATAATTTTACAAATGTAAAATCATATTATGAATTCTTTGGAGAGGATTTTATTGTTCGATACCTTAAAAGATTGCTGTCACAATTGTTCTTCCTTATTATAAAATTAAAAGTAAAAATTCCATGTCTTTTGCTGAGAAACGTCAATTCCGATCCTGTAAGACTTGTTACCTATGTAAAAAACCAATTACTAGGGCTGTTAGAGATTACAATCTTTTTTCTGGCAAATATCTTGGTGCAGCCTGTAAAAAATGTAACATGACTCGCAGAACTCTAAGACAATTACTAGTTATATTTCATAATTTGAGAGAGTATGACATAAATCATATTTTAAAATATAGTCTTGGTGACTTTCCTTCTTGGAAATCGAATATCATTCCAACAAGCACCGAAACGTTTATTTCAATGATTGCATATATTAAGAAATTGGTGGTTTTATTGATAGTATGCAATTTGTTAATTGCTCTAAGGCAGTAATGAGACTTTCAGATCTTCTTTTGACATCATTTGTTTTTGAAGGGTTAATAGTTGATTCGAAAGGGATTTTTTCATATAATTTTGCTACTTCTTTGGATATTCTTGAGACTACATATGAGTTGACTCCTATTTGGTCTGGTGTTAGTGAAGATGAGTATTTTAAGGCACAGTTAATTAGGAGTCAACAAAATTTTAATACTTTATTGAACTATATGTTAGCCTATCTTAAATTAGATGCATTACACCTTACGGATTATTTTCAACAATTCGGCACAAAAGTCATTGCATATAATGGTCTTGAGGTTTTAAATTTCTACGGAATTCCTTCCATTTGTGATTTTACATGGGTTCATGATGGTTTGAATGATGTTTTACTAGAGCAGCGGTTCCCAACATGTGGGTCGCGACCCAACCGGGGCAGTCTAACAATTTGCAAGGGGTCACCTGAGATAAAAATAAAAATCAGATATTCAGAAGTCAAAAATGCTGTGACTGAGGGTCAACCCTAATAATTTTACTATTGGTGTCACCACAACTTGGAAAATGTTATCAAGGGGTTACAGCACCATAAATATAGCAGCTGGTGATACTCATAGCTTCTTCTTGGAGATTAAAAATTTAAAGCTCGATGTTCTTTTGACAACGATGATTTCTGATAATTTATTGGGTACTTCGAATTATGATCCTTCTCATCCTTTATATTTCGGGAAACTTGACTCTGTCATTGGAAAGTTTAAAGATGAGAGCAAGGGAGTTGGTTACACTGAATGGGTTTACTTGCGTCCAAAATATTATAGTCTTTTAGAAAAAAATCATCGACGAAAGCCAAGGGTGTAATATTACCTGATAAAAATATAAAACATCAAACATATTTAGATTTTTAAAACAATAGCATAGTTGTTTCTGTACCTCAAACTAGAATTGGAACATGAAATCATCAGCTTTAAACATTTAAAAACTCAAAAATACCTTTAACAAATCATGATGATAAGAGAGCTTGGGTAGAAAAAACACAAGTTTTGTATATGGGCATTATATTGGGGTTGATGTGATTGATGTTGACGATAATATTAATAATCATAATGAAATTCAACTTGGAGCAGATCCTGATCTCAGTGAACGTTTCAAAACTTCATTTGATAGTATGATATTTTGACGAGAACAACATTGTGATTTTTTATGAATTGTTAACGCACGTTTTTTTATGGCAAAAATAAATCATTTTTTTGTTATTAATAATTAATATATGTCAATGCAAAAACATCCTCAATTTTTAGTTGTTGATAAAGAACCCCATGAATATTGACATTAACCCTTATCAAAATCCTCTAAGTTCATCAATAATCCTCTTTAAAATACAAGTAAAAATAATAGTAATATAAAATTTTCCACGTATAAAAAATTTCTATAAAAAGTTTATATATTTGTATGTATTATTATTTTCTATATATATAAATATTTTCCCAAATCTTTATAAGTATTTAAAAACTTTTAAAATAAAAATTTGATGTTAAACATTGAAGTGACCTACATATTACATATGGCCTGTCCAGGAGGTGGCACTAGTTTTAAGTTGATTTATATATAGAACTGTTATTCAAGGAATTAAAAGTCTAAGGTGTTAATTTCTGAAACAGCAAAACTAAAATAAACGGATTTGTCCCGGAGGTGACATTAGTTTTTATGGGATTTTATATAGAAATTTTTATAATATTTTAAAATTTATTCATTTTTCACAAATTTATATAGGATGCTAATTATGAAACAGCCGAAATATTGTATATGTATCTGTTCTGGACGTGACACTAGTTTTTAGGTCGTTTTATATAGAGTTGTTGTTCAATTAACTAAAAAAAACTGTAAATTTTGATGATTTTTTTGATTTTAAACGATTCCCTAGGGAAAATTGTGTGTGCTTAAGATTTTATTTTTTTTTAAAGTTTTTATTTTGACATGAATTTATTCAATAGTCCATTAAACAAGCATTATTTTACATCTTTATCTCGTAAAAATATAATATTACCTCATCATTTATTCCGTTCCAAAATTGATTCTCTATTAATCTTGCAAAGTGTTGTTCCATACCAAAGGCTTTTCGAGCTAACTCGGTTAAATTATAAACGTATTCGCCTATTGTTTCATACCTATTTCTTACCTATTTTGAAATTTTTGTACATTTATTTTTGTAAGTCCCGTTCAATTACTATCTCACCTCTCAGATGTTTCACTAATTGCTCCCAATTTCTACCCCTACACTCTAAATTATTATATGCCTGTAATGCATAACCTTTTAAATATAACTGGATTCTTCTACCTGATTTCTCTCTCGTCCATCCACATGCTTCCACACACTGGGCAATTTCCTCAAAAAAATCATCAAATTTTTCCGGTTCACAGGTAAAGTTTTTATTAAAATATTACGATTATTATTTTCATCTGCCTATCTATTTTGCCAAATATGACGAATGTTATCATTATTTTCATTGTTATTAGCCATTCTATATACTATTCGGTTTCTCAAATTATAAATTATTTTGGGTTGATTATCTATATTAAATTTCTATTAGTAATTTGAAATTATTTGAGATTTATCTAATTTTTTCTGATATGTCCAATAATTTATATATAAGCCAATATATTACTACTTTGTTCGCGATTTCTATCCTCCCAGAATTTCGATTATTTTAATTGAATTTATTCCCGGTTCGCGGCACTGAATGTTGAGGTTCCACTTTCTCAACTAAGGTCACTTATATAATAAAAAGATAACACTAGTTTAAAATGTTATTATTTTCAATAAATTAAATTTACAGTAAAAATTTACCTTCCCCAAAAGATTGTTACCAATTAGCTCTTGTTTAAATGCGATTGTGTTCAAATGTCCAAGATAGGCTATGTACTGTACGTTTTAATTTAAACTTCTAGTCTTTGAGACTTAGAAACCTAACTTTTGATTTTAGTTGTGATTTGACTGACAATTCTCTCAGTTTATATAGTTGTGGGTTTCTGGGTGTTGATATTTTGAAACTATATGGTTGTTACCCAGACAACCCCCATACAAATATTTTTCGCCTACCACTCGGCACCCGTTGCTAAGCAACGTTGGAACTGTGTTCGAATGGGTAGATTGTCCGCAAAAAGTGAGTGCTATTGCTAATGCTATAATTGACCGAACGATCCATGGGTCCAACGAGCCGCCGATAGAAGGCCTGTGCTCGATTTCGTTATTTAGGTCCCCTTATTCTCTTATCTCCTACAAATTATTATCCATACTGTTATCTCATTTATCATTACGTCTATTCCTATAGTCCTTCTTATCGTTTTTCGTATTATCGACTTTTACCAGGACCTGTACACCCTATTATAACTACTGTGTTCCATATTATTGATACTAGCATTATCATTGTTACTATCATTTGTGTTAACTTTATTAATTGTTACTGCTATTACATTTATTGTTATTTTTATTACTACTATCACCGTTATATTTATTCTGATTCTTATTATTATTGTTATTATTGTTATTATTATTATTATTATTATTATTATTATTATTATTATTATTATTATTATTATTATTATTATTATTATTATTATTATTATTATTATTATTATTATTATTATTATTATTATTATTATTATTATTATTATTATTATTATTATTATTATTATTATTATTATTATTATTATCATCATCATTATCCTTACTATCATCATTATTATTATCAAAATTTTGTGTAGGGATTCGCCCTTATTCCTCAACTTTATAAAAAAAAATATTTTACTTTTGTTGGGCTCAGAGCCGCAATTTAAACAAAAATGTTAATAAAAACTAAAACAAAACTAAAGGTAATGAAATAAGTCACTGTACATAACCACGCACCACAAGGAGATACTAAAAATCAATAAAAACATATTAATTAAAACAAATTAAAAATATATCAAAATTAAATAAAAACAAATAATTAATTAAAATCATTAGAAAAGCCTACAACTGCAGAGAGAGACATATGAAAAATAAAATAAACTGCCAAAACCTTGCAAAATAAGGTTTAGAAAAAACAAAGGCAGAAGCGGCGACCACAAAACAAAATTTTGGGCTAAAAAAATAATATTATAAGAAAATAATAATAAAAATAAAATTCAACTATAATATAAATTATATATCAAAAATAGAGGAAAATGCACAAAAAATAATAAAAATAGTTTAAAATTAATAAAATAATTAAAAAGCCCTAAAAATCGCGAACAATCGCTCATTGGTCGCACACACGCATGAAAACAGTATATATACAGTGACAAATTTCATTACTTTTAAACCTTTTAAAAAACACACCTTAACTTTAACAAAAAACTAACTCATATTTTTACAACTTTGAAATCATTCACGACGAATTTTGGGAAGTAAGGATCTTTTTATGTGTAAATTTCCTTTTATGTTAATGTAATTTTATATGTTTATAAAAGTTTGTTCATAATGTTTTGCTTAATTCTCTTTTAATTTTATACATATATATTATCTTATTTATAATATACGAGGCCTCTTAAATTTAGTATTTATATATAGTATTTAAATAGCACTCGATGAGGCAGATCTAGGGCCAGCTGGAGGATTAAGTTCCCCAGTTGTGCTCGTGGGTCGCGCCTCACCGAAACCTCGGTAGTACGCAGTAGGGTCTGGCAATTGCACAGGACCTTCACGCAGTGCATCGTTGAACGCCTCGTAGCGGCTACTGAAAAGTGGCCGGAACGAGCAGAAATTAAAATTTCGGGAAGTCCGACTACAGGTAGGGGAACTAGGAAAGATCGCGTGGCGATCTCATAGGATGATTTTTCTTTGCCTCGAATGATAATACCATTAAAACCGGGCAAAAGGGATAGGCATAGACTAGAAGTAATTAATAACGAAGTAAACTAATAAAAAGGAAAGTGTCAGACATTTATTCGAAATAATATAAGAAAATAAGCATTTATTACCATCAACAACTGCACATGCATAGACACAAATGCCGCTTAGCAAAATATCCGTATTTTCTCTCCATAAGTATAGCATGATCATCATGGAATCTTGAATTTCGACCATCCAGAAATCTGTCTGCTTTCGAACATCACAGCGATAATACACAAATCCAGCGAAGTAGAGACGTAGATGGAGAGATTCCACTATCATATTAGGGCCAGGTAACGACACCAATGATCCTGAATTGTCTAATCGTCCGGGAAAATGAAATACCGATCCAAACGGAGAGGGAATAACGTTGATAAGCCATATTAAAGTCCCTCGGCTAATTAATAAGAAATAAATCTCCAGCAGCGTTGACATTCATCACTTAGAAACTGTAGCACTATAACTTTTATTCCGTGACAATGCATAGAATTCCCACTGATACTGTTACGGTAAAACAATTTCATCACCATTGACAACACAATTCTACTGATACATACGCAATAATCTCCCCTGCCATCGTTGGTCTGCTACTATTGATATTTTCCCATTGTTTGCTAACACAGTAATTATCGATCGTCGTAGTTAAATTCATCATTATCATTTTTTTTGTATAATTTGTAATAATCATTTTCGTCATTAATTAATATTATTATTGTTATTATTATAATTATTAGTGAATTTCATTTACGTGTAAATTATTATTATTATCATTAATTATTATTCATAATACCACTACTAGTAGGACCATTTTAGTTAGGGTTACTAAAATCATTATTAGAATCATCGCTGCTTTACTACCAAAATTATTGACATTAATGTTGACCACACCGCCAAAAATATAAGTATTAATAAGAAGGCTATTGTTATTATCAATGCTATCACGAACCTTAATACTCTAAATATCGATCAAAGTGTAAACTTTATCATCGACATCAACATGTTATTGCCATCAAAACTACACTCTATCTGTCAACTTTACCTTTGTTAGCATCAATACCTCCTGCCGCAGCATGAGAATAATCACCCAGAATAAAAATTTGGGGAATAGTACTACCGATTCCTCTATCTCCATTTAGAACCACGCATAAAATAGGATATATGAGGAGGACTAATATTCTTCGTCACCGATGTCGATCTAACAGCTAGGAATGTCTATAGCGGGACCCTTAATTTTAACTCTGGTTCTCCTTGATAGGTGTAGAGGCTTTGCAGAAATAGAACCATATTCTACTATTTTCTTTAGTTATACATCTTATCTAGATGACCAGTCCTACTACTCTGCCAAGAATCCCACGATTATCCCCATCAATCATTGCAACTCGGCAACGATTGGAACAGTTGGAGAAGGACCACGCAGTTTTCCAGGACAAGTACCGAAAAGTGAAAGGAACACGGCTCACGCCAGATGCAGCTAAGAAATTATATCAAAAGATATCTCGCCTGTCTCGGGCGAGAGACGAACAGATTGTCGAATCTCGCAATCAGCGAGTTCTGATAAAAGAACAGAGGACAACGCTCCGACAAATTTTCACAGACGCCGAACTGCGGGCTCGCATTCCTGGAGTATCTGGGCCTGGAATCTGAACATCATTCCGGCGCAACATCTCCCCCTGGAGGTACCTCTCCCTGTTCATTCGGTACCGGCTTCTGCGGTCACGGAACATTCGCAAACTCCCGTGGTCGAACTACGTACAGGAGCAGCCAGACGACGGCCCAATCGAAATCGTCGCCGTCGCGAACGACGCCATAGAGAAACCAACCTCTTCAGCTCGACCGAGCCAATCAGTGCTCCTTATTCTATCCAGGATCTTCCGCCTCCGTATCAGGAGTTCGAGTTCCCTGATCTTGAGGCAGATGTGCTTTATGCCCCCAGTGTCACATTTCACTCGCCGGCCAGATCCATCCACATTAACTTAGTGGATGATGAAAACGAAGCTCCAATGGCAAACTAATCTCTAGAGCGGTTGGGTCAGATCCCAGCGAAATTCCCACTCTAACGGGCCGGGTACCTGGGTGTCTACCTCTTCCCGATGAACCAGGACCCTCCACTCGTGTGGACTTTAACATCACTGTCAATCCACCTCCGTATCGACCAGCAAAACGTCGATGTTTTCCAACAGACATCGATGCGGATGAGTGAAACCCATTTCCTAGCCAATCGGACCCCATCTTCACACCAGTTATCCAAATACTATCATCAAAGTGATGACATATTTTCCGAAATTCGCGTTAATCAGTGTATAGCCCCTCTCTATTCTGGCCTAGTTTTGTGTTCTTAACTATCTTATATATGTCTCTTTAACTATATCAATAAATCTTAGAATTTTGAATTTTCTTTTACCATCATTATTTAATTGTAATTATTGTTAATTAACGTTAGTGAGATAAAAATAATAATCCAGAGAAGGGGTTGTAAGAAACAGTGTAGTACGGATGATAGAAGGGATTACAAAATGAACTCTCACGATTGTCAGCTCCGCAGAGAAGTAAGACCTGGGTTCACGGATGTTGCGACTTCAGAGTAAAATGCGTAAGACCCTCCATCGGCAGCAAGTGACTGGGAAACGAAGGTCATTCGAGGAGTAGTACTAGTAATAGTGCTCACCTGCTCGAATGGCGTTTGGCTGTTGCGTACAGTTCCAACATGATTTCGGTCATGGGTACGTGGCATTTTATCCAAATCGTGCGATGTATGGGGGGGAGAAATAACCCTAGGAACTAGAGAGGATAGATACATCACCATGGCATGAATATTCTGAAAGATATGTTCCCCCGTACGACCAACACTTATATAAAAATTTAGCCGTAATCCATCCTTATTTTTCAGTTTTCGATGAAGTATTTGAATTGATTCGGAAAATTTGAGCAGCGTTCCGCCCTTATTTCACATTTTTATGATGAATATTTTAATTATTTCCGAAAATTTGCGCAGTGTTCTGCCCATATTTTCCGTCTCAATTCAACATAATTTATTTAATTCTTACATATTATTTAAAACATTATTTTTCATGATTTTAGTCGTTCGGATTAATCTTTTTCCGATTGCTATTCATTTTAACTGCTGCAACGATTTTGCAATTTTCCCCGCTACCCTTTCCCTCTCTGTGTACTTAAGATCTATGTATGTTCATGTTATATTTGATGAGTGCCCACTGGACTACTCAGTGTAAGTGATTTTTAGTCGATTGTTGTTCAAAATTTTATGTCGATTTTTCAGGAAACGGATGGCGAAGGAGCAGCCAAAAGACTACCCCCTTACCTTCCAATTTCCCATATAAGCGGATAGTATTGACGTTTGGGCTCTTGCGTTCTCACGCCGGAACCTTCACGGCACGAACTATTGGCGGACTTACACCCCACTTACACAGTTCGATAGTTATGTGTAATTTTACTTCCTTGCTTTATGTTTTGGCTGTGGGCCGAAAAAAAAATAAATAAATGTTACCGTACCAATCGGGTAAAATTCTCAAATGCATAATTGTTGGAAGTTCATAAATGGGCCTTTCCAGTTCACAGCATCATAATTTATTGTTTATAAATAACATTTTCAATCCGCATTATCATAATAAATAAACATTGTCAATTCATGGTTCATAACATTTTCAATAGCATTAGATTATTGATCAATAAATTCATAATTATCAATGCGTTTAAAATTAGTTGCAACGCACACTAACCACAGTAAACTTGCTCAAAACAAGTCTCAAAGTGAGACGGAAAATCAATATTTCAATTAAGTTGAAAATAATACTGCAAAGTAGTTGATAATTTGTGAAAACACATCAGTATATATACCTATAATTTGACCTTAACCTTGCGTGCTATTTTTATTGTGATTAAACAAATTTGACCTTGAAATTATTTGTGTTTTCTAAATTAAATTTTTATTAATTTCTTAATTTAAATTGGCAATTTATTTTTATTGATGCATTTTAACAATTTTCAAGGCTATTTGTGTTCTGGCCCAACAATAGTAAAATTTGTTGTTTTTGTTGACACTTAAAGTGTCTTTTGCATGCACTTAATGATGCCTTGCGTCAATTATTATTATTTTTACTATTATTGTTTTCTTTATTTTAAAATTTTTATTGACACTTTGCATCTGCTAAAAATTATGATTGACGCCATGCGTCTATTATTGAAAAACATGATTGACGACTTATGTCTAAGTTTAAAAACAAAGCTATATAATTAATTAATTAGCCCCTAGTAGGCGTTTAATTAAAAATTTAGTTATTATGTATTTATTTGGGGGCTTAAAAATATCTATTATTTTCGATTTACCTTTACTATCATTATAAAGTTTAAAAACATAAATATCATCATCAGTAATATCATAAATTGTCAAAATCAATCAGATTGTTTAAGATGATGTAATGCTCATAGATGAATCAAAGATTGTTATTTTATATAGATTTAAATAACCTAAATTACCTAAAAAGAAAAGTTACACTAAAATAAAATAGTATAATAAAATATTATCATATTACAAATTGTCATGATACTTGTCTGCCAGCATCAATTAATTTTACTTCCTTTACAGTTTCTTTACTTTTGATTTTCGATATTGGCATTTATTTGATATTTATTATTTCCTATTTTATAGAATTTGTTTAATTCAAATTTTTCAATTTTCTTGTTATCCAACAATAGTAAATTATTTTAAATGCCCGCGAAAAAATAAGCACAGTAAAATCAATAAAACACCAAAATGATAAAAGTACAACATTAATTAAAAAATTTACAAAAATTCGAAAGTAGTATTGATCGGGGAAATTGGTATGGTTGAACGCCAAATTGAGAGAAGATGCCAGAAATAATAATAAAAATTTTGTGTGGGGTCCATAGGAAATAATATAAGACAAAAAAAGAAATTAATTTAAAAAATTAATTACTAATGAGAAGCCCGAGTCAATGGAAAGCCCGAGACAATGGGAAACCCGAGAGATGAGGAAAACCCGAGAGATGAAGAAAACCCGGCGTGTAGACGGAATAATATAAAAGGGTAAATTGGCCTAAACAATATTAAATGGGCGCCACTGATCTATGGAGAGGTAATTATTTCCTTATTTGTAATTTAGTAATGGAGCAAACGTTGTTGACAAATTTCGGCTCAGGTGGTCTTTGGGAAGTAATTATTTTTAATAATTTAATAATGTAGCAAATGTTGTTGACAATCGTCTGAAAACAGTCTGAACAGGAGTATAAAAGGAAAAGGGAAAAACATGAAATGGCCAGTGGTCGAAGCAAACGAGTATTGTAGTCACGTCAGTAGAAGAATCTAAACCCAAGTAAAGTCAAAGTTATCTATCAGAAAGGGTGATTATCCATTGGATAACCTACCTTAAGATAATCAAATTTATACGGTGGTTGAAGGGTGCAAATAAATCAGTGAAATTGTGATTACAAAACGTTGAAATAAATCGGATTGAGTTGTAACTGTGATAAAGTGCAAATAAAATTATTCTGTGTTGGGTTTGCTTATTTGATTCGAAAAGGACACGAGGAGTCAGAGGGAACCGACTTTCAATAATAATACCCCAACAATTTTAAATTAATGCTTTATTGTCTGCTAAATTTTATGTACATATTTTAATTTAAATCTTCTTAAATTAACCTAGCAAATTATTTTAAATGCTCGCGATCAATAGCTTAACTGTTCGTTATCGACCGGTCGATCGCAATCTACGGTTTGCCCACCCTTGGTGATAGTATAAAATCCATTTTAAAACATCTAGACAATTTTCTATATATTTTTTAAAATCTTGTTTGTTTTAAAATTGATTACAATGTCAGTTATGGTTTATTAATAAATAAATAACTAGAAATTGGCTATGATGTTTTTATGAATATCTAGATATATTATAAAACTTTAAAAATACAAAATATTGAGTACTATTTAATGAAAATCAATACATATTCTATGTTTAAAACATATTTAAATAAACATCAAATTTATTAATCAATAGGAATCATAACGTTTATCAAATAAAATTGGGGAAAATAGTTAAAGAAAATGTTTCTTATAAAATTAGATAAACAGAGTTATATTCTTCAATATTTACATCACAAATTTCACATTTCCGAATAGTGTTTTGGAAACAAGATGAACAAATGATTATATATCCATAATGTAAATGTAAAGTGGATACTTTGCTAATTTGGTAAATTGAACATTATGAGATCACAATCCAATTCTTAAAATTTAATTTATTAAAAACTTATTAATTAATTATTATTGATGTTCTTTATACAATATTACAATTTCTTTTCAACCTTATCACTTTATCAATTCAATTTGACAATCCTTTCACCGACTTTGATTACACTGGGCTCTCAAAAAATCTTGGATTATTATTTACAAGTTGGTCAACCTCTGATTCCTCGTGCTTCTTTTATTATATATCAATTAACCAAAACCTAACACAGAATAAGTTTATTGATTTCTAACACAAATTTACAATTTGTGATACGATTTGTACTTTTCTATCAGATATCGATTCAACAACATAAAGACAGATGTCCCAATGGAAAATCGCTTTGCCTGGCAAGTTTATTTAAATTAAATTCACTCAAAGTTATTTGTTTTGGTTTCTGACATTCGTTGGTTTCTCAAATTAAGAATTAATTACTTCATTGTGTAATTAAAACGCATCTGAGGGTAGGGTAGAGGAGATGTGTTGCTGCAGACTGTCACTATCTATCTACTTATGACCTCCTAATTTATTTTATAAATCTATATGACCTACTTATTGTGGTGTGGTATGAATGTTTTTTTGAAAATGAACCATCAATATATATATACAACTACATAGAATGTTTGTGCGTGTCTGTTACCTACTTAATATGTACATGTGTGTTTGTGACCTACTCATTTATTTATTAATACTAAATAGAATATGTGTCTGTGGCCTATTTATTTATTAAAGTGGCTTGGTGTGACAATATTTTAAAAATGAGTCGCTCATTTTATAAAATGTCAGTGACCTACATAAAATTCTTATGGTTGCCCTACTTTTCGTGACCTACATAAAAATTCTCAGTTTTCTTGAAATTTTAGCAAAATCCTAAGTAGGGGAGTGTGTAACTGGAATGGGACATGACTGGGAAGAGACATAATTATTTACTAATAAATGTTTCAGCATAATTATGTTGGGCCAGAACGTAAACGGCCTTGAGAAATGTTTTAATGGATCAGTAACACACATGCAAACATAACAGGCAGATTTAAATAAACCTGGAAACACCAATTAAACCCTATAAAATATGAGAAAAAGGGAATTAAATATAAATTAATAAACATAAAAATAAATTAAATAATAACAAAACGCACCAAGATTCGCACGATACCTACACAAACATAACAAGAAAACACAACAAATTCGACAAAATTGGAAAAATTAATAAAAGTTCATTAAAATGAAAATTAAATCGGAAAATTTGAATTAGTAATAATTCAATAAAAATTCTAAATAAAAAATTATAAAAATAAATCAAGAAATAATAAAATTAAAGAATAGAATTTGCTAGAAAATAACAAGGTCGAATTTTGTTTTACTGCATCAAATTTCACATGCGAGAAAAATAGGTATATATACTGACCCATTTTCACATTAAAGTTAACCATATTTACAAAACTAAAAACCATTTTTGAAATCGTTTAATTTTGTTCAAGAATTTTACTTTCAGAATTTTTAGATGAGAAATATTTATGTTGGAACCCTCTTTCCACGTTGCGTCCATTGCATCTCGGTAGAGCTTTGCTTGGCGTCGACGTGGGGAGAGAGGCATTTATGTTATTTTATGCTATTGTATGCAATTTTTGGAATGGTTATGAAGGGTAATTATGTTATTTTTGCTATAATTAATAAATATTATTAATATGCATAAATTGTTTTATATATATTCTCATAAATTGAATTAAACTGTCGAAATTTTTCCGGCCCACAGCCAACACATAACGCAAGAAAGCAAAATCTACATAGTACAGATGCATGTAAGTGCGTGGAAAATCGCCAATGATATGTACCCGTGAGGACTCAGCGTGCGCAACGCAGCGGTCGTAACGTCAATATTTATCCCTATAGCTGAAAAGAGAAATAAGGAAGAAGTCTCTGGCTGCTTCCTCGTTTCTCATTTCTGTAAAATCGACCTAAATTTGTATTACATACGGCTCAAAATCATCACACCGAGTAGTCCAGTGGGCACTCTGTAAATATAACATAAACATAAAATGCGCCTAAGATCTATTAAAGGGAAAGGGTACGGGAATAAATTAATTTGAAATCGTTGGCATAATTAAAATGGATAATATTTAAAAATAAATTAATCATTAAAACACTAAATCGAATTTATATCTAGAAATAAAGTACCAAAAAATCATAAGTAGTTCATTGAGTTAAATTAATCCATCGGTTTAAATGATTATCGAATAATAATAAATGTCTCCTTGATTAATTCAGATTAACTAAAATAATTATCGAGCAAATTTAAAGTGATTTATGGAATAAATTAACTCATTGATTAAAGATTAAAGTAACTTGTGTAACAATAAAATAAGTTTTGATTAGAAACACGTAATTCTTGTGTAAACGGAAGTAGAACTTGGAGTTAGTAATTAAAATCACTTATTAAAGTAACGTAGCTTATTATCGATTGAGATAGATTAATGATAAGGAACTCCATTATAAGATTTAAAGTATCTAGCAAGTGAAAGCGGAGTGATTTAGTTATTAAATTAATTCAGTAACCGTTGGTTAAAACTAGGTAATTCTTCACTTAATAATAAAGTGATCCACTAATCAAACTAGAGTAATGTGTTAGAAAAGTGGAGTGAAGCTACGGTTAAAACCAAATTACAGTAATTTGTTAGTAAAAATGCAACCACTTAAGGGCAAAGGATTAAAATGATTCGATAGGTAAAACAAGTTGATACACCTAATTAAATCTCAAACCCGAGTGCGTTTATCAATTGAATTAGCAATAATACCTTTCCAACCTCTCACATAAATAAGAGACGTTCAGCATAAAACCCAAGAAATTGATTAACTCCAGAACGAAATTAGATTAGCCTAAATAATTCAATAAAAATCGGAAAATATAAAACACTAATAAAACGGAGAAGAATTTATTGCATTGAAACCAAAGAGATTACCGGCCCTTAACAATAAATCAACCGGCTAACATAACATTTCACTTGTCTTTAATTTCTTTGACCTCATCTCAGCAATAACTGCCGATATGGATTTCCACTGATTAACCTTCACGGCACGATTAGAATTCATGTAAGTGCGAAATCGAAAACAGCAAATGATCAATCACATCCAAATAATTGCCACAAGTAACTCCCCAAATGCTATAGCTCCTTAGACCTAGAATAATAAACTGATCAATATGTAAAATCAAATTAGCTGACCCCATAGAGCAAACAACGAATCAATGATACAACCGCACCGACTCCTAATAATATAAGGACCATCCAGCAAAAAACATAAATGTACAAAACTAGACCCAGTTCGAACAAATACCTACGACAATTCCAATTTCAACTTCTGAAAAGATAGATGGTTTAAATTTTAATAACAAATTAATAAACTTGAATTGTGATTAATAATAAACCAGTCAAATACACCGGTACAAAGTGCGAACGGACGTCGCAACAGCGTAGGAATAGACATGTTCAAAATCACTCCGAATGTCGATGGTGATGTCATGTCCGAACATCCGGTTCGACATTGAACGATCACGAGAAACTCACAAAGTGTTGAAATGCGCAAATAATCATTTCCATTTGATAGATAATTAAAATTATACATTAGAGAGAGTCGAATACAGATCGATACCTATCAGGAATTAAGACCCATTGTATGATAAACGCAGGTAGATTCTCACCCGAAACGATGACATTTTAAAGAATGAACGACCTCGATCTAACATAGCTAGGCCGTGTAGGAAGATTTCTTTTGCTAGATAAATTATACATGGTTCAACCCAAACCTAACAAGGTCAGACTAATTAAGAATCTCTTTATATATATTGTATATTCTGATTCTATAACCTTTCATCAACGTGGGGAAATCATAGAAATCGCCCAAACACAAATTCATACATCTCATCGCCATAAATCTCATAACTCCAGTTCAGATACCAGGTTCCCCGGACGTTAAATTAACTGACCAATGTACCCCCTGAAATTAACCGCGATTTAAGATTATCTGAGTCTATGATTGTTGATAAACGTCTATATGCCTTGTAAACTATTGTGGGATTTCATTATATTACACTCATTTCAGAAGAACTCATGCTCCCAGAATGGATATCAGCACAAGAGGCCGACGAATGGCGTCGAGCCTGGAAACGAGCGCGCCCGTCAATGACTCTCGAGGAGCCACGTCCCAAAAGATCTTGTCCAACTCTATGGCAAATCCTAGGCCAAGAGAATGACCCCCGCAAACCAACTGAAGAACAGTACCCTGCCGAGGAGATCCTCGACCATGCGCGAAGCCTTCTTGCTCAGTGGGAGAAGATTCAGGAACAGGTTGATTTGAACGTAGTAAAGGCAAGGATGTACCTCGCCAACGTTGAAGAGGACATCCTCGTCGGGCGCATTGCGGAGACCTACCCGACTCGACCGGCCCGCAACACTCGACGTCCAGTGCCCATCATTCCCGGTTATTCTCCGGAAGAAGGGGTCAAGAAGTTTTTTGAGAAGTCCTGAATCTCCGGACAAAGACATAAATAACAATTTGCTTTAGTGATGTTGTCAATATAAAAATTGCCATGAGTTGTTCGTCTTAATTTTTATAAACAGATTTCCCTTCCATAACTATGTTTGTAACAATCAGAATTTTCTTCATTAAACTCATAAAGTTAATCTGAATGTTTTCTTATAGCAATGTCGGTCCTGAAATTGATGCAAAGCGAACTAGACCGCGCTAGGCAGACAAACGCGGAGCTACTCAGTCAGATACTGCAATTAACTCGCGAGGTGCAGCAGGTCAAAGCGACCTGGCCCGACCCCAAAAAGACGAAGACACTCTATCTCCGACTCACTGCAGCTCAAAAGGGCTGGGCGGAGGGGCGCCAGCTCAATCAGAGTTTTCGCATACAGATTAGGGGCTTAGAAGTTGCCCTAGCAGCCTGTCGGGAAGGGGAAGCGGTAACGTATCCGCTCATCTTCGCCCCTTCCCAACTACCGAGTCAACGTGCCCTTGATGGCGTCGCACCAATCTCGAAGTCGACAGCCATTCAACCAACCATCCGCCGGCCGGGACGTAAGGAACGTGCCCGACGCCGAGCCGCGCAATCGTCAAGTCAATCGAATTAACTTACAGCTATTATGCATGTCATTCTGTTTCATTAAATAAATCTGTACTCATGATTAACCTAAACCCGAGTGTCCAGTCATAGTGGGAGTTAGACTCGAAATCATCTACACTAATCAGTCTAAATTTAATTTCGCACTTTCACGTAAGGGACAGAGCAAAGCGAGCATAGGTCTTTTATCGACAGCTCGTGAACCCGAGGATTGTCCGAGCAATTATAGTATTAGCAATAACACTCACTTTTTGCGAACAATCCACCACTTGAACACATTACCAATGTTGCCTAGCAACGGGTGCCAAGTGGCGGTCAGCATCATTTTGTATGGCGTTACCGGGACAACCACGAGGCTAAGCAAATAACGAAACCCTGTAACCCACCAATTAGCAGTTGGCATAGAGCAACAGGTTTGTCACCATTTGAGACAATTTATGGGCGATATGTTAATTTACTTTCAAGCTTGAAGCAAGCACATATATCAGGAGAACTGATGAAAAATTCAAGATAACTCAGATAAAGCTGTAGATGATATGAGAGCTATGAACAAGACAAGGAGAAGCGCTCGCGTCTTTGAGGTGGGAAATGAGGTATTAGTGCGCAAAGAACCACATAACAGGCGCAATGGTGATATGCAATACGAAACCGCATACAAAATCGTCAGGTTTCTATCCCCTTAGAGTCGAACATCATTATCAAGAAGGAACAAAAGAAATTATTCTGTTTAAATAATTGATTATTTGTAACTTTTTTATTAAACAAATCTTATGATAGAAATTAATTCGCTGAAAAATTAGTATGATGTAACTAATAATATTATCAAGAATATAATTTGAATTTAAAAAGTATGGAATATTTATTTGTTAATATTGGATACTAAAATCCACTGTAGGCTAATTATTTTCTTGAATTGAGATTATAATTTTAAATAATTAGTGCTTATTTTTAGAGTCACTTATTTTTAATTGCGTGTGTCATTACTTTAATGAATTTCTAGATGTTTTCTGTTAATCTTTTAATCCTATTTATAATAATTTCTACACATTTACTAATATTATTATAACTTGTAAATTTGGTACAATTAATAAATATTCTATTTTTATACATTATAAATTTTTACAATATTAACTACAAAGAAAAGGATAAATTATCGTAATTTGTTAGCCAATTAATGCATTTTTCTTCTATTATTTGAAGATTTATCGGTTCAGTGATATTATCGGTTAAGAGGTCTTGAATGTTAGAATTAATAAAAGTTACTTGCGATTTCTTATCATTTTCGTTATTGGATTCTGTAAAACTTTCTAAAGCTTCAATTGTAGAATTATATGACACATCTGGGGCTTCACAAGTTTTATGTTTTAATTTCATAAGATTACTTTGAAGGAAATTTTCATTTTCAAAATTTAGTAATTTTTCATTATATGAGAAATTTCCTTTAACTTTTGGACAAAAGTTATATTTATTGTTTGGTAATGGAGGACAGTGATTTTTGTCAACACAAAAAACTTTTGGATCATTTATAATATTTGGAAGTTTGATCTGTTCAATAAATGGTAATTTACCATTTTCGTTGTTTACATTGTGTTTATTCATAGACTTTATAAAACTTACTTTTGATAAATTCTCATCAATGGTAGGAAAAACCATTTTATTTTTCATTTGAAAAATTGAATAATGGTAATTCGATTTATATATTATTTATATATTATTATTAATTGGTTCTTATATATAAATCAGAATAATATTTTATTTAAAATTAAAATTTTTTAGAATAAAGATGTAATAAATATGTGTAAGCAAGCTTGTGATTATGAAAATAACTTAAGTATTACTTTTCCCGTGAAGATCAAGTTCAGATTAAATCACTAACTAAATAACAACAATTTTCCATCAGAAAATTAATTTATTACACCATTTTTTAATCATTAAAATATACTAACTAAATCATAATAGTGGTGGGTTGCTGCTCATTAACCTTCACAATCCAGGCGTACAAACTCTAAGTCCTTCCCACTTGTTACTCATTGCTAAGCAACGTTGGTAGTTCAATAAGGGTTGTGACTACGCTAGAGGTTGGATTCTCTAAAAATGCTGTTGTAGATCGATATAATTTAATGCTATTTTCTTAATAAGATATTGAAAATTTCAAAAATTTTCTAGACAAGCCTTGGAGAAATCATAAAAGTGAGGATTTTTTTCTGTTATTTTATATGATTATTATTACTACATTAATTCATGTATAAAAAATTATAGAATAAATTTTTACAGGGATTGTAGGTTGTAGTTCGGAACTGAATTTACCTTTATAAGGAATTTTTATGCTATACATGAGTAGAATTTTAATGGTTTGGAAGAGTCAAACGTTCGTTTTCGAATAATATACTTTAATTGAATTGTTTTTGTTTTATTTTTTTATTTGAATTAACTGAAAATAATGATAAACTTCAATTAAAAATATTTCCTTGTATCTACCAAATCCCATGAAGCTTCGCTCCCATGGTACTTGGCCTATACGAGATGCCTCATGACAAACTCTCCAGTATAATTAATATATTCGAACAATGTTACAATTAGAATATTATTAATAATCATTCATTACTATTATTATTATTATTGTGATTAAATGTTATCATTAATTTCGAAAATTGTCAACTCTCTATTGTCTCAAAGATTTGAAAGTCAAACGATGCTAAATTAGAAAATCTATTTTATTTACTGTTATTATTTTTATTATTGATTATTATCGTTTAATCTTTTACATTACCAATTATATGAGCACATGCATACAAGTTATAAAAATAAAAAGCAACCAACTAGTCTAGAACTAGTACTTCGTGTGGGAGGTATCTGTAGTGAATGGTAGGGTCAGATCTCCTCTCCAAGAACCTCAACGTCAAACCCTCAGTAGAGCGAATGATCATGAGGAAGGATAAAATATCGCACAAAAATAAAAGAAGAATATATTATTACTAATAACCAGAAAGAACAAATACCAAAGTAAATGTATTGAAAGAGAATTAAATGTCACTCAAAAATTATCAATAAAGCGTCTAACGAAAATGAATCAAACCCAAGAAAAAAAATAACAAGAGAAAAGAGTTTATGAAGTAATATGAATGAAAATGAATTCTCTAAACCTAATAGGTCATGTATCTATTAAAATTAAAAGAAATATTATCTTTCATTATAGCAAAGACATAATGACGACTATGCCTAGTAGATATTTGGCTTTAAAAAAATTTAGACCCCCATAAAAAAAATTTATGGTGGAGGGGGGAAGGTTAAAAAAATTATTTTTAATTATTTTTTTTAATGAATGAATTATTTAATTTATTTTTTGTTTAAAAATTTAAAAAATTTTTAAATTTAAGATAAAAAAGCCTAAGTATTTTTTCTTGATAAAAAAGTCTAAAAATAAAAATTGGCTCAAATCACCTACCGATTAAAAAACCGATTAAAATATTTCCTCGAATAAAAAGCCTAAGTATTTTTTCATACTTAAAAACCCATAAAAATAAAATTGGCTCAAATCGCCTCTCGACTAAAAAGCCTAAAATTTATTTGCTCAATAAAAAATCCTCAATAATTTTTTTTTATTTTTATTACTGTAATTATTTGTTTTGATCAAGTCAATTTTTTATTTTTTTAATTATATTATTATTAAATTAAATTGTTTGTTTTAATGAATTGAATTAAATAATTATTTATTATTTTATTTTTATTTAATTATTTATTTAATATTATTATTATTATTATTAATTTTTTTATTTTTTTTTTAAAAATTTAATTATAAGTCTAAGAATAATTTTTTAATGTAAAAGAGATTGATAAATCATCGATAAATTTTGAATTGTAAAAATAACAAACTTTCAATCAATACAAATATTTTTATTGACAATAAGGATTAAATAAAAATTATTAATTTTTATTTCAAATCAAAAATATCCGAGTAATATGCTTTACGCATTTCGGCTAACAGTATATGGATTGTTTGGTTACGTTAGAAATCGTGGCAACATGGGTATCGATTTGAACACGTTACTCTCATACTATCTTTACAAACAATGCAATTTGCAACACGTCGGTCACCAGATCCCTGAACGTTGTCATAGTGAATCTCGAGAAGTTCTTCAATGTTAATCCCTGTAAAATGATAAATTTTTGTTGCGAGAAACTCTGCTGCGCAATAATCCAACGTATTTTTAATTCTTGTATAAAGTTCCTGAATTTTCTTTAAAATTACTTCAAAGAGATAAACTAAATAATAAAATAAAATACATATTTAAATATACATGATTTACCTTTTGACATTTTTTTAATACTTAAAAAATTAAACAAATTCAAACAAAATATTTATTAATTTATTAACATAGTTATTTTTGATTTAATATTTTCCACATAATCATTATAATCCAAGGATTTTATTACAAGTATTACTACTTTCCCACTCTAAAATATATTGGCACATGATGGTTATATTTTTGAAGACGTAATGCTGGATTTATTTCTGGTTCAAATATACAATTCACCTTTCTTTGTAATTCATATAGATTTATAAATTTTCCAATATCGATTGTTACAGTGATTGATTGAATTTGTAAATCATGTATATTATATTTCAAATCCCCAGTTTTTAGAGGTTGCTTACATCCCATTACCCGACATTCCCCCGATCTGAAAAATATTATCGGATACTTACCTGATCGATCTACAACTTACTATGGTTTTCAAATTGGGAATTTCATATCAGGTATAGAATATCTTCCTTTATAATTTATGTTAATACAGTTAAATAAATAATTAATAATAAAATGGAATTAAGAAATGATGCAGTATATCAAGTAGTTGGACGAAGTGGTTGTGGAAAGACTTTATTTGTATGCAATTTATTACAATCGAACTTGTTCAAATCCAAATTCAACAAAATATATTGGCATAGAGGAGCTGACAAAGAACATGGACTTACTCAAAATCAATTCTGTAAATTGAAAATGACAATAATTAAAGAATTTGATAAAAATTGGTCATCTAGATTACATTAAGACGATGTTATTATTATCGATGATCTATAACAGGAAGCTAATAAAGAAAAGGATTTTAATAATTTATTTACAAAAATCGCTCGACATATTGGAGTTATTGTTATTTTCATAACTCAAAACTTGTTTCGTCACGAGGGCGGTCAAAGAACTTGAAATTTAAATGTACAATACTTGGTTATTTTTAAAACCATCGAGATGCAATCATTATAGATTTTCTTGCTAGACAAGTTTATCCCAATGATAGAAAATTTTTAATTGATTCGTTTCAACATGCAACAAAGGTTCCCTGGGGATATTTTTCATTTGACTTTACACAAACATTTTCCTGATGAATTACGTATTAGAACTGATATTTTCAATGAGAAAGGTGTTATAATTTATAAACAAAATTGAAATCTGAAAATAATTACTTGAAATGACGTTTAAAAAAGTGAATGTTCAACGTGAAAAATCAACAAAAAATAAAGTTACGAAGAAAAGGGTTTCTAAACGTAAAATAATGTAAACGAGTAAGAAGATTGTTAAAGATAAAAAGTGGATTAAAATATAAACAAAACAACTAAATGAAAAATGTATTTAATATGAAAGTTGAACGTAGTTTACCATACTTTAATGCCTTGATGAAGGCTCCTAATAATAGAAGAATGAATATTTTACAGAATTTTCCTTCATTTGTTATAAGTGATCTAGTTGAAGTTATTGTTAATGTAGTTCGTGGTAGTGTAAACATTACTAAAGCTAAAACACTTGTATTACAAAAACATAAAAGATCACTTTTATCTTTAGTAAACACTAAAAATCGTCGTCTGATGCGAAAAATAATATATAAACAAAATGGTGGGTTTTTGGGCATTAATTCCCATAGTATTATCTGCAATAAGTGCCATTTCATCTTTAACTTCTTAATATGTGCCAAGAATTCATTACCGGATAAACAAAATTTAGATTTAAATAATTTGACAATAATAATGAAGGAAACATTAACCAAAAATCGAAACACAGTGAAAAAGCTCGAAAAGTATGGACAGACCTAAAACACCTTCTGGTTTTGGTGGTGTAAGAAAACTGGTAAAGGAAGTAGTTAATTCAAAGAAAGAAACTCAGAATTTGTTATCTGAGCAAATGGCGTACAGTTTAAATAAACCAATTGTGAAGAAATTCAAAACCCGTAGTTATAAAACAATGGGAGTTGATGATTTATGGCAAATGGATTTGATGAAATGATACCCTTCTCTAAAATTAATAATATATACAAATATATATTTTGACATGTGTTGATATATTTAGTTGATTCGCTCGTGCTATTCCAACAAAAACCAAATCAGCCAATGAAATAGCTGATGCAATCAAGGAATTATTTGTTAATGGCAAGCCTCGTAATTTAAAAACTGATTTGGGTATGCAATTAAATAAATTAATTAAATAAAATTTATTTTTAGGTAAAGAATTTTATAATAGTAAAGTTATAGAGATTATCAAAGGAATAAATCATTACTCTGTATTTTCTCAATTTAAAGCTGCCCACGTGGAAAGATTTAATCGAACTCTAAGATATCGCTTGTAAAAATATTTCATATATAAAGAAAATAAAACCTGGATAAATGTTTTACAGAAATCAATTTATAGCTACAATTATTCGCCACATAAGGGTTTAAATGGAATGCGACCAATTGATGTTTAGTCAATGGATAATATGGACAATTGGATATTACAACCATCTGATTCTATCATTAAAAAGCCTAAATATAAAGTGGGTAATCACGTTAGAATAAGTAAAATTAGTGCTTCTCCATTCATCAAGAATTTCGACAACAATTGGAGCGATGAAGTATTTCAAATCTCAGAAATTGATACGAATCAGTGTCATGTAATGTACTTTATCAAAGATGAGGAAAACAATCAAGTTAGGGGAAAATTCTACGAATAGGAACTCCAAGTTATAGAAGCCCCTACTGTATTCAGAATTCAAAAGATATTAAAAACCAAGAATTTTGGTAAATATAAACAATACTATGTTAAATGGCATGGATATGAAACTCCAACTTGGATATCTGAAAATCAATTAATTAAATAAATATTATGAAAGAAAACCAGTTTTATATGATTTTACCTAGTAATAGTTGTCCTCTTATTTTTCCTAATAATGAAGTTAGTAATTTTAATGTCGAATTTCAAAATCCTATTTACTTGGATGGTGAGTGGGAAGTTGCTTTGATTAATTTTATTTTTGTGTATAAAACATTTCCGTTTTATAGTAATTCTTACCTAAGTTATGAAACGATGACGAGTGGTACTGAAATAAAATATTTGAAAATAAATAACCAAAATGAAAATTATGAATTAATAAATCATAAACATGCGTTTAGTTTTGGATTAAAATCTTTATCCGCCATTAATGAAGATAATCATTGTCGATTAAAATTACCAAAATTTACTGATGATGGTGTTATCGAACAATTCGGGATAATTATAAGTTATGAAGAAAAAACAATATTTGAAAAATATTTTGAAGATAATTTACTCATAAACACATTATCTGAATTACAAGGACATTTAATGTCATTTATTCCGTCTCCGTTTAAAGAACTAAAAATTAAAAACAATAAATTGGTTAAAATAAAACTTGCAGATAACATTTCAAAAATATATTTTGACAACAATTTAATCAAAACCTTAGGATTAAATAAACAAACTTTTATTGATAAAGACATCGTTGGTAAGGAAGTTCCAACATTATTACATCATCATCAACAAATGTTCATATATTCGAATATTATTGAACCAGTAACCGTTGGGAATATTAGAGTTCCTCTATTAAAATATATTTTGGGTTAAAAATTATGAACAAGGGGAAATTGTACAATTAGAAATGAAGAATCTAATGTATTTACCAATTTCAACTTCAACTATAAACAACATTGAAATTAATATTCGCCATGATAGTGGGAAATTAATTAAATTTAGTAAAGATACAAAACACATTTATCAATACATTTTAGAAAAATAAATGAATAAAGATTTTTACATAAATCTACCGAGTAATAGTTGTCTTCTTACTCATCCAAATAATAAAGCTGATAAATTTAATGTGGAATTTCAAAATCCAATTTACTTGGTAGGTGAATGGCAAGTTGTTCTGATCGATTTCACTTTTGTGTACAATAATTTTCCATTTTATAACAACTCAAATATTAAATATAGTAAGAAAACATTATATACAAGTTATGAATATTTTTACTATAACGATGCAAAAAATGAATATACAATTAGTCATGACTCTATATTTTATCTAGTATACATTGATGGAAATACTTTAAATATTAATGGTAAATATTTTCCATTTAAAATTTCATTTGACAGCATTGCATGAGGTCAAAAATTAGGATTTAATAAAAAAGAAGTAAATTTTGTTGAAAACTTGAATCAAATTAAAATTCCTTCAAATAATCGTAAAATAAAGTTTGATACAATTCGATTAACCATAAATTATTTTTATGATGTCGAATACACAGATAAATTTGAAGAAAATTTAATCATTACTAATTTATCACAAATAAATGATCAATTAATGACTTTTTATACGCATCCATTTAAATCTTTCGAAATTGAATAAGGAAGATTAGTCAAAATTGAATTGGAAGATGATGTCAGTAAAGTTAAATTTAGTAAATTCTTGGCTCAAAGTTTGGGATTAAGTGAAGAATCATATTCAGAAAATGTTATTGTTGGATTGCGTTTACCAGACATTTTGCAAAGTAATCAACAAATAATGATCTATAGAAATATAATTGAACCTATTCTTGTTGGTGATGTTTTGGTACCTCTATTGAAATGTCTATGGATTGAAAAACATAAAAAAGATGATCTAGTTCAAATCATAGAGAAAAACCCAATGTATTTGTCTGTATCGTCAACATATATGAACATTATAGAAATCAATATTCGTGACGATAGTGGAAAATATATATTTGGTAAAGAAGATAAAACTTTTATTACACTACATTTTGTAAAATAAATGAGTAATCCTGACATTGTAAAATTTTATAGTAGTAGTCAATCTGGTGGAGAATTACCATATTTTATAGGTAAACAATATGGAACCGTTTGGTTGAAAACAATAAGTAGTTTACCTAGTGTTATGCAAACTTTACCTAGTGTTATTAATAAAATAAGTGATGTATTTAATCATGAAAATGAACAAAAAGGAGGAACACTTAAACGTAGAAAGATTATGAAGAAACATTTAAACAAAAAAATGAAAGGATTCGGAACTATATTTTAAAAATAATTAGTGCAAAATCTGAATTATGTCTTTTTGATAGACCATTCCCTCAAGTCGTGATTGAACATGGTTCATTTGAAGATATTTTCCCAATGAATTCAATAACCTCTTCGATTCAATTTTACCTTAACGGATCACAAACAAAATATTTAGATTTGAACGATACTTTTTCATATATTCAGTTGAAAGTTGTAAATAGCTTAGATGAAAATATTACACAAGAAAGTGACGTAACAGCAAACAATTTCTTTTTTCAAACTCTTAAGACGCTGAATTAGTTTTTAATTCTACCAAAATAGAAGGAGCAAATGACAGTTTTGTACACAAAGCCTTAATTGAAACTATTATAAATTATAATCAAGATTCTAAATATACATCTTTATGGGGAATGTGTTACACTGAACATGATCTTATGTGAAAAACATGGATTGCAAAATCAAAAGCATTTTCATTATGTTCCCCACTCTAATTTGATTTCTTTGATCAACCCAAATATTTGTTACCAGATGTTAGTGTCCAAATTAAATTAACAAGAACAAATCCAGAAAAAGTCTGACATGTACTAAATTTGTACCTACAATAGCTGGATGCAAAATTAATGGTTAGAAGAGTTCGTTAATTTTGAACCTTCTGTTTTAGCGAGTCATCAAATAGGTCTTGCTACAAGAAATGCGATTTATCCAATGCGAAACAAAGAAGTTGTTGAATTTTCTTTACCTATTCTTTTTATAAGGAACAAATATTTGGTGATAGACGATTACCTAATTTTATTCTTGTAACTTTCCAAGGAAATAAAAGATTTAGTGGTTCTTTTTTAAATACATTTACTATGTTTGATCACTTTAACGTTAAGTCAATAACTTTAAGTAAAAGAAGTGATTATCGTGAAAAATATAGTCAAGATTTTGAAAATGATAATTATAGTACAAGTTATATGCAAAGTATTGTTAGGAATATGGGATATCTTAATAAAAATTTGAATTGTGGTTATCAGTATGTCAGACTTTAGAAATAGGTATCCATTCTTTACATTCGTATTGGCGCCAGATTTCGATCTTAATCAAAGTCAGTTGCCACAAAGTGGAAATTTAAGATTTCATATAAAGTTTGGATCATCCCTAACTGAATATGTTACTGTAATTGTATATGGAGTTTTTGAAAATGAAATTCAAAATACTTCCAATCGAATAGTATTGGTTTGAACTATAAACCAGATTGAGATTTTATAATTGTCAAGTATGAAGTAAGAAATTTTATTAATTATATATATTTTTTAATTATTATTAGTTCTATTCAGATTGATTCTATTGGTAGAAAATTATTGGGAAATGATTTTCTTGGAGTTTTCCCTCTAGATAAAATTCCATATATCGATGTTAACAAAGCTTTGATTGTAAATACTCAATTATCTAATTTCAGTGGTGAACATTGGCTTGCAATTTATGTGAAACCAAATAAAATATATGTATTTGATCCAATTGGTTTCTATTATCCCCCTTTATTAATTAATAAACTAGAATTGATGTTAATCCCAATTGAATACAATCGAATTCGTTATCAAAATCTGATGACAAAAAGTTTCTTTTCAAAATTGTTTTTTAATTATAAGTGTAATTAACGATGTATTATGTAATAAGTATTACTTTTAAAGGATAAAGTTCAGAGGATTATATGTATTTAAATGTTTTTTGTGTTATGTAATTAAGTGTGTTTTATAAACTAAATTTTAATTGGTCGATCAGGTAACTACTTACATGTTTGTTAATATATAACTGAATGCATTTTTTAAGAGATTCATTTTTATCAAATACCAAACTTTAGTAAGTTTTTATCAAATTTTTAATTATTTTTATTTATAGAAAATGGAATCCGTCAACAATATAATCAACGATTTAAAATCCTTAATAAAAATGATCAACAAAAATGTTCAAAATATTAAGAAAACTCCGATTACCAAAAGTAAAACAGTTAAATGTAAGTACTATTAAATTTTTAACTATCATATCATAATTATAAAATGATAATTAATTATATTTGAATTAAATTTAATATATTAACATTTTATTAATTTAAACACAATAAATTCAAAATAAAATGATAAAAAATAAAAATATAGGGCGAATAAAGTTAAATAAATTTTATTTAAATACATTTGGCTTCAACAATTTTCCAAATTGATCGAATAGTCTGGTTTCCTTCTTTAGATCCTTGAATTCTTATTTTAATCATAAAATGTTTTTTTTATTTTCATAATTACATTCTTTTTCACAGTTCATAAAAGTGAATTGTTCATTAAAACTAATATTTTTGTTGATTGCTAGTAATAACCCTGTTATATTTTTTCGATCGATTTCTTCAATTTCACCAACTTTCATATTATATAGGCTTTGTTTCAATGTTGTTGGTTCCTATTAAAATTTATTAATAATATTAATTTTAATGAAAATACATACTCTAAATGAATAGATGATTGAAAATTTTAAATATTCCATTGCATATTGTAATAACATTACTGGTGAATTTCTGCTTAAACTGATAGCATTTACTGAATTTTTCTCAAGAATTAACTTGACAGCTTAGTAGTAGGATGTGAGCCCGTCAGATACAACCCCCCTCTTGGCTTACGTAACTATTATGTAACATTTGACCTCTGCACACACTGTTGCTACCTGGAGATTGACCTTTGTCCACTAGTTGCTACCTAGTAATTGACCTTTGGTCAGCGACCTCATGATTACATCACTTGACCACTGGTCACTTATTATGTCACTGGTCACGCTTATTACGTTACTGGTCACTTATTATGTCACTGGTCACTACTCGGAGACTAGTTACCTAACTGTTATTATGTCACGTAGTTGTTGACCAACACACCTACCTTCTAGAACCTTCCACACACCTACCAACTTCCACACACCTACCTTCTAGAACCTTCCAAACACCTACAATCTTAAACATTTCACACACACACACCAACCAACCGCATCAATCCGCACCGATTCACATAGATCCGCACCAATCAGCTCCCATCAGTACCCATCAGTACCCATCAGTACCCATCAGCTCCCATCAGCACCCATCAGCACCCATCAGTACCCACCATCGCCCAACACGTCTACGACTAAGTCGTAGACTTAGCAAAATCACTCACTAGTACTATTGGTATTATTATTATACTTTCTACTTCATATAAACTATATAAACATAATAAATTAAGATCAAACTCGTCTTAAAAATAAATGTTCAATTCTAAATTATTTAGCTTACTGACTATTTTGTTAGTAGTATATTAAATAACAATTTTATTAAAATAATCATAAAACTTTAATAATTTTCATGAAAATTTAAGTTTAAAAGCATTATAGTATATTGATAGTTTATTTAATTAAAATCAAGTCACTCAAAACTTAAATTTTATCACTGGATTTACAATATTTTAAGAAAATAATTCAACAAGTTTTAAATTTCAACTAAATATAAAAAATTAAATTATGCCAGATTTACTTTACCAATTTCTATAAAATTTTAAATTTACAGCAAATAAAATATATATATATTTATTTTCTATTAAAAAATTTAATTTTTAAAATAAAAAATAATTCGCCCACTATAGGAGTTGAACCCACGACTCAACGAATTATTACCGACACCAAACTGTTACAAGTCTCATTTAATAATAATTACAAAACAATAGAATAAAAAGACAAACACATTTACAAGACAACATTTATTTAAATAAAAGCTTCAATATCTTCATTGGCATTGATACCTAAATAATGCCCGAATGCAAAACTTTTGTTTTTACCTACCCACTGACGTTTATCATCGTTGTTACTTAAAGCAATTTTACTATTTTTAAAAGTAAACAACTGATGATTTCTCGTCCCTATTCTCGTTTGAGGAACAGAAAAAATTATATCGTTTCTATAACAATCAAGATAAGAAAGATGCTTTATTTCAGTTCCTTCCAAAGTAATTCCCTTTGCTTTATTACTTTCAGTTTCACCTAAAAGACTATAGAATTTTGGTCGTAAGAAAACCCATTCCTTATATCCAAGTCCCTTACTCTCATCTTTGAATTTACCAATTACTGAGTCAAGTTTTCTTGAATACAAAGGATGACTAATATTATAATTCGAAGTGTCCAAAAGATTATCCGAAACCATTGCAGGTAAAAGAGTACTTAATTTACAGTTTTTAATTTCAAGAAAGAAAGAGTCAGTATCGCCAGCAACAATGTCAATCCTACAATTGAAAAGATTCCTATATTTCTCTAATTCAAGATACTGGAGCTGATACATCCGTAATTTCGATAAATCAAGAACCGTTTGACCGATATAATTAGGTCGGTCTAAACAAATTAATTCTTTATTTAGATGAGCTGCTATTAGATCATCGTCAATCTTTATACACTTTCTGAAAGACGGCTTTGATGAATAAGTAACCATCTTTTCAAATGAATTACATAATCTTAAATTCATTCGTTTTTTAAGATTTTCCACAGATTTTCCATAAAGACTATTATTTAAAAGTTTGAAATAGTTCTTATCAAGATTATTTGTAGCATCTGCTCTCAAACAAGTGTTTGTATCAATATACTCTTTAAATATCTTTGCCTGTTTAAACCTTATAGCTCTATGAATCTTAACAACCTTAACACCAAGAGAAACAAACATCTTTAGAAGTCTCCAATGAATAACATAGTTTTTCTTGGGATAATGGGTCAGCATTAATTTTTCAACTTTAGAATCCGGTGGACACATCTTTTCAGGTGCAACAGGGAATTTATCCAAAATCTCATGTATACTTTCAGGAATTTCGAGATCAACTTCCATCGTGTAACCATATGAAAGCATTTCAATATCTGTACTCATACACTCATCCAAAATAGAATCAAGATTATTAATTACCCAACTAAAATCACCGAAAGGAAGACTTTGGCTAAGAGCCCAACCATACAGATTGTTGATATCAATATACAACAATTCTGTATCATCAGAAGTTTTAACATAATGTTTATTCACAAATGTTATTCCACCTCTTATCCCTCCTTCATAGAAATTATACATTTCCATATCTGTAAGGAGTTCAATGGGTTCTTTCAATGTCATCAAAGCAGAAGCCCAACTTATTCCAGGTATACCGTAAAAATTTAAGGGATCTAAACCGTTATGTGCAATACTCTTTGAACGAAATTGTTGAAAAAAGTCAGCAAGAAGAAATACATCTAATTTCAAGTATATCATCATATAATCTAACAAGGTATTACAATTATTCTCAGTCCAAATCTTTTGAGCTCTCAAATATTCTGATTCTGTCACTTCAGGCCAAATTGGTGGTAATTCAAAAGTTGTTTCCAAGATTTCCAAACTCTTTGCAAAATTATAAGGAAAGATACCTTTACAACCCATTATTGAACCAGTAAATACTGAATCTGTCAAAGGAAAGTTAGAAAGAGTTTTAACTGCATTGTCTAATGATGCGCTAACAAACTGATAATTATCAATGAACCTAACTGATACTTTATCGATATGCGCTATTAACGATATAAACTTTTCTGTTGTAGTTGGAATGATATTCAAACCCCAAGAAGGAAAACTACTAAGACCATACTTCAAAATGTGATGAAGGTCATAGCCCCTAAGATTATGAAAAATAACAGGTAAATGTCTACGAATTTGTCTAGATATATTACAAGACCGACAGGCAGCACCAAGATATTTCCCTGAAAAGTGATCGTGATCTCTTACACGATTTCTTATCGGTTTCTTACATAAATAACAATTTGAACAAGTTTTAAAGTCTCTATCCTCAGCAAAAGATAAAATGTTCATTGTAGAGTTGGCATAATTATTGAAATATGGTAGGACAATTGTGGAAGCAATTTACTCAATCGTTTTCAAAAATTCCAAGACACAATCTAAACCAATGAAACTAAAATACGATTTAGTATTATTAAAATTATTAATTAATAATAATCCTGCGGATATTGGTAGATGTTTCTGATGAAATCTTATATCAATGGGTAAAATTGACTCAAAGTCTGCATAAATTACAAATGGTGGGGTTACTGTTTTTGAGTAATCACTAAACTCTACATATTTATTTTGAGGAAGAGTGTATAAAGTTGTTCTTACCTGATTTTTGGTACATAATGCAAAATGACTGTTAAAAGCATCTTGCAAACGAAAACCATTAAGACATCTAGGACACCACTGACATTGTATTCGTACGCTAACTACATCATTAATATGTGAATTCATTAAGCGTTGCAAATCAATTACAGCAGTATAATGATATTGGTCATTATTTTCGAGAAGTAAAAGATACAAAGGATCAACGTCAGTCACTTTAGTGCGATGAATAATATCCAAATGAGGGTGGTGAGGAACAAAATCGTCATTTTCAGTTTCATCAATATTAATAACAGTTGGGTTATAAGACAAAACATTTATTGCAAGACCTGGATTCTTTTCCTCAAACCTACTTATATTGCATAATCTCATAGGACAGTCATCTATCTCATCATAATTTAATTCATTCAAGAAGTTAGTATTACATATTACTACGATTATTTACAAGAACGTCATGCTTCAATAAAGCCAAGGTACTATATATAAAACAAAGATTGTCACTATTCTTAATAATAATAATTGCTCTTTTTCCTTTAAGCGCAATAGGAGTTTCAATAAAACCGTGACCAGTTAACCTATTCATTTGGGAATATTTAGTCAAGATAAAATGAATTTCTCGAATTCTAGAAATAGTCCATCCACTACCTAATTGAGTAAATCTTTCTATTTTTTCATTTAATTTTCTAACTCCTTCAACAAGAAAATTATCTGAAAAGACCTCGGCGTTATTAGATATAAATTCATCTTTAGTTATATCATCTTTCTCAAATTGGATATTTACAGCAAATTGAATTTTAACGTTTCCCATTTTATTAATTTAAATTTTTAACCGGGTTATAATTCTAGCTGTTAATGTTATTTGATTAACATTAAATTCATCAATATTAAATTTTTTTAATTTACGAGATCCTCTTAAATCTAATTCTACAATTGGGTCATTACTAATATCTACAGAACCACCTATTTGTATGTTTTCCTCATCATCACTGATTACAATTACTTCATTTTTAGATATTTTAGACATGCCTAAATTCAAACTAACATCAGATTTTCTTTTCTTAATTTTAAAATCGTCAGCCTTAAAAATCAAACGAAAGAAATCGAGTTTATTCTGTTTAAACTGTGTCAAGTGAACCTTATGATCAGAAAAGAAATCAAGATAGGGTTGAACATGGTAAGTTTTGCACACGGGACATATAAATATTTCAATGCCGTTGAACTGATGACGATAATATTTCTTCATTAGGTCATGGCATTCATCACTATGATTCATGGATGAATTACAGTACTGAGGGTATAAATTGCCTATTTATATAAAAATTAATTATAAGTGAAAATTATTTTTGAAAATTATGATGTAATTATTATATAATGAAAAGTTATTTAGAAAGTTACTAAATTTCTAACCTTTTAATATGAAAAGGTTAAACTATTTTCAACATTATGTAAAAGGTTAAATAAATTATGTAATTAAATATTTATAAAAATAAACAGTTTACAATCAAATTATCAATCTAAACTATTCATTTTTAAAAATTTTTAATCACTAATTTATATACCTAATTTTAAATCAATAATATAACTCGAATTTAAAAGAAATATTATTTAAAATATAAAAATTTAATTCTTTATTTAAATTATTTCTTAAAAACAATTTTAAAATTCAAAGAATACTTACATTTAATTTTCTTCCCATTTAATTTTTTATTAATATGGGGCATATTTGATGATGAATTTTGAAGATTGTTGTTAAAATTTTGCATGTTTTGAAGGTTATGGTTAAAATTCTGCATGTTTTGAAAGTTTGGATTGGCAAATTGGAAAATTGGATAATACCAAGGCATGTTAGTATATGGCACATTCTAAATAAATAATAAATAAACATTTAATTTAAATTTAAATCTTACAAAGTTAGCATTCATATTCTGCCAATACATTTGATTAGGAACGTTATTAGAATTCTAAATAAATTTAATAATTTTCAAATAAAATTTAAAATTTACCATATGATTTGTATTTGGTATTTGTTTGGAATTATTGATATTGGATGAATTATTATTCTAAATAAAATAATAATAAAATTAAAATTAAAAGTTTTACCATATTGATTATTGCTCGAAATTGGGTATATATAAAAAGTGACCATAAAATGAAAAATATATCCTTATATATGAATAATTACGTTATCACCACTACAACAGATTAACCAATCAAAACACGGTAAATTGCATACATATATTTTTAATATTTCAGATAATCTAAAGCACCAAGTAAACAGTTTTTATAAGCACAATCATCATCGTGCTCATAAAATGGACAAGATATGTTTCTTGGAAAACTCTGATATTCTTTTAATGAATACTTTACAATTCTCAAAGATGGGAAATATATTTTTAAAATCTTTTCTTTTGTTTCATCTGTCACATAGAAAATAGCTGTTTTTCGATCAGAACCGATAGTACTTAATATACACGTTGGACAGAAAAAATTCTGTCCGTTAGGTATTTGATCTTCATGATATTCGTTTGCCGAAAACAACCAATGTAATGGTCTTAAAATATTATTAGTATTGATCATACATAATTCTTTTATAACTAATCCACCAAATTCATTTTCAAAAACACTAATATCAATAAAATAACTAGACATTTTAAAAAACATTTATTTAAAATCAATACATTTATACATTGAGTTTAGCCAAACAAGACAATGTTGACCACAAGTTTTTGTTAAAGGATTTTGATATCGATGTTTATTGTATACAATTGACTTTCCTATTGTTTGTAATTTACTAACTAATAAAGCTGGATAATAGAATCCCATTGGATCGAAAACATGGATTTTATTTGGTTTCACATATACAGCAATCCAGTGTTCACCGCCAAGATTAGATGATTGAGTATTAACCACTATTGCATTGTTATCATCAAGATATGGAATTTTATCTAAAGGATATACACCAACACTCTCATTCCCCAACAACTGTTTTCCAATTTTATCAACCTGAATAGAACTAATTAAATAAAATTAATTATTAATTAAAATCTTACTTCATGATAATCTGATTACATAGAGTTATTATATTTATACTAGTACAGTTCGATTTGCAGTAATTTGAATTTCGTTTTCAAATACGCCATATATTATTACATGTACTGGTTCTTCAACAGCTTTAGAAAACTTTATATCCAATCGTAAATTTCCATTTTGAGGTAATTGACTTTGATTTAAATCAAAATCAGGTGCCAAAACAAATGTGAAAAATGGATATTTTGATTTAAAATCATCAAGAGATATTCCACAATTTAGGTTTTTATCTAAATAACCCATATTTCTCACAATACTTTGCATATATGTGGTACAGAAATTGTTATTTTCGAAATCTTGAGTATATGTTTCGCGATAATATGTGTTTTTTGATAAAGATAATGAAGTGACATTATAATGTCTGAATTTTGAGTTTGAATCAGTATATGAACCGTCATATTGAGATTCACTTTGAAAAGTTACAAGAATAAAATTAGGCATTCTTCTATCTCCAAATATCTGTTCCTTATAGAATGATGATGCACCTTTACCAATAGCAAACTGAACAATTTCTTTTGTTTTAATTGGATAAATCGCATGTTTTGAATTAAGACCAAGTTGATGACCTGCTAATACTGACGATTCAACACGAACTCTTCGAATCATTAAATTAGCATCTAGTAATTGACAAGTTGGTTCCCCAGTTTTTGAAAATAATGATAATGCAGAATCAGATCGTTTTAATCTAATGTGAACATTGACACCAGGAAGTAAATATTTTGGTTGATCCATAAAATCAAACTTTAGTGAGGAACACATTGTAAAAACCTTTGAGTCTTTTATCCAACTTTTTCTTTCTTCAGAATTTCCATATCCCATAGGTGTAAGACAAGTATTTTTAGTATCACCGTTATAATTTAATATAGTTTCAATCAATGCTTTGTGTGCATAAGTATTGTTACCTCCCTCAATTTTAATATGATTAAACCCAAGAATTGCGTCTTTAAAAAGTGTATGAAACATGTAATTGTTTGGCTTAACATCTAAAGTATCCACCATATTTTTTCTGTCGACATTTACAACTTTAATTTGAACAGTTAATAAAGTATCATTCAAATCCAAATATTCAGTTTGGGAACCATTAATGTAAAATTCAACATCATTTCTACTATCAGTAATTGAATTCATCGGAAATACTTCTTCAAATGCACCATATTCAATTACTGCTTGAGGTGATGGACGATCAAAAATGCATAATTCAGATTTTCCACAAATCATTTTTGAAATATAGTTCCATGTCCTTTCATTCGTTTGTTTATATGCCTATCATGTTTTCTACGTTTTGGCATGGATCCACCTGATGCAGTATATTCAGGCTGAGGTACCTCACTCTTAAACATGTTTGCAACACCAGGTAACATTGTTGATACTGCCGGTAAAGCTTTACTAATTTCAGACAGAGCATTTGATTTTAATGATGGTAATATTTTCTTATCATTCATTATCACATCCTTTGCTGTTTTCATTCCAAAACTGCCTATACGCTTAAAAATTGGTAATGCAAATCTTCCAATTGTCCGTAACCAACCAGACCCATACTGCTTACTCATAAAATATGGTATTTCGCCACCAGTTTGGCTATTACTATACAATGAAATTATATCTGGATTAATCATTTAATTTACGAAAATGTAATGTCAAATGTGTTTTTGAATTTTTTGGAAAGTTGATAAGTTTTCCACCATCATCACAAATATTAATTTCTATATTGTTTATACATGACGTGGAAAGCGATAAATACATCGGATTATCCAATACAATTTGTACAACTTCATCTTGTTCATATTTTTTAATCCAGACTGCTTTCAATAAGGGAACTAAAGAATCGCCAACAATTACTGGTTCAATAATGTTACTATAGATGAACATTTGTTGATGATGATCATATAACTTTGCTTTATAAATACTCTCAAATTGTTTCACATTATATGTTTGCTTCTCTAATCCAAGTGAACTAACCAATTTTTTATCGAATACAACCTCTGTAATATTATCTTGAATACTGAATGTGAATATTTTATCTTTTATTTGAAGAGATGTAAAAATATGAGGACAGTTGTACACTATATAATCATACAAGTCCATAAGATTTGTCAAGTACAAATTATCACGAAATGAGAAAACTGATTGAATTACAGTGTTATATGTTAACTTTATTTTTACTACATTATTCATATCTGTATTTGGTGGAACTACTATTTGAAATGACTCACTGGGACTTGTAATTATTGGTTCAGATACACCCATTCGTTTTGCACTTTGCATATCTTCAAATGATATTTGGAATGGGTAGAAATTACAATAAATATGTAAAACTCCTTTAGTTATGTACATGTAACTATGCTCGTTGAATTCTTTTATTGGCATTTCTTCTTTTTCCGGTTTAATAAAGTAAAGACTGCTAACTGATTTCGATACAATTTCTTTGTATTCAATCTTTGCTTTACTATAAAATGGAAACGTACTATATACAAATGTAAAATCTTGTAAAGCTACTTCCCAATTACCCTGTAAATAAATCGGGTTTTGAAGATTGACCATAAATTTACTGGCTTGATTGTCTGGATGAATTGTTGGACAACTATTGCTCGGTAAAATCATGTAGAAATTCATTTTACTAGATCTTTTGAGGATATCCATGATGGGTTTTGATATCCATGCCACTTGATATAATATTGTTTACCTTTATTCACCATTTTAGTTTTCAAAATCTTTTCAATTCTAAATACTGTTGGTGGAGGAATAACTTGTAGCTCTTGGTCGTAGAATTTACCAGATACCTCATTATTTTCTCCATCTTTTATAACATACATGATTGGATTTTGATCTGTATTGATCTTTGAGATTTGAAAAACTTCATCACTCCAATTGTTATCAAAATTCTTAATGAATGGTGATGCTGATATTTTAGATATTCTTACATAATCATCGACATTATATTTTGGCTTTTTAGTTTGTTCTTCCTGAATAAAACTATCTTTTGAAGTTACATCTATCTGTTTCAATCCCTTTAAACCTCTATGAGATGAATGATTGTAACTGTAAATCATTTTTGGTAAAACATTTATCCATGTTTTATTACCCTGATGCACGAAATACCTTTTAAGTTTATCCCTTAATGTTCGATTAAATCGTTCAACATGTGCTGCTTTGAATTGTGAAAATACGGAGTCATGATTTATTTCTTTTATTATTTCTTTAACTTTACTGTTGTAAAATTCTTTACTCAAATCAGTTTGTAAATTAATCGGTTTTCCATTTTTAAACATTGATTTTATTGCTAAAGTCATTTCATTTGCAGATTTTGTTTTGACTGGTATAGCGCGAACAAATCTACTAAAAACATCAATACATGTCAAAATATACTTGTAGCCCTTGTTAATTTTAGAAAATGGTATCATCTCCATCAAATCCATTTGCCATAAATCATTAATTCCATATGTTTTATATGCTCTCGTTGGAAACCTTTTCAACATCGGTTTGTTCAAACTGTAAGCCAGTTGACCTGATAACCATTTTTGCGTCTCTTTTTTCGAGTTTGTAACTTTTTTCTTTAGCTTTTCTATCACACTGAAACTTGCTTCGTTTTTTGGATTTGTCCAAATTTTCTCCATTACAACATGTAGACTTAAAATTAAGTATAAGATTAGGTAATGAAGTAGTTATACCCATTGTTTATGATAATGAATTTCCTATTACTCCACCTAATAATGATAATGCTAGTGGTAGCAACGCCGCAATAAAACCACCTTGTTGTTTATATACTATTTTACGCATCTGCATTCGATTTTTTGAATTTACAAGTGATAACAGTGGTTTTTTGTGTTTGTCTAATACCTTTTTACTTGATTTACTGATTTCAATTTTACCTTTGACAACTTTAACTATAATATCAAGTAAATCGTCAATAACGTAATTTGGAAAAGATTGTAAGATATTAATTCTTTTCACACTTGGAGTCTTTAGTAAAGCATTAAAAAATGGAAAACTACGATGACTTGATTTTATAGACTTTTCATTTTTATTCGGAATTGATTTTAAATTGTGTGAAATAAGATTTTGTGCAGGAATATTTTCAGTTATAAGTTTTTTAGATGGGGTGAAACTAGTCGTTGGAGGAATCAGTGGTTCACGAGTCTTTTTAAACACCTTTCGAAGTTTTGATAATTTTGGATGTTTAACACGAGTTTTAAGTAGCATGATTAGATGTGTATAGCATCATTTTCAACATTGTTTATAAAATATTGCACCTTCTTTATTGAAAATATCAGTTCTAACTCGTAAATCATCATTGCACTGCTGTGTAAAATCAAGAAAAATATATCCATGTGGAATTTTTGTTGCATCTTGAAAGGCGTTTATCAAGAAATTACGATTATTAGGGTAAGCCTGTCTTGCAAGGAAATCAATAACAGTTGCATCTCTAGGATTTTTGAAAACAATCAAATATTGGACATTCAAATTGCGAGTTCTGTGAGATCCTCCTTGGTGAAAAAGATTTTGTGTTATAAAAATAACTGTAACACCTTTATGTCTAGCTATCTTTGTAAATAAATTATTAAAATCCTTTTCTCTATTCGCTTCTTGATATAAATCATCAATAATTATCACATCCCCTTGCCGTAATCTAGATACCCAATTTTTATCAAACCCTTTTATAATTATCATTTTTATTTTACAAAATTGGTCCTGTGCCATTCCATGTTCATCATCGGCTCCCCTATGCCAATATATTTTATTAAACTTTGATTTAAACATGTTTGATTGTAATAATTTACAAACAAATAATGTTTTCCCACTTCCGCTTGGACCAACAATTTGATATACTGCATCATTTCTTAATTCCATTTTAAAAATTAACTTTAATTATATTGTTTATATTTGTTTAAATTAATAGTTATACACGAATAAAAAATATTCAAATATAATTACGTCATAGATGCTTAGCAACATAAATTATAAAGGAAGATGTTCAGTTGCTCACATGAATTTTCCATTTGGGAAACCGCAACAAATTGTAGATCGAAGTGGTAAGTATCCAATTATATTTTCAAGTCAGGTAAGTGTCGAATTATGGGATGTAAGCAACCTCTAAAAGTTGAAGATTTACCATTTACAATTGAAAATGTTCAAATTCAATCAATTACAGTAACTGCCGATATTGGAATAGATATTAATTTATATGATTTATTGAACAAAGTTAATTGTATATATGAACCTGAAATATTCCCAGCTTTACGATATGTTAAATATAATCCTTTATGTGTTAACGTGTTTGCTAGTGATAAAATAGTAATTTTAGGTCTTAAAGCATTGGATTATCATGAAATTGTTGGAAATATTATTGAAAACGATGAAATCTTAAAGTTTTTTACTTAGCATTACCTAACATAGATGTAATAGTTGTGTATAGTTTTAATTGGCTGTGATATGTTTGTGATTTGTGTGAATGATTCTGATTCGTTGAAATGAGTCTGATGTGTGTTAAAAATTAGTATAAATACAAGTGAGTTATTCATTCAAATAACAAAATGAGAAACACTTCATCTGATGGTAAGTTTCTTTTATTTATAATTTGATATGTTTAATTTATGGTTTTAGATTCAGCTATTCAATTCCTTATAGAAAGGATAATCATCTCATATCCCGAACTAAGGGAAAATATGGCGTTCTGGGCTCCAGAAGTTATAACATATAGAATCTTTGAGGCGACTGGTATCAGCGTCGAAAAGATTCTGATAGAATATAAGGAAAGAAAAGAGATGCCAATAAAAACCGAAGCACTTTGCGGATCACCCTGCAATTGTTATAACAATTGGAAGACGGAAAAGGCGAAAGCTGATCTGTTATACATGCTTGCAAGATGGAGCGAAGAATTTAATTAAAAATAAATTATTTTTATTTAAATTTTGTTGTCTTTTTATATATGTTTTAATTGGTTTTCATAATTTGTTTATATAGTAAAGCTTTTTATTAAAATGATTATGATTGGACGCACACGTGTTATTTGAGGTATAAATAATGAAATTTGTAAATTATTTTCATTTTTCAGATGCAAGGACTTTTTAGTGATAAATCCATGATGGTGAACAATCAGAACGAAACAGCTAAAAATACTCGAAACAGAAAAGATGTAAATTTGAAGCCTGTTCAGATATATCACGGTCATAGAATGTAATTCTTAGTGAATGAAATAGAATATAAATTTTCCAAAGCTGCTAAATTAAGTCAAACTCAATTTTCAAAACTTCAGGTGAATATTACGAAGGAAGATGCAGATTCAATCAATAAAATTTTACATCAAATCAATAAGAAATTATGTTGCAGTGAAAACAATTATATTAATTCTAGAAAAAATCGATATCGTGACGCTTTTGAAGAAATCCAATTCAAAGAAATGGAAAGTTGGTACATTAATATTACTATTCAAGGTTATAAAGTTGATCAAAATGAAGTTATATCACCAATATGGAGAATTGATAATGCTAGAATTGCTATTATTAACTAAATATATTTAGATTTAAAAATTGTTTATCTTTTTGTGTTATAAATTGTTTTTGTGATTATTATATTTACCGTACTTTTTTTCTTGAAATTAAAAACTGTAAATTAAGTACTCTTTTACCTGCAATGGTTTCGGATAATCTTTTGGACACTTCGAATTATAATATTAGTCATCCTTTGTATTCAAGAAAACTTGACTCAGTAATTGGTAAATTCAAAGATGAGAGTAAGGGACTTGGATATAAGGAATGGGTTTTCTTACGACCAAAATTCTATAGTCTTTTAGGTGAAACTGAAAGTAATAAAGCAAAGGGAATTACTTTGGAAGGAACTGAAATAAAGCATCTTTCTTATCTTGATTGTTATAGAAACGATATAATTTTTTCTGTTCCTCAAACGAGAATAGGGACGAGAAATCATCAGTTGTTTACTTTTAAAAATAGTAAAATTGCTTTAAGTAACAACGATGATAAACGTCAGTGGGTAGGTAAAAACAAAAGTTTTGCATTCGGGCATTATTTAGGTATCAATGCCAATGAAGATATTGAAGCTTTTATTTAAATAAATGTTGTCTTGTAAATGTGTTTGTCTTTTTATTCTATTGTTTTGTAATTATTATTAAATGAGACTTGTAACAGTTTGGTGTCGGTAATAATTCGTTGAGTCGTGGGTTCAACTCCTATAGTGGGCGAATTATTTTTTATTTTAAAAATTAAATTTTTTAATAGAAAATAAATATATATATATTTTATTTGCTGTAAATTTAAAATTTTATAGAAATTGGTAAAGTAAATCTGGCATAATTTAATTTTTTATATTTAGTTGAAATTTTAAACTTGTTGAATTATTTTCTTAAAATATTGTAAATCCAGTGATAAAATTTAAGTTTTGAGTGACTTTAATTAAATAAACTATCAATATACTATAGTGCTTTTAAACTTAAATTTTCATGAAAATTATTAAAGTTTTATGATTATTTTAATAAAATTGTTATTTAATATACTACTAACAAAATAGTCAGTAAGCTAAATAATTTAGAATTGAACATTTATTTTTAAGACGAGTTTGATCTTAATTTATTATGTTTAATGATTATTTTATAATTTTTTATGTAATAATATAATTAACAATTGAAAATTTCATGTAAATATAATTTTTTAATATATCATATGCAAGTAACATGAATCAACGAGGTAAACGAAACTCATACGTTTATATGAAGTAGAAAGTATAATAATAATACCAATAGTACTAGTAAGTGATTTTGCTAAGTCTACGTAGGTGTGTGGAAGGTTCTAGAAGGTAGGTGTGTGGAAGTTGGTAGGTGTGTGGAAGGTTCTAGAAGGTAGGTGTGTGGAAGTTGGTAGGTGTGTGGAAGGTTCTAGAAGGTAGGTGTGTTGGTCCACAACTACGTGACATAATAACAGTTAGGTAACTAGTCTCTGAGTAGTGACCAGTGACATAATAAGTGACCAGTAACGTAATAAGCGTGACCAGTGACATAATAAGTGACCAGTGGTCAAGTGATGTAATCATGAGGTCACTGACCAAAGGTCAATTACTAGGTAGCAACTAGTGGACAAAGGTCAATCTCCAGGTAGCAACAGTGTGTGCAGAGGTCAAATGTTACATAATAATTACGTAAGCCAAGGGGGGTTGTATCTGACGGGCTCACATCCTACTACTCAGCTTCTTTTCTAAACGATTTTTCTAGAAAAACAATTAATGAATAATTAAATAATATGAAAACCATTTACTTTTATTCATTATATGATTTTAAACTATTTTAATCTACTTATATAAGATTTTCAAAATAAAATTAACCAATCAAATTCATTTATTCATTGTGTGTAAAATTAATTTAATGTTTATATTTTAATGATTTTTTTAATGATTTTATGATTATATATTTAAATTTTTCTTTTATTATAACAGGTAATCTTTACCCCAATTTTTGCAATTATCCACAACATGATGGAAATTGTGATATGATTATGGAGAATTATTATTCTCATACCTATAACCACATCACCTATTTTATTTGTCCCATATGTAAAACCACCCATAAAATGAATTATACAGACTTTTATTCAAACCATAAGGAACATTTACCACAGTTTAACTTTAAGAGAATATATATTTTTAAAATTACCATTGAGTGATAATAATAATAATAATAATAATAATAATAATAATAATAATAATAATAATAATAATAATAATAATAATAATAATAATAATAATAATAATAATAATAATAATAATAATAATAATAATAATAATAATAATAATAATAATAATAATAACAAAAATAATACTTACCGAGTTTTCACAAATAAATCGGTTTGGTGGTCATGGATTTATTCCAACACCATTATCCTTATTAAATAAACATTTTACTGTAAATATTGTTAATTCCGATAATTTATTCTTCATTTACAGTATTTTAGCTATTTTAAATCATGAAAATATAAGTAACCATCAAAGAAATGAAACACATCTGAACTTGACTTTTTACCTTCGGATTTACCCATGAAACTTTGTGACATTCCAAAATTTGAAGCTAAAAATCCAAATCTTTCAATTAATTTCCTTACGTATGATGAAAATAATTTTATTAATAATTTTTCTAATCCTGAAGTTTTCAAACACCTTTATGTCGAAATAATTCATCGTTCTAAAGTTGTTGGGGACAACCTATTAATTTAATTTTATTAGAAACCTTTGATTCTTATCATTATATCGCTGTTACTAAATTAGATAGGCTTTTAAATTATAGGAATCATTCTTTTACTGATACTAGAGTTCAAAGTATATGGTGTCATCGATGTCTAAATGGATTTCAGTAGTGGGATGTGTCACCGCTAGATCGTGTAACCGCTGGATCAACCCCCCAGTGGGGGGGTTAAAAAAAAATTTTTTTCTAAGTCTAAAAGTACAAAAAAATTTTAAGACAAAGACAATGACTCATTCAAGGTCATCCAGGCAAAGACCATGACTCATTCAAGGTCATTGGATGACTCATCAATTTTCTAAAAATCAATTTTTTTTTAAAAAAAATTTTAATTTAAAATTACTACTTATAAAAAAAAAGTAGTGTTTTAATTATTATATTTTTAAATTTTTTATTCTATTACTTTTTTTTTTATAAGTAATGTTTTAACTATCACTGATTTTATTATTATTATTATTAATATATAATAAAAAACCAAGACATATGTACAACAAAAAGTTTTATTATAAAGAAATAATTCTACTATAGTTATATTATCGAAGAGATTTATTCAAAGCCCATTCCACATACCTCCGATATCGGGCAGCGCACATAAGTAGTGTTTTAATTATTAATATTTTTTTTATTCTATTACTTATTTTTATAAGTAATGTTTTAACTAATAATATTTTATTATTATTATTATTGTTACAAGTTTTTATTTATTAATATTATTATTATATTAATCTTCTAAATTAAGATAGCGGAATTCAGAATTAAATGGAATCAGACATTTTTAATAATCGATAGGCTATTGACAGAAACCTATGATTATTTATTACTACTAAAAAAATAAATAAATCAATAAGTCAATAATAAAATTATCTAGTTGCAAATTATTTCTAAATAAAATGTATTCTAGATGTGTATGGTAAATATCGAGATTTTATTCAATCCTACATTGATAATGCAGATAAAATCGAAATTTAACTATTGTGAACATGTTTTATAACCCTTTATATAAAAAAGCAACTAATAATAATCAAAAACATAATAAAATAAGTAAACGTACAATTTTTTTTTCTATAATATACAAAATTCGAAATATACAAAAATATATAATATTCACATAATTGTTCGTCTGATAAATTGATGATCAATCAGGAGCCAGAATTTCTTTGAATATATCTTGAAATTGCTGTGTTCTTGTAATACTATGACCACTATTAATTGCATAAAGCCCTCTATAGTGTCCATAGGCAAAACTAACATTTTTATCAACCCATGCCCTCTTATCATCGTGGTTGTTTAGCGCTATTTTACTATTTTTAAAAGTAAAAAGCTGATGATTCCGGGACCCTATTCTAGTCTGAGGTACAGATATAATCTCGTTATTATTGTAACAATCTAAATATGATTGATGATTTATATTTTACCTGCTAATTTTACTCCCTTAGCCCTCATAGTCGACTTATTTCCCAATAAACTATAACATTTAGGACGCAAGAAAACCCACTCACTATACCCTCCTCCTTTACTCTCATCCTTAAACTTTCCTATAACGGATGCTAGTCGTCTTGAATATAAACGATGAGAGGGGTCATAATTAGATGTATCTAAAAGGTCATCCGAAATCATCGCTTTTAATAAAGTATCTAATTTTAAATTTTTTATCTCTAAAAAGAAGCTGTCCGTATCACCGGCAATTAAATTTATATCACAATTATAAATAGTTCTATACTTTTGCAGCTCTATATACTGCAACTGATACATCCGTAGTTTGGATAGATCTAGTACTGATTATCCGATGTAACTAGGCCTATCCAAACATATTGAATCCTTATTAAGATGCGCGGCAAACAGATTCTCATCAACTTCGATGGTTTTTCTGAATACCGGTTTTGACGAATATGTAATTAACTTTTCAAATGAATTACATAGTCGCAAATTCATTCGCTTCTTAAGGTTTTCAACGGATTTACCGTACAAGCTGTTATTATATAATTTAAATAAATCTTTATATATCTCGCTGACTGCATTTGCTCGCAAGTCAGTATTTTTATCTATATAATTTTTAAAAATAGGTTTCTGTGTAAATTTTATACATCTATGTACATTCACAACCTTAGCCCCAAGCGAAAGATAAAGCCTGAGAAGCCTCCAATGAAGAACATGATTCTTCTTTGGATAATGCGTGAGCATTAGCTTCTCAACTTTTGAATTTGGTGGGCACATCTTTTCCGGTCCAATAGGAAAGTCATTTAAAAAATCATGGAAATTTTCAGGGATATCAATATCAACTTCCATAGTATATCCATATGGAAGGATTTCAATATCCGCAACATTCATACACTCATTCAATACATCATCCAAACCATCATACACCCAAACAAAATCAGCATACGGCAAAGATTGGCTAAGAGCCCAACCGTACAAATTATTTATGTCTATATACAGCAATTCGGTGTCCTCTGAAGAAGCAACATAGTGTTTGTTAACAAACGTTAACCCTCCTCGTATTCCTCCCTCGTAAAAATTGAACATTTCCATGTCCTGTAAAAGCTCTATGGGTTCATCTAATGTCATAAGCGCTGATGCCCATGACATTCCAGGAATACCATAGAAATTTAAAGGTTCAAGACCATTGTATGCAATGGCCTTTTCACGAAACTGTTGAAAATAATCAGCGAGTAGGAATACATCAACTTTTAATAATGCATCATATAGTCACGCAAATTACCACAGTTTTGTTGCATCCAAACCAATTCAGCAGTCGCATACTCATCATCTGTCACACCCTCCCATTTAGGAGGCAATTCATAAGTAGTTTCAAGAACATCAAAAGATGCGGCATAATCATAAGGAAATATACCCTTAGAATCTATCATAGAACCAGGAAAGGCAGAGGTAGTAAGAGGTAGTGTAGTAAGTGTTTTTACAGCCTTAGATAAAGAGCAATTTACAAATTGCATACTATCTATAAATCTAACAGCCAGATTTTTTATATGTACAATTAAAGATATAAATTTTTCAGTCGAGGTAGGGATAATGTCTAAATTCCAAGAAGGAAAACCGTTGAGACCATGTTTTAAAATATGATGCAGATCGTAACCTTTTAAATTATGAAACACTATCGGAAGCAACTTATATATTCTACGCGCAAAATTACATTTTCGGCACGCTGCACCAAGATATTTACCTGTAAAGTGACAATGGTCTTTAGCAGGATTTACAATTGGTTTCTTGCAAAGATAGCAAGTTCTACATGATTTAAATTCTCCTTGTTCAGCGAAAGACATAAAACTTATCAACTTTTTCCCTTCAACATCATAATAAGGTAGGACAATTGTGACAGCAATTTCCTCTACTTTTTTTAAGAAATAAAGAAATGCAGTCAGGTCCATAAAATTCAAAATATTGTTGTGTTTTTGTGTAGTTATTTATTAGTAAAAGGCCTGTTGAACTAGACATATGAATTTGGTGATGTCTAACATCAGGTGGTAAAACCGACTCGAAATCGGCATAAATTACATAGGGAGGGGTGATGGTTTTAGAATAATTTTCAAATTTTAAATTTTTGTTATCGGGTAATGTGTAAAGGGTTGTACCCGTCTGATTTTTAGCGCATAGAGCTACATGTTTATTAAAGGCATTATCCAGCCTGAAACCATTTAGGCAGTGTAGGCACCATTTACATCTAATTTAAACTGGACAATCAGGATTCTGATGACAATTCATTAATTTATTCAGATCACTCACCGCGGTGTAGTGATTCCTATCACTTTTCTCTAATAAAAGCAAATAAATAGGTGTTCCGCCAATGACCTTTGAACGATGAATTATACTTAAATGAGGATGATGGAAGACATAACTATCAGGAACCTCGTCAATTATCACAGTTGGAGTATAAGAAAGGACGTTTATTGCTAAATTTAAACTGTCATTTTTCTTTTCAAATTTGGGTATATTTATTAATTTCATTGGACAATCCGTAATTTCGTCATATACTAAGTTGTTTAAAAACTCGGTGTATTTTGCAGGTCGAGTCCGATTTTCTAAAATTAAATCTTTTTTAAGAATTGCCAGAATACTATAAAGGAAGCATTTATCGTCAGTATTTTTAACATTTATAATAGCTTTTTTTAGATGCAATAGCAGAAGGAGTCTGAATATATCGATGACCTGATAAACGACTAATTGGGAAAAATTTGGTAAGTATAAAATCTATTCCTAAAATATTGATTACTCTCCATCCACTGCCTAAATGGGTGAACTTTTCTATTTTTTCATTGAGTTTATTAACTCCTTCAGATAAAAAACTATCTGAAAATTTTTCTGCGTTGTTGGAAAAATAATTATCGCGGATTTCCCCATCTTTTTCAAACTGTATTAAAACAGCAAATTGAATTTTAACATCACCCCCAATCTTTCCAATCTCATCAAATAATTTAGAACTGATTCTCTCAGTTAACATTATTTTTATCAGTTGCGCCTCTGACGTATTAAATTTAATTTTTTTAACTGCGCCGTTTAAATTAATTTGTATTATAGGTTCTAATGAACCACCAACTTGATTAATAGTATTATTAACAATATCTACATTATTTATAATATCTACATTATTTATAATATCTACATTATTTACAATGTCTGCAATATTTATAATATCTGCATTATTTACAATATCTGTATTATTTATAATATCTGCATTAGTAATAATATCAATATCTACATTATTAATTGATTCGTCATCACTGATTTCAATGACTTCGATTTTTATAAGTTTATTTGGTATTTTAGATGGCCTATGTTCAGCAGGTCTTTTATTTTTAGTTATTTTTGTTGGGCGTATATTATTTATAATATTCATAATATTTACATTATTTTTATTACTGATACGAAACAGCTTCTTTTTAATTATTTTAAATGAATCTAAATGGTCTTTGTGAATGTTATAAAAAGCTTTGTATTTTATGGGCTGGAATGTTTTGCATACAGGGCAAATAAAAAACCTAATGCAATTAAATCTATGGCATAGTATTGTTTCATTTTTTCGTGACATATTTCACCATGATTCTTTGAGATCATGCAATATTTTGGGTAAAATTTACCTGATAAAATAATAATAAATTAAGTAACTTGTATTAAAAAAAATATATATATAATTATTTTACAATATTTCATAAAATTATCTTTCATTATTATACAGTTGCCGGAATCATATCATCATCATCATCTGAAATGTTTTTTTTTTATATTTTGAAAATAAATAAATATTAAACTTACCGATAGATATAACCTCATAAACATCTTCATTAATTGAAGTGGGAGTATCTTCAAAAATAATTCTTTCAACATTATTATTATTATTACAATATAAAAGAATATTATTAAAATCATTTAACTAAAAATTAAATTTTACCAAAAACGTCATCCAAATCCAAAAGATCCTCATTTTCGGTTACATCGAACCAGTCGAAATTTACTAAAAGATTAATGGTAATAAATAATAAATAAAAATTACCAATGGATGAAGTTAGAAGACTTCTTAAAATATTATTTTGTCCTGCCATATTAAAATTTATGAATTAATTGTGATAGATTTTGAATTTGCATATGTTTATAAAGAGAATAATATTTTCAGGATTTATCCAAAAACATTTAAGCAATACACACATATAGGTGAGAGATTTTTACGCATCAGCCTATATTGTGTAGGTATGTTTTCTTTGTAAATCACATACTAACAAAAGTATGTATGTGATTTCTTTGTAAATTACATACAGTCTTGAGTTTGTATGTATGCGTTCCTTGTTACTAATCATACACTTATCATGCAGTGTCTTTGTAAATCACGTGATGATCGTGCAGTGTCTTTGTAAATCATGCACTTATCATGCACTGGGTTTGTTAACATTAATTAATTAAACACATAATAATAATATTAATAATAATAATAATATTAATAATAATATTAATTATAATAATAATAATAATAATAATAATAATAATTAAAAATATATATATATATTATTAGTTAAAACATAACAATAATAATAAAACATAACACAAATATTAATACATTTATTATACATCAAATCGCTTGGATAATAACCAAGCTAAACAATGTTGACCATATGTTAAGGTCCATGGTTTTTGATACATAGTTTTATTATACACAATAGGTTTACCCATTGTTTGCAGTTTTGAAACCATTAAAGCAGGATAATAGAAACCCATAGGATCAAATACAAATATCTTGCTAGGTTTCATATATATTGCTAACCAATGTTCTCCCCCGAGATGAGACGATTGAGTATTGACGATTATGGCTTATGACGATTAGACCTGAACAGAACTACATCAATAATATTAATAATACATTTAAAAACTTACTCCATGACAAATTATCATAAATTATCTATACATTTATACCAACACTGTTCTGTTTGCAGTTATTTGAACCTCATTTTCAAATACTCCATATATTACAACATGTACCGGTTCAGTTGTAGCTTTAGCAAACTTTATATCTAATCGTAAATTTCCATTTTGAGGTAATTGACTCTGATTTAAATCAAAATCGGGGGCCAAAACAAATGTAAAGAATGGATATTTGTTTTTAAAATCATCAAGAGTTATACCACAATTAAGGTTTTTATCCAAATAACCCGTATTTTTCACTATACTCTGCATGTATGTAGCACAATAATTGTCATTATCGAAATCTTGAGTATATGTTTCTCTATAATCACTATTTTTCGATAAAGTTAGCGATGTTACTCCAAAATTTTTGAAAATTGAGCTGATGTTAAGTATGATCCATTATATTGAGATTCGCTTTGAAATGTTACCTATATAAAGTTGGGCATTCTTCTATCTCCAAATATTTGTTCTTTATAGAAAGAAGCTGACCCTTTAGCAATTGCAAATTGAACAATTTCCTTTGTTTTCAATGGATATATTGCATGTTTAGAATTAAGCCCCAGTTGATGACCGGCTAATACAGAAGGCTCAACACGAGCTCTTCTCACTAATAATTTTGCATCAACTAATTGAAGAATTGGTGTTGTGGTGGCACTTGTTAGTGATAATGTCGACTCTGATATTTTCAATCTAATGTGTACATTAACACCTGGGAGTAAATATTTCGGTTGATCCATAAAATCGAGTTGTAATGATGAGCACATGGTAAATAATTTCGAACCCTTAATCCTCTTTTTCCTATCGTCATCACTACCATAACCCATAGGAGTTAAACATGTATTTTTATCATCGCTATTGTAATTTATAATAGTTTCTATTAGAGCTTTGTGAATATATGTACTGTTACCACCCTCAATCTTGATATTATTAAAGCCGAGAACTGCATCTTTAATAAGTGTATGAAATGAGAAATTGTTTGTTATTACATCACTAGGTTCACCCAACGGTTTTCTATCTTTATCTACAAATTTGATCTGAACAGTTAACAATGTATCGTTCAAATCTAAATATTCAGTTTGGTAACCGTTAATATAAAATTCAATATCAGTTCTACTATCCATAATAGAATTCATCGGAAATACTTCTTCAAAGGCCCCCATTTCAATTACTGCTTGCGGAGATGGTCTATCAAATAAGCACAATTCAGATTTACCACAAATCATTTTTGAAATATAGTTCCATGTCCTTTCATTCGTTTGTTTATATTTTTATGATGTCTTTTACGTTTTTGAGCCGGTGCAGGTTCTTGTTTTTGAAACATACCTGCAACACTTGGTAGAAATTTCCCTAACTCGGATAATGCATTTGATTTCAGAGATGGTAATATTTTCTGCTCATTCATTATCACATCTTTAGCGGTTTTCATACCAAAACTACCAAGGCGTTTAAGAATAGGAAGTGCAAATCTACCGATAGTTTTCAACCATCCTGATCCATACTGTTTACCAATAAAATATGGTAATTCGCCACCACTTTGGCTACCACTATACATAGTAATAATATCGTTATTGGCCATCTAATTTACGAAAATGAAATGTCAAATGAGTTTTTGTATCTTTACTAAATTCAATAAATTTACCGCTATCATCACGAATATTTATTTCTATATTGTTTATACATGATCTTGATACCGGTAAGTACATGGGATTATGGATATTTATATTGACAACTTCATCCTGATCATGTGTATCAACCCACACAGATTTCAATAGAGGAACCAAAGAATCACCAACAATTATACGATCGATGATGTTAGTATATATGAACATTTGCCTATGAAGTTTTATTATTTTTGGTTTGCGTACACCAAAAGCACTTGCCCTATGTAACTTCACAAATGTTATTATTCAGACTGAATTTACATATTCCATCTTTAACAAATTCAATAGTTTTAAATATATGTAAACAATTGAATGAAATATATTTATGTAATTCTTCAAGTGTTTCAATATATAAATCCTTAGTAAATGTAAATGTATCTTCCACCTCATTAATATATGATACAGATATTTTGATGTTCTCGATTGTTACACTTTTCTCATCAAATGTTTTGAAACGTATTAGGTATTCAGTACCAGGAACAACAATGCTAAGCTTATCACTACCCATTTGCTTGTCACCATCAATACTTTCAAACTTTATTGTAAATGGACTATAATCACAACTAACATTCAATCCATCTTTGAAAAACATGCCACAATTTTCATCTAAAATCTGATTCGGAATATGACAATATCGTTCAAAATTATTGATTGAGAAAATACCACTACAGGTTTTGGGTACACGTTTCTTGTAACTGATTTTACAATGACTATAAAATGGGAATGTATTGTACACAAATGTAAAGTCTTGCAAAGCAATTTCCCAATTTCCATGTAAATAAATGGGATTTTGAAGATCAATAATAAATTTACTTGCTTGATTTTCCGGATGGACTAGCGGGCAACTATTACTAAGTAAAATTGTATAGAAACTCATTTTACTAGGTCTTTTGATGATATCCATGAGGGTTTTTGATATCCATGCCATTTGACATAGTATTGTTTATTCTTACCCACCAGTTTAGTTTTCAATATTTTCTGAATTCTGAACACTGTAGGTTTGGAAATAACTTGTAATTCCTGTTCATAGAATTTCCCTTGTATTACATTGTTATCACTACCTTTAATAGCATACATTACAGGACTCTGTTTAGTATTAATTTTAATAATTTGAAATACTTCATCACTCCAATTACTATCGAAATTTTTGATGAAAGGTGAAGCAGATATTTTACTAATTCTAACGTGATCACTAACTTTATATTTTGGTTTTGTAATAGCAACTGTTTTAGACCGTACTGATTTAGCTAATGTTTTCGAGCTGATATCTACGGGTCTCAAACCATTCAGACCTCGATGCGATGAATTATTATAACTAACAAGTATTTTCGGTAATACATTTATCCAAATTTTTTTACCTTGATGCACGAAATATTTCTTTAATCTATCCTTCAATGTCCGGTTAAATCTTTCAACATGTGCGGCTTTGTATTGAGAATGTACAGAATAATGATTTATTTTGAGACGATCCAGGATTTGCTTAACTTTACTATTGTAAAACTCCTTGCCTATAATAATAATAATAATAATAATAATAATAATAATAATAATAATAATAATAATAATAATAATAATAATACCTAAATCGGTTTGCAAATTGTCTGGATGCCCATTTTTAAATAAATTATTAATTGCTTTAGATATTTCCTCTGCAGATTTTGTCTTTGTTGGTACACCGCGGGCAAAACGACTGAAAACATCAATACATGTAAATATATTTATAACCCTTGTTAATCTTCGAATACAGTATCATCTCCATCAAATCCATTTGCCATAAATCATTAATTCCGAATGTCTTATAAGCTCTCGTTGGAAATCTTTTCCGCATTGGTTTGTTTAAACTGTACGCAAGCTGATCTGACAACCACTTTTGCGTTTCCTTTTTCGACTTTGGGACTCTTTTCTTTAACTTTGCCACTCCACCGAAACCTGCTTCGTCTTCTGGGTTCGTCCAAATCTTCTCCATTACAACGAGATGATTTAAATTTTAATTTGACATTAGGTAATGATTGCCCCATCGTTTATTGTGATAATAATGATAATGCTAATGGTAACATTGCTCCGATAAAACCACCTTGTTGTTTATATATGATTTTTCTCATTTGCTGACGATTTTTATTATTTACTAGTGATAACAAAGGCTTACGATGTTTATTCAATACTAGTTTTTTAGATTTACTGATTTTAATTTTACCTCTGACTACTTTTAATAGAATTTTCAGTAAATCATCGACAACAAAAGTTGGAAATGATTGTAAAATAGACATTCTTTTCATACTCGAAGCCTTTAACAATGCATTAAAATATGGGAAACTCCTATGACTTTTTACAATTTTAACTTTTTTCTTACTCTTTTTAATAATGTTTTTCGAAATTAGATTCATCGCAGGTTAATTCTCGGTTATTAGTTTTTTAGATGGTGTATAACTGGTTTTTGGTGGAACACGCTTCTTTTTAATACTTTCTCTAAGTTTTTGGATATTTTTAAGCCTGGATTTCATAAACATTGTTACATGTTAATGTTTTCAACTTTGTTTATATACCATGGCACTTTCTTTATTGAAAATATCTGTTTTTACCCGTAAATCATCATTGCATTGTTGTGTGAAATCAAGAAATATATATCCATGTGGTGATTTTGTAGTATCTTGAAATGCACTGATGAGAAAATTACGATTATTAGGGTATGCTTGTCGAGCAAGAAAATCAATAACTGTTGCATCTCTAGGATTCTTGAAAATAACTAAATATTGAACATTTAAATTCCTTGTTCGATGTGCGCAATCCTGATGAAATAGATTTTGAGTAATAAAGATCACAGTAACACCAACATGTCTACTGATTTTTGTGAATAAATTATTAAAATCCTTTTCTTTATTAGCTTCCTGATACAAATCATCGATAATAATGACATCACCTTTCCTTAAACGACTTAACCAGTTTTTATCGAAACCCTTTACTATTTTCATCTTTTTCAATTTACAGAAATTATCTTGAGTTAATCCATGTTCTTCATCTACACCCCTATGCCAATAAATGTTGTTGAATTTGGTTTGAAATAAATTAGATTTCAGTAATTTACAAACAAACATAGTTTTACCACTACCACTTGGGCCGACGATTTGATATACAGCATCATTTCTTAATTCCATTATTAATTTGTATAATTATAGGTTTTTGTTTATATTATATAATTTAATGAACTCTTTCTAAAAAAATCATATATATAGATTAATATTTCTTTATTGTTTAATTATGTTATCGAATATAAATTATAAAGGAACTTTTAATGTGTCAAAAATGACGTTTCCGATTGGTAAACCCCAGCAAATTGTAGATAGGAGTGGAAAATACCCTATAATATTTTTCAAATCCGGCAAATGCAGAATCATGGGATGCAAGAAACCTTTAGACGTCAATAAATTACAATATAGAATAAAGGATATTAAAATACAGTCAATTACGGTTACCATGGATATGAGACAATCTATCAATCTATACAACATGTCAACAAAATGTCTTTGTATGTTCGAACCAGAATTATTTCCTGCACTGAGGCTTTTAAAATACAACCCAATGTGTGTTAACGTGTTTGCCAGTGGTAAAATAGTCATATTAGGGTTGCGAAATCTAGAGTACAAAAATATTGTTACAGACATACAAAATGAAATCACGGGATTGGTCAACATCTGATTGGCTAATGATTGATTAAAACAACTTGCATATTCATTTCATTTTTAAAATGGAAAATACTACACCAAAGAAAAATATGCAGAAGAAAAATACCAGTCAATATGGTAAATTATTATTATTTATTTTCTTTTATTTATTATTTATTTAGACACATATGCTCCGATGGTAATTGACCAAATTATTTATTATTATCCTCAAATGAAGGAAATTTTGAATATCAAGGAGCCAGCAATGATCGAACCGGCAATATATGAAGAATCAGGAATTATGATTTCCGAGCTGATTAGGCAAGCTCTCTGGGATAATAAAATCAACCGCATGGTAAAGGAAATGGAAACGGAATACCCTTGTATTCTGGGTTGCAGTTGCTGCAATTTTCGGTATCAGCGATATGTTGAGTGGAATATAACAAACTCAGTAAGAAACTTACAAAAAATGAAACTTTTACAAAAATAAATGTTTAGAATTTTGATTTTTGTTTTTTTTATGCAATTGGCAAATCCAGTCAAACTCAATAAAACTCAATTTCAATCTCTCACTGGCACTCTCTCAATGATAGATATCAAGGATATTGATACGGTTTTCAAAAAGATGAATTCCAATTTAAAATGTAATGAAAATGCTTTCTTCACCAGTCAATATACCAGATATTATGATGCATTTACAGAAATAGGTTTCAAAGAACAGGAAAACTGGTATTTAACAATAGCAATCCAAGGATATAAAGCTGATCAAAATGATGTGCTTTCTCCAATCTGGAAAATTGTTACTGCTAGACTTTCACAATTATTTTAATGTATAGTGTTTAGTGTTTAATAAATGTATTAATGTTTTCTTTGTTATTCTACAAACAAATTATAATTAGTTTTAAAATAGTTTTAAAAATGATGTCTGAAAAAGGTAAAATATAAAATATAAAATAATTAATTAATTTCGTTTAGAATATTTAATAAACTTTTTGTTTGATAAACTCGAAGAAATAACCGGTGTAAAAATTAGAGATATGTTGACTCTAGTTGAATCATTGAGTAAAGAAGATTCATGCTGTGATTCTGAATGTCAGAGTGACGATGGAGAAATTAATAATGATACTGAAATTATTAATGATACTGAAGATACTGCAGATACCAAAATTATCAATGATGAAGTTGAACCTACCGAATTTAAGACTTGTGTTGATCATGTTATAGAAAATATAATGACAGAATATTGTGGTGATGAAGAATGTACATGTAATAATCAATAAATCTTTAAAAATATAGTTTTTATTAATAATAATAACAAAGAAATATTTATTAAAATCTATGATAAACTTTATTACATAAATATAAAACCGATGCTACAGTTAATAGTTTTAATAAAAATTTACAATTTGCGATATAAATATCTGAACGTTTGTGGCTTCTGCGGCAACTTGAATAATCGCTGACCATCCACCGTTTGTTTCTACCCACGGATCAATTTTTGTTTTTATCACCTAAATAATGATAAATTAATAACAATATAAAGTAATTTACCTCTATAGACCAGTGGAAATAATTTTCATAGTCGGATCCAGATTTTAATATCATGTGTTTCATATACATTAATCCTACTATTATTCACATCCATTTATTATTTTCATCAAACATGTAACTAAATATTGATTTGAACGCATTCTTTCTCTCCAATGTTGGCAAATTGAGAATTTTTTCATAATCAAATGGAATGTCTTCTACGATTTTCTCGGTACGGTTTACCATGAATTTTATGTTTTTAATGATATCATCTTCTTCTCTATTATTAGAGACCAGATCATTCAACAAAGTTATAAAAAACTTAGTTTCTGGCATTTTATAAAAATATTTGAAAGTGTAAGCTTATTTATACTATATTCGACCAATCAAAATCATGCAATACTAAGAAAATATGTAAAAATATATAATGGAAATGGCAATGATGATTTATTGGCACTGTTGAGTCATGTTCTTTGTTTGAATGACCTTGGGGAATTTTTGATGAGTCATGGTCTTTGTTTGAATGACCTTGAAAGTGTTTGATGAGTCACCCAATGACCTTGAATGAGTCATTGTCTTTGTTTCAATGACCTTGAATGAGTCATTGTCTTTGTCTTAAAAATTTTTTGTACTTTTAGACTTAGAAAAAAAAAATTTTACCCCCCCTGCCGGGGGGGTTGATCCAGCGGTGACACATCCCACTACTGATTTCGCAATATAATTTCATTAAATATTCATAAAAGGTTGTGTGATAAAAATCAATTAAGCACAACTCTTTATACATTACCTTTAAATAAAAACTTGGAATTTAAGAATTAGGCTAAAACTGTAACTCCTCCTTTCGTTCTTTACGCCGATTTTGAGGCTATCTTACCTTCAGATGACAGACATTTTCAAATACATATGCCGATTTTGGCCAGTTTACTTTTAATTAACAATTTTACAGATGAAAAATCATATAAGAGTTTCTTGGGTGATGATTGTGTAGTTAGTTTTCTACAAGAAATAAATAATATTTCAATTAATACTTTTTTACCATTTTATCAAAATAATTATAAACAGAAAATATTATTAACAGACTCAGATATTTTCTTCGGCAACTTGATGTTATTTGTGTAATAAGATTTTATCAGTACCGGTTAAGGACCATGATCCCTTTACTGTTAAATATTTGGGAGCAGCTTGTTCCAAATATAATATTTCTCGACAAATAAGGTTTGAATTTCCAGTTGTTTTTCATAATTTGAGAGGGTATGATCTTCATCATATCCTCAAGTATGGTATGAGTGATTTTAATACGTGGAGAATAAGTTGTATTCATGTAACAAGTGAAAAGTTCCTTTCTTTGTCGGCAAGAATCAGTGGATTAACTGAAAAATTCATTGATTTTGTCAATTTATTAATAGTTCATTAAGTAACGCAGTTAAAACATTGACCACTCTTCCTTTAACTCGTTCGGAATTTGTAGGTAGCATTATCGATGCTAAAGGCATTTTCCCTTATAACTTCGTAACTTCTCAAGAAGTTTTAGAAACTAAATATGAACTTCCACCGATCTGGGAAGATGTAACTAAAGGCGAATATAGTAAAGCTCAATCTATTTGGGAAGAAACCAATTGTAACTCTTTACTAGATTATATGATGGTTTACCTCAAACTTGATGTTTTTCTGTTGGCTGACTATTTCCAGCAATTTCGTTCAAAGTCCTTAGCTCATAACCTATTGGAACCACTTAACTTTTATGGAATTCCCGGTATGTCTTGGACATCGGCTCTTATAACTCTTGAAGAACCAATTGAACTTCTCACTGACATGGAGATGTTTAATATTTTCAAAGGGGGAATCCGTGGTGGATTAACCCTTGTTAATAAACATCACGTAGTATCTGATGACAACACTGAACTCCTTTACATTGATATCACTAATCTCTAAGGTTGGCTTTAAGTCAACCATTATCATATGGAGATTTTGAATGGGGTACTGATACTAATCAATTAAATAATTTAATTAGTTTTTGAATAAGGATCTTGAATCACTGTCATTTACTGTCAGATTTGAAGTAGATTTAGAAATCCCAACATTTCTTCATGATAAACTTAATGATTTTCCAGTAGCTGCTGAAAAGATGTGTGCTCCAGGTTATAAGGTTGAGAAGTTAATGCTAGCGCATTATCCAAAGAAGAATTATGTTCTTCATTCGTTATATTCTTCATGCATTATTCGAGTTAGGGAAAGTTCTACCAGGTGTTGCAGGTATGTTTCAAAAACAGGCACCGACACCAGCATCGGCACCAGCTCAAAAACCTAAAAGACATCATAAACATATAAACAAACGAATGAAAGGACATGGAACTATATTTCAATAATGATTTGTGGTAAATCTGAATTGTGTGTTTTTGATAGGCCATCTCCTCGGGCGGTAATTGAAATTGGGCCTTTGAAGACGTTTTCCCGATAAATTCTATTGTGGATAGTAGAACTGATATTGAATTTTATATTAATGGTTCCAAAACTGAATATCCAGATTTGAACGATACATTGTTAACTGTTCAGATCAAATTTGTAAATAAAGATAGAAAACCGTTGGGTGAACCTAGTGATGTAATAACAAACAATTTCTCATTTCATACACTTATTAAAGATGCAGTTCTCGGCTTTAATAATATCAAGATTGAGGGTGGTAACAGTACATATATTCACAAAGCTCTAATAGAAACTATTATAAATTACAATAGCGATGATAAAAATACATGTTTAACTCCTATGGGTTATGATAGTGATGACGATAGAAAAAAGTGGATTAACGGCTCAAAATTATTTACCATGTGCTCATCATTACAACTTGATTTTATGGATCAACCGAAATATATGCTTCCAGGTGTTAATGTACACATTAGATTGAAAAGATCTGAGTCGGCATTATCACTAACAAGTGCTACCAATGCACCAATTCTTCAATTAGTCGAATCAAAATTATTTATGAGAAGAGTTCGTGTTGAACCCTCTGTATTAGCCGGTCATCAACTGGGGCTTAATTCTAAGCATGCAATATATCCATTGAAATTGTTCAATTTGCTATTGTTAAAGGTGCAGCTTCTTTCTATAAGGAACAAACATTTGGAGATGGAAAAATACCCAACTTTATATTGGTAACATTTCAAAGCGAATCTCAATATAATGGATCATACTTAACATCGAGCTCAATTTTCAAAAGTTTTGGTGTAACATCGCTAACTTTATCGAAAAATAGTGATTATAGAGAAACATATACTCAAGATTTCCATAATGATAATTATTGTATTACAGAGTATAGTGAGAAATATGGGTTATTTGGATAAAAACTTTAATTGTGGTATAACTCTTGATGATTTTAAAAACAAATATCCATTCTTTACATTTGTTTTGGCCCCCGATATTGATTTAAATCAGAGTCAATTACCTCAAAATGGAAATTTACGATTAGATATAAAGTTTGCTAAACCTACAACTGAACCGGTGCATGTTGTAATATATGGAGTATTTGAAAATGAGGTTTAAATAACTGCAAACAGAACCGTGTTGGTTTGAACGGACATTGCTGGTTTAATGGTATAAATGTATAGATAATTTATGATAATCTGTCACGGATTAAGTTTTTCATGTATTATTAATATTACTGATGTAGTTCTGTTCAGGTCTATCGAATTGGAAAACAAATACTAGGATATGAATCTTTATGAGTTTTTCCTCTTGATAAAATTCCATATTTATGTAATAATCAACCCATAATCGTATATACTCAATCGTCTCATCTCGATGGAGAACATTGGTAGCAATATATATGAAACCTAGCAAGATATTTGTATTTGATCCTATGGGTTTCTATTATCCGGTTTTAATGGTTTCGAAACTGCAAACAATGGGTAAACCTATTGTGTATAATAAAACTATGTATCAAAAACAATGGATCTTAACATGTGGTCAACATTGTTTAGCTTGGTTATTATCCAAGTGATTTGATGTTTAATAAATGGATTAATGTTTTGTTATTATTTTTATTATTATTATTATTATTATTATTATTATTATTATTATTATTTTATTATTATTATTATTATTATTATTATTATTATTATTATTATTATTATTATTATTATTACCATTATACTTATTAAACGTCTTACGTCTAATGAGTTTAATGAGCCACCATATTAAATAAACTAAATTAAATCATTATTAAGTAAATTAAAATAAATTTTAGAGGACCTTGCAATTGAAATTCTCTAAAATTAAATAAAAGAAAAAAGTTTGGGATTTTTTTAATTTACTTATATTAATATATTTGTGTTTTAATAAGATGTGTAAATTAGTGTTCTTTAAATATATAATTTATTTGCTGAATAATTGACTTTGTTAAATTTAAAATTTCGTTCAAGGTCCTTGGGATTTCATTAAAAACTTAATAAAAGTTATTCAATAACTAGATACTGAAATATGAATAGCTATATTGGATCTGATTATGAACTATTTTGCGATAATGATTCAAATAATAGTTTATGGGAAAATGCTGAGTTTTCTGATGCAAATAAATTACCCTTTATTAAGAAATTAGATAAAGATAATTCTTATGAATAAATTATCATTCCTGGTTCGAGTTTTCCTAAATAATTGTGAAAGCAATTTGAATACATCCAATAAAATTGAAATTTGCTTTATTAAAGATTTCAATACTTTATTCTCTCTGGACAATAGAATTTTTTCTGATAAAGTTTCATTTTTATTGATTGAAGAAAAGCTCCAATTCAATTCACAGATATGCAACAGCGAGTACTGGCTCAAATTGAATGTTAGGCTGACACCTTTTACAGAAAAATTCCAAAATTCTCCTCTTTGCAAGCCGTCCTATAATTCTCGAACTAACACTTTGTTCGGCTCCAAAATCCTCTTGGATGATATTCAAGATTGTTCTGGAAGCAATGATTCTAAAGCCAAAAAATAATAACAATGTAAAGTAAAAACAATCATAACATATGAGATAATGATTATCAGAGATTACTAACCGAGAGAAAGGTGATGGAACAGTTTTGATTTGAATGTGATGGCTATAATTTAAACCAGCAATATCTTGATCATAAAAATGATTGAGTAAAGGGTCTTGCGCTGTTTGAGATTTTGTTGAATTTTATTTCTCCATGTTTCTCGAATTCAATCTCTATTCTAAATTGAATTTTCAAATATTCGAATTCTGATATTATTTCATTTAACTTATTTATTAAATCTACTGGCAAAATAATTTCCTTAATGTTCAAATCGATAGTGTCAATAGAATTTGGTGTGTACCCAATAAATCCGATTGAATTGTTACGAGATTACCACCTATTTGAATGATATTTTCATTTTGCTACATGCTTTCGTCCGTTTCCACCTCTTGATCTGTTTCTTCAAACATTTTTACCGCTTCTTTGTCTGATTCCACCGCTTCATCCGATTCATCCGCTTCATCCGATTCATCCGCTTCCACCTCTTGAGTAGGTAGTAATGTGCTTTCCAGATACTTGGATTTTTGGGAAAAGGTAAGATTCCCCTCTTGCATTTTCAAAAATTTTCCGAAGACCCCCTTTTTTTTGAGGTACCCTCCCTACTTTTTTTGCAGTATTCCCTCCCTACTTTTTTTAGAGTACCTCCTCCTACGTTTTTTGTTTAAATCGATAATTACATAAATTTGAAAAGTTTGAGTGGTGATTATGTCATTATTATGTAACTTTTTATGATATTTTACATAAAAATGATCATCGTATTGTACTCTACCAATACATACCTTAACGTTTTGTTTGAATCGACCATTACGTAACTTCAAGAACTTTGCAAAACCGCTGATTACGTCACCAATTTTAATATTCGTCTAGAATTGTTGATCCCTATAGTCGTAAAATTTGAAGCTTGTTCTAATGGTACTATTACTTACTCTATGACTTGAATATTCAGAAACTTTACATAAAAAGTTTACATAAAAAACCAAAAGACTTGTTATTAATAATACATTGTTTCACATATTAAAATCCTAGGGAAAGCCGTGAACTGACTAATTTCTTAATTAGCGATATGACATATTTTTCATCCATTTTATAGCCTTGTATTATCATATTGACAAATCAACTTTCCTCAACTTTATATCCTATTTCTTCAAAAGCATCGTGAAAACTGTCAATGGTTGATGAGTATATTTTCATTGCAACTTAGATTCTGGTTGATTTTCATTAACACTTTATTTACTACAACAACATGTTCTTTTGATAACTGTGCATTGAAACTATGAATTTTACTGGCTTTGAGCATTCATATGAGATTTCATTCGTAAAAATATACATCTTATAGTTATGATACATTCGCAATGGTTAAGAAGCTATTTGCTTATTAGAATTCATCTTCTTGGTATTCCATTTCAAAAAAATGAATTAAATTACATTTCATCTTTCTTTTAAACCTGTAAAATCATGTGTGTAACCAAATCCGAGCATGTGTGAATCATGCATTTGTATTACACATTATTATTATTATTATTATTATTATTATTATTATTATTATTATTATTATTATTATTATTATTATTATTATTATTATTATTATTACCAACAAATATTACAACAAATATAACCAGCAAATAAAAATCTATAAATTTTATACCCAATAAAAATTAAGACAAAACCTTTTTACATTAAAATATTTATTGAAATAAATCGTCATTTAGAAAATGTGGATGGTACAAATCATCATTTTGGAAATGTGGATGAAAGAAATCATTCTTTGTGAAATTTTCGTCTGGATCATCCATTGGCAGCATGATTTCATCTGGATGAATCATTGTCAACACAATTTTATCTGGATTAATTATCGGCAACATTTTATTACCAACACTCATAACCGTACTACCCCCTCTATAATGTCTATATGCATAACTTTTATTTTTAAGAACCCATTCACGCTTATCATCTTTATTTATCAAAACCCTCTTATTATTTTTTATACTAAAAAGTTGATGGTTTTTACTAGTAATTTTAAATTGTGGCGCTGTATAAATTTCATTAGTGTTGTAACAATCTAGATACAACTGATGAGTTAGTCCATTATCTTACATAGTAATCCCTTTTGCCTTCATACAATCATTATTCTCTTTCATACTTTAACATTTAGGCCTTAAAAATATCAACTCATCATATCCCAAACCCTTGCTCTCGTCTTTGAATTTTCCTATAACAGAGTCAAGCTCTTTACTATATAATGGATGTGTTGGCGCATAATTTGATGCGTCTAATAATTTATCCCTTATCACTACCGGCAAAAGAGTATTTAATCTACAATTTTTAATTTCCACGGAAAAGGAATATGTATCCCCAGCAATAATATTTATTTTACAATAAATTCTTTACGATATTTTTCCAACTCAATATATTGAAGTTGGTCCATACGAAGTTTTGACAAGTACAAAACTGATTGACCAATATAACTTGGTCTATTTAAACATATTAAATGTTTTCATAATAAACAGATACTAAATCGGCACCAATTTTAGTTGTTCTTTGAAAATTCGGTTTCGAACAATATGTTAATAATTTTTTGTGCCGACTTGCTTAACCGTAAGTTTATACGTTTTTTTAAATTTTCAACAGTTTTGTCCGTACAAACTGTTGTTTAATAATTTAAAATAATTTTTATCAAGAGTAGCATGATTGGTCACCGCTAACTCAGATACTCCTCGAAAATAACTATGTCAAATTCAAATTTTATGTAGGTCACGAAAATATATATAAATTTTTGACACACATACTTTTTCCTATAAAGCCAATCAAAATTAAGTTGGTCACGAAAAATTTTGAAAATTTTTATTAGTAATTATAAACATTTCAATTCAAATTAGCAGATAACATTTTTTAGCAGTAGGGATATGGTAGTAGGATGTGAGCCCGTCAGATACAACCCCCCTGGCTTACGTAATTATCACATAACATTTGACCTCTGCACACGCTGTTGCTACCTGGAGATTGACCTCTGTCCATTAGTTGCTATCTAGTAATTGACCTTTGGTAAATGACCTCATGATTACGTCACTTGACCACTGGTCAGTCGCACACTTATTATGTCACTGGTCACTACTCGGAGACACACGTATTGCCTAACTGTTATTATGTCACTGGTCACCACTACTCGGAGACAGACTTATTACCTAACCGCTATTATGTCATGTAGTTGTGGACCAACACACCTACCTTCTAGAAACTTCCACACACCTACCTTCTAGAACCTTCCACACACCTACCTTCTAGATACTTCCCCAGACCTATCACATTCCGCACAACTACGATCTTGAACCTTTCGTTCTTAAACATTTCACACATACACACCAACCAACGATCAACGATCCGCACAGATCCGCACCGATCCGTACCCATCCACACCCATCCGCACCGATCAGCTCCCATCAGCTTCCATCAGCTCCCATCAGCTCCCAACATCGCCCAACACGCCTACAACTACGTCTACGACTTAGCAAAATCACTCACTAGTACTATTCAAAATTTTATTAAATAAAACAAGTTTGTTTCACAGTGAAAAGAATATGCTCAACATGAAGCATGCAATTCATACTGCAATCGTAGTAGAGAAGGATGAATTCAAATGTAAGTTATCAAGTATTTGATCAATCAGTCTCTTCTGCAATTGGCGTCTTCTGAATTTTCTTTTGCTTTATCTGATATGAGGATTCATCGGCGTCGTCATCCGGCATTGCAAATATAAATTATGCAGTAATAAATACTACGAACTAAGCTCTGATTTGATTTTCTAAGTTTTCTAAATTCAATTACGACTTTTACAAAGGCAAAAGTCAGGTTAATAATATTGAATTTAAAGATAAACTACGAATGTAGTCTGAATCATTTCAAACAAAAAAAATAATTCTGATCTCAATAAAAAAGTTTAAGTTAGTTTAAATATCCATTATTTTAAATTAATTGCAGAAGTCTGGTAGAATGCCGTGCACATGGTAATACCATATTTTAGCTGAGTGCAGGATATTGCTCATTGCACATTCTTTTAGCAGACCTTCTGTTTGAAGTGGTTCAATGCCAAGTTTACAAATCAGATCATAAGTTGATGGAGGAATCGACCCTAATGCCCCAATAATACAAGTGTAAAGCTCTACCTGATAATCAGGTTTGGCTACCTGTAATTCACTCTGAAGCAAGCTATATTTCTCAATATATTATCAGTCAACTCAAAATGTGAAACAGAATCCATTGGACACTTAATATAAATCATGAATATTCTTTTTCTTTCAGTATCAGTTATTATAAGATCGACGCGTTGTTTAGAATTCAGGACAAGAGAACAAGAATGATCAACCACGACAATAAAATTAGGATTTTTTAGATTATTCGTTATTATCTTTATACAGTCATTGTGTCTCTCTAATGTCAGTATTTGGTGAATCTTACATGACTGTAAGGCATGAGACATAGTTTCATCCTCTTTCTCACAACGTCTACAAAGTCTAGAATCCCCTTTTCTATTAGACTTTGCATTGATGTTAAGTGTATCAGTTCGCGCTCGATGTATAAAGTTCCATGCAAATTCGCCAAGTTTACTTTTAAAAATTGCTTTATTTATTTATTTCAACGTATGAATATTTCAGAGTGTTAGATATAATGGAAAGGTTAGATTTATCACTATGGATTGGAATTTTGATCAATTCTAGTATGCTTTACAAGTTGGAATATCGAGTTTAGATGTAGTAAGTTACTAGCGGAAATATTGAGTGAGAAATTTAATCGATTAATTATGACGTAATAATAATTTGGATATCATTTTATACAGTGTTAAAAGAAATTAATCAAAGGTAAATATTGAGTAGAAATAATCATTTAATGTTACATTTTACATGAAAATTATCAGTAATAAATCAATTTTAGGGGATAAATTATGGCTAAATATTGAGTATGTGCAGATAAATATATGGTTTTAATGATCAGTAATATATCAATTTTAAGTAGATATTTTCGCTAAATATTGAGTATGTGCAGAAAAATGTAGAGTTTTACATGAAATGCTCAGTAATATATCAATTTTATACGGATAAAAAATCATTGTTTAAACACAGTTTGAAACGAAAAAGCACCATAAAATCTGAAATACTTGAAAAAATATTTATTAAAGATGATTTACAAATTGGACTAGGGTTAAGTGGCATTATTGTTGAACCGGAAATTGAATATGATTTACTACGCTCACATCGAATTATAAAAGTGAACATCGGAAGATATAATGTTAAGAAAATAGTTCTTTCATCTTCTCTTTTGGAAAAATTAAAAATTACAATAAATGAAATGAAACATTCAAAAGTTCAATTTGGAGTCCAAGTAAAATTTGAAAAAGATGGGGAACTCAAAGTAGATAGTATATCAAATCGCGCTGCTTTAGTGATTACAACTTTTCTTGATGAGTTTATAAAGAAAATAAATGAAAAGATTGTTGAACGAACAGAATTAGGAAGTAGTATGAAAATAAACCGAATACTAGAAGTAAATTTCAAGGTAACCAAAGTTTCGAATATATCTAGGTTATCTGGATATAGTTATATTCCAACACCTAAAGCTCTAATAGGTAAAAAGGTAATAGTTAACGTACAAAATACCAATAATTTATGTTTCATATATAGTGTTTTGGCTGTATTGAAATCTGATAAAATCAAGAAAAATAGACCAAGAAAATATTTACCGTATATGAATGACTTGGTATACGATCCTAACGATATGTCAATGAAACTGTGTGATATTCCAACTTTTGTGAAGAAAAATCCTGGTTTAGCAATTAATGTAATGATTTATAATAACGAAAATTTTGAGGATAGAGAAGAACTTATAATGAATCATCCATATTTAAATATAATTCACCGAACAAAAGTAACTGGAGTGGATCCAATTTATTTATTATTGATAAAGGAGAGTGAAAAATATCATTATACAGCAGTAACTAATTTACAATCCTTGATGAATTGTCATAAAAACAATGATTGTAATGTTCGAATTTGTTGCAAATGGTGTGAAAATTGTTTAAATGAATTTCGTAAGCCAAAATCCTTTGAAAAACACCAAGATTTATGTAAGAAAAATCAGTTGGGTACTACGCTATATACATTACCAAAAGATAAAGATAAATATTTGGAGTTCAAAAACTGGTCAAAAACGATAACACCTCCTTTCGTTATCTATGCAGATTTTGAATCTATTTTTACCAAATGATAACATTTATTTTCAAAAGCATTTGCCAATTTCTGATGGACTCTTATTAATCAACAACTTCACTGATATGACAAGTTACCATCATTTCATTGGTCAAAACTACGTTTATGAATTTTTGAACAATATTCATTTGATAATTGTGAATATTGTTATTTGTGTAATAAGAACATATTAGATAAGGTTAGAGACCATGACCATTTTACAGGAAAACATATTGCTCCAGCATTTAAAAGTTGTAATGTTAATAGGAGCATCAAAGAATTATTACCTGTAGTGTTTTACAATGCATATAATTAGATTCGGATAAGTGTTAAATAAAATAAGTCGGTGATTAGCAATAAGTTCAAAATTATATTAATTTTAAATGACTTTTGTTGATTTATTGATTGAATAGTATGATTTCCTATCGACTAATCAATGCGGTACCAATAATATTTAGAAAATAATTTGAACATTAAAATTTGAATTAATTTGAGTCGTTGTCATTGGTAATAAATAGAATTAACCAATCAAAATCAAGTATTCTATAATTTCATTTTCAAATTATTATTTTCATGAAAATTGTAATTATTTTAATTGATAAATTTATTAGTATTTTCAACAACCGGTTTTAGTTAAATAATAAGTTTATTGAAAAATAGTTTGTATGTTTTCAAATTATTTTCAAGAAAACTGTAATAATTTTAATATATTGATAAATCTATTCATCTATTTTTAGTTTAATAATAGTTTTATTGAAAAATAGTTTGTACGTTTTCAAATTATTTTCAAGAAAACTGTAATAATTTTAATATATTGATAAATTTATTAGTATTTTGAGTTTAGCGATTAAATTTATCGAAAAATAATGTCGTTGTCAATAGGAATAGTAACAACCAATCAAAATCAAGTATGTGGTTTCTACTTTTTCAACATTAATTTAAAGAAAAGTTATTGAAATATGATTTTTATGTTGTTTCAAGAATAACTTTCTATTAAAAAATAAGTTCAGTCAATAATTTTACGAGTTTATTTAAATTGACGATTAACAAATTTATATACTTTTTAATCTAATTTCAATAGAGATTTTCAATTTAATATTCTTAAATTAAAATATTTATTCATATTTTCAAACCATTTTTAACTGGTACTTAGAAATTGTCAACGATTATTAAATATATGTATGTTTTTACCAACTACTCTTTATTAAAGACATGTGTTTACTTGGTATTTAGTAATTATTGGTTTATATAAGGTTATAACTTTTAATCACATAGGGTTAAAAGTTATCTTTCATCTTTTAGGGTTAAAATCGTGTCTTCTTTCATTATTTAGAGTTAGAATTATTAAATATTTCATTACTTTGGGTTAAAATTGTTACCTATTTCTTCACATAGGGTTAAAATTCTTAACCTTTTAAATAACTTTATAACAAATCATGTAATAGTTTATCCATAAATTTATCGAAAAGTATTATAATATACCTAGTTTGAATCATAAATTATTGAAATATTTAATAGGTATCACATGATGAATTTTTAATGGTTATTTAATCAATTTTTGGTTACATAAAGCTTTAATGTTCAAAATTAATTAGCATGTTGTTAATGAATGTAAATCTAATTTTACACGTTTTGGTATCAACATTTAATTAGTATTTAGATCAAAGCTCTTATTAAAAACAAAAGTTTATTTAGATATCAATAGTATCCACATGACTGATATTGACAATGTAATACGTGTTTGTAATAAATTTACGTGTGAAAAATTGTCTTTTTTATTGTTGTGTAAGTTAAATTATTATCAATAGCATTATTATTAGCATTAATTAATCCAGTATGCGTGAATTATTTTAAAAATATTGATATAAAGCTCATGGATCGATTATTCTTTATCAATTTATATAGTTTTCATAAGAACACTAAAGTAGTTGTTACAACGAATTTAGTTGATGGTATCGCTAATAATTTATAGAGTCGAATGAACTTGTAAATTAGTATTTTCAAATCCTAACTTGGAGAATTATTATCAAAATATTGAATTTTTATTAGAAACAGTATATTTGCTATAAATTTATAGAATTTGGTTAAGTATTTACATGTAAATAATCTTATGATGGGTTATTTTCATAAACTTTATAAATCCAATGTTTAAATCCTGTCTTGAATGAGTTATTTTCACAATTCTTACATCAGTGGTGTAGGTAATAATTCGTTGAGGGGTTCAACTTCTATAGTGGGCGAATTTTTTTTTTTTAAAAATTAAATTTTTTAATAGAATATAAATCTGTGTATTTTATATGCTGTAAATTTAAAATTTTATAGATTATATAATTGGTAAACTAAATCTTGTATAATTTTTTACATTTAGTTAAGTTGAAATTTTAAACTTGTTGAATTATTTTCTTAAAATATTGTAAATCCAGTGTTCAAATTTAAGTTTTGAGTGACTTATTTTTAATTAAATAAACTATCAAGATACTATAGTGGTTTTAAACTTAAATTTTCATGAAAATTATTAAAGTTTTATGATTATTTTAATACAATTGTTATGTAATATACTTCTAACAAAATAGTCAGTAAGCTAAATAATTTAGGATTGAACATTTATTTTTAAGACGAGTTTGATGTTAATTTATTATGTTTAATGATTATTTTATAAATTTTTATGTAATAATATAATTAACAATTGAAAATTTCATGAATATATAATTTTTTAATATATCACATGCAAGTAACATGAATCAATGATATAAACGAAACTCTTACGTTTATATGAAGTAAACAGTATAATAATAATACCAATAGTACTAGTGGGTGATTTTTCTAAGTCGTAGACGTAGTTTTAGGCGTGTTGGGCGATGTTGGGAGCTGATGGAAGCTGATCGGAGCGGATGGGTGTGGATGGGTACGGATGAGTGCGGATGGGTACGGATCGGTGCGGATCTGTGCGATCGAAAGGTTCAAGATGGTAGGTGTGCGGAATGTGATAGGTCTCTGGAAGTATCTAGAAGGTAGGTGTATGTAAGGTTCTAGAAGGTAGGTGTGTTGGTCCACAACTACGTGACATAATAACAGTTAGGTAATAAGTGTCTCCGAGTAGTGACCAGTGACAAAATAACAGTTAGGTAATACGTGTGTCTCCGAGTAGTGACCAGTGACATAATAACAGTTAGGTATCACGTGTGTCTCCGAGTAGTGACCAGTGACATAATAAGTGTGTGACTGACCAGTGACATAATAAGTTTGCGACTAACCAGTGGTCAAGTGACGTAATCATGAGGTCATTTAACAAAGGTCAATTACTAGGTAGCAACTAGTGGACAGAGGTCAATCTCCAGGTAGCAACAGCGTGTGCAGAGGTCAAATATTTTGTGATAATTACGTAAGCCAGGGGGTTGTATCTGACGAGCTCACATCCTACTACTGGATATGAAAAGTGTGCCGCAAGCTCTGATAAATTTTTGATACTAAAAAACATACAGGAAATTATTAAATTTATAGGATATTTTAGAATCTTAATTATTCTGAGGATTTTTTAAGAAACTTTAAGCAAACAACATTACTATTGACAATGGGATATTATTATTATATTTCAATATTACCATGGGAAAAATATCCCAAAATTTTAAATCCCTAATAACTTTTTCCCAACTCAAATTTCCCAAAATTTATTTTCCCTAAAAAATAGTTCTCAGCTAAAGAAATTTCCCAAATTTTAAAATTTTACAAACTTAGAAGAAATTCTTTAAAATCATTCCGATTATTATTATTATTATTATTGTTATTAATAAGACATTATTCAAAAATTTGAAACCTATGAAACTTTTAGGTGAATTTTTACAAAATTATTTATTTATACAATCGAGGAATTGAAGATTTTACGTCATCAACAAATAAACTTTGATTTATAAATTGAGATGTTATCATTCAACAACTCTCAAATTTTAAAAATATCCCAACTCCAATTAGCACAAAATTTAAAATGCCTAAAAGTATTTCACATATCAAAATAACCCAATTTAAAATCTATAAAATACTTTGATAATTACTTATATACAATGTAAATTATATATACACACATACACACAAGAACTATATAATTTGAATTTATATTATTAATACTTAAGATTAGAATTAGATATATATCTTTGGGAAATTATCATGTTTCAACTTTCCTTATGGGAAAAATATCTTAAATCCAATTATCCCAAAATTTAAAATCCCTATAAATATTTCACAATCCAAATCCCAAAATTTCCAAAATTTTCTTTGTTTTTAAAAACTTAACCAAATTTTATAAATGTATATAGGGCACCAATAATACATAGATAAATCTTTATGTAAAATGTAAGATTATATACATACACACAACTATAAGATAATTTGAATTTATATAATTATTATTACTTTAAGATTAGAATTTTTCAATAAATGTTATAAATTTCCGAATGGCAATAATGATACATAGATAAATTTTTATATATAATGCAAATTATTCGCACACACACAACCATTAGATATTTTGAAGTTATATTATTACTTTAGGATTAGATTTTTTTTCAAAAAATAAACTTTAGATATATACATCGGGATATTATAATGTTTCAACTTTACAATGGGTAAAATATCCCAAAATTTAAAATACTTAATGTATTATTACTCAAGGATTATACTTTATCAGTAAATAAACTTTAGATATATTAGAATAATATCATATTTGAAATTATTCATGTTAGTAATATCACGACTCAAATACTTAAAATTAATAATCTCTAAACTATTTCCCTAATCAAATAGCATAAAAAGTTTTTAAATTTTCTAAGGCTTAATTAGAAAAAATCTATATATCTCATTCCAAACTTATATAAATTTATACATTTGAAGAAAATAAATACATATACATGGTATTTTAAAGTTTCTGTTAGTAGTATTATTACTTGATTAACATAATTTTGAAATCTTTCATCTTCATACGCAAAAGTAAAACACATAATAGATCAAATTTTGAAATCAAATATTGAAAAGGTAAGAGTTCAATTAATTCATAACTCTGTGACCTTAATTTAAATTGATAATTTAATCAATAAATATAAAACCAAACCTTAGTATCCTTTAGTGAAATTTCTGAAAATAAGTCACATTTTGATTTCTGAAAAGGAGCTAAAAAGACTTAAAAATAATTTTTTGGAGAACTCTAAGAGTAAGGAGTTTTTGTGTATTTTTATTTTTATTATTATTTTAATTAATATTAAAATTTTATGAAATGAATTTTTATAGGATGTTTAGAACACAAGTTTTGAATTTATGAACTTTTATGACATGTGTATGCAGACTTTTGATAGTCGAATATTAAAAACTTTTGTTTAATAATATGTTTTCAATCGAATTGTTTTTGGTCAAATGTTTTTTACAAACTAAAATTCAAAATATTCCCTTGTATCGATCAAGTCCCATGAAAACTTCGTTTCCATGGTACTTGACCAATACGCGATGCATCATGATTAAGTTTTCCATATTCTCACTCAATTCATAATAACTTATTAATTTTGTAAAAAAGAACCGAATTTACTTATTATTTATATTGGTGGGTTACAGGGTTTCGACGTTTGTTTAAATTATTCCATGGTTGCCCCGTAACGCCATACAAAAAGATGCTAACTGCCACTTGGCACCCGTTGCTAGGCAACGTTGGTAATGTGTTCAAGTGGTGGACTGCCCGCAAAAATTGAGTATCATTAGCTAATACTATAGTTGCTCGGACAATCCTCGGGTTCACGAGCTGTCGATAGAAGACCTGTGCTCGCTTTTAATTATTGGTCCCTTTGCGTCTAAATTCCTATCGTCTATCCAGCTGGTTCATCAGCGTCAGTTTGAGAAGACAAAAATAGTGGTTTTATTTAATTCCTCACAACGTTATTATTATATTATTTTATTTTTTAAAAAAATTTACTAGTACAGAAATGCAATGAGAGATGTACAGAAAACAATAAATTAACAATAGTCTCTTTCTCTATGAAATGTATTGATTTGAGAGTCGAGCGGCTCGGCGCTTTGCTCGCTCCTTGCGACCCGGTCGTCGACTAGATGTTGAAGTAATTGTTAGAGTAGGGTTTTCGACAGGGGTCGGCATTGCGGATGGGGTCGGATTCGACTCACGGTACGCTAATTGAGCCGGGGCGAAAACTAGAGGGTAGGTTACCGCTGCCCCCTCTTGACTAGCTGACAGCGCTACCTCTAGCCCCCTGATTTGGGTCTTCAGACTTGTCACCAATTGTCTTTCTTCGGCCCACCCCTTCTGGGCCGCGGCTAGCTTTTGATATAACGGCTTGACTCTAGTGGGGTTTACCCACGTAGCCTTGAGTTGTTGCATTTCCCGGACCAGGTGTAAGAGTTGATCGTGGAGATCATTGTTTGCCTGTTGTGTTCGAGTTAACTCGTTTTGTAGTAACTTTATGGGATCCATTTCTAAAATAGTACGAATGAATTGGATGGCGACTAATGCAAATATGAATAGTTTCGTTTAAACCATTTTTTAAAATGAAAGTTATGATAATAATAGAAGAGAAAAATAGTTTGTAATACTAATATTCAAATCATCACAACAAGAATTAATCGTCAGCGAGAAATCGCTTGATCCCTTCTTCTGGCGAGTAACCAGGGATCACGATTACCGGCCTTTTAAGATTTCTAACTGGCCTTGGTGAGGGTGGGTATCTACTGGCTAACCGTCCTGCCGTCAGATCATCTTGGACGTTGGCCAGGTGTGCTGTGGCCTTTGCCACATCTTCTTCAACTTGACGTTGGAGTTGGAGAAGGTCCTCCAGAAGCTCCTGGGCTTGAGTCAAGATATCCTGAGAAGGATTAGGCTCGTTGAACGGCTTCCGGAACTGCCGCATGAACTCCTCTGGGTTTATATCTTCCAGTTGGTCATCTTCAGGCATGGAAGGGTACCGTTCTTGGTACACCCGGCTCCATGCCTGTCTCCATTGTTCCACTACAGGGGCGGGTAGTTCGAGCATAGCCTCGGTTGGTCCTGAATGAAAGAAGGAAAAATTATTTTTACTCTGTACGTGCATAATGTTGCTTATCAATTTGACGGAACTGGGGTATCTCAACTTCAAAGTATCTTAACTCTCAGAACTTGAAGAGGGGTCGGTGGAAAATCATTTGTCTTTCTATCTCACTCGGTTATCAGTGAATCTCTAACATTAAAATAGATACTCGTTTGAACGTCTACTAGATGTCTTGACCTTGTATATGCCAATTAAGTGGGCGACCGGTTAAGTTATGCTTGTATAATAAATTTTTAATCACTTAAACTAAATAGTACTGCGACGATTAAATCCGAAAGAATTAAGACGAAGTAATGTTAACGATTATTATTTACAAACAAAATTAAATTAATCAAGATCACTAAACTAATTAGTGCTTGGGCGATTAATTTCGAAAAAATTAAGAAGAAGTAATGTTAACGATTATTATTTACAAACCAAATTTAATTAATCAAGATCACTAAACTAATTAGTGCTTGGACGATTAAATTCGAAAAAATTAAGAAGAAGTAATCTTAATAAAAATTAAGAAGAAACAATTTTACTGACTATTATTTATGAACAAAATCAAATTAAAAAAAAATTAAGAAGAAATAATCTTAATGATTATTATTTACAAACCAAATTAAATTAATCAAGATCATTATTAAGTTTTAGAACCGGATCTATAAGTAAATACTTGTACGCTTGATCATAATGAATGTACTATGGATATCCGGATAGGCCGGAAACGTATGGCATTCGTGCTTTGGCTACTGTAGCGGATGTTTACGTTATTATGGATGCTGGTTTGTAGGCTAGTAAATTTTCTCAAATCAATAATTTACGTATCTATTTTAGGTACTTGCAAATCATTTCATGGTCGACGTTCATTGTGACGAGTTGCAGTGGTTCGGGGATTTTGGACTAGTTATTTATCTGGTGCTATCGGGACGAGGGATCTTTTCAGTAAAGATGATAATGTTTTATAAGTTGCGATTGGTCATCTGGTAATTTATGTTATTCATTACTTAATTTTTTCGCATATTTTTTAAGGGAGTTTTCTTGATCGCTAATATGATGGATCGATTTATTTCAATTTTGATTCGACTTCTATTGGAATTTTTTGTTGAACCACTTCGTTTATCTCTTGGATATCTTATGCATCATTTTGGATTTATGTGAACGAGTAGTGGTAATTTACTGATAATAAATTTTAAACAATTTTTCGTTCTAATACATTTATAGTAATTGGTATTTGAAGTGATAAGGGATTTTGTCATAATTAATTCGAATCAGTTATTTTATCGTCAACATTAGTTGGGCGGGTTCAAATCCTAGCCGATAATATTTGATGTTTAGGTTGCCATAGTATTTATATTGTTTAATTAAATTTATATTATTATTAAAGAGAACTTGTCTATCAAATCGATTTAATTCAGTTTAATATTTATTCTAATTCCTGAGTTTTAATGGTTGACATTCCCCTTCACAAATTTTCACTGATATTTAAATAACCTATCATGAGGTAATCACAAAAATTTCTCTCGATAACACTTTACCTTTAACTATAATAATTTGTTTTAATCTTCCTCAAGTTTTCATCGATCGTTGTTTCAACGTTGGTCAAATTAATGAGTTATCAGTTTCCCTTGATAATTAATTTAATAGAAGTTAATCAATGTTTACTTGAATTTTAATCCTTTTCTTACAATTACAATTACACATTTTTACTCAATAATTAATCCAAGTGATAAAATTTTCGCGTTACTTTAATTTCTGCTTTTCATTGACTAAATCGTTACTTCAAATTTGATTAACAGCTACATTGGGTTGAATTAATAAAATACAGCTACATCAATCTGTTTGAAAGACAAGTTCAATTTAATTGTACTAATATTTTTCATCTAAGTTATTTCAAATTATTAATCAATATCAACGATTTGATTCCCCGTGCCATTCCCATTAATAGACCTTAGGCGCATAATGTGTTCATATTATATTTAATGAGTGCCCACTGGACTACTCGGTGTAGATGATTTTGAGCCATGTGTAGTATGAGTTAAGTCGAGTTTACAGAAACGAGGAACGAGGAAGCAATCAAATGACTTCTCCCTTATTCCTCCTTTCATCTATAAGGATAATATTGACGATCCAACTCTGCGTTCCGCACGCCGGGTCTTCACGGGCACAGATCATTGGCGATATTCCACGCGCTTACACGAATCTGAATTGTGTGTAGATTTTATTTACTTGCATTATGTTTCGGCTGTGGGCCGGAAAAATTTCGACATATTTTAAAATCATAAAATAAGTTATATATATATGCAACAATTTATACATAATAATATTTATTAATTAGAAAACAAAAATAACAAGTTACCATTCCCATAAAAATAGCATAAATTCACATAATAAACCAAATGCCTCTCTTCCCACGCCGACGTCCGAGCAGAGCTCTACAGAGATGCAAGACACGGGGCGTGGAAAGAGGGTTCCAAAATCAATGCTTCTCACCTAAAATTTCTAAAAAATTCAAAATAATGATCTCGAACAGATTTAAAATGTTTAAAAACGATTCAAATAGTTTGAAATATTTTTACACACGGTGTGTTTTTCAAAAATGGTTTAAAACTGGTTTAAAACTGGTTTTCGAAAAATGGTTAACTTTAATGTGAAAATGGATCAGTATATATACCTAAATTTTTGGTGTGTAAAATTTGATGTAGTAAAACAAAATTCGACCTTGTTGTTTTCTAGCAAATTCTAATATTTATTTTTATTATTTTTGATTTATTTTTATAATTTTTTATTTAGAATTTTATTTGAATTATTACTAATTCAAATTTTCCGATTTAAATTTCACTTTAATGAACTTTAATTGATTTTTCCAATTTCGTCGAATTTGTTGTGTTTTCTTGTTGTGTTTGTGTAGATATCGTGCGGATCTTGGTGCATTTTGTTAATATTTTATTTTATTTTTATGTTTCTTAATTTATATTTAATTCTTTTATTTCTCAGATTTTATATGGTTTAACTGGTGTTTTGAGGTTTTATTTAAATTGCGTGTTGTGTTTGCGTGTGTGTTTCTGATCCATTTAAACATTTTGAAGGCCGTTTACGTTTTGGCCCAACAATATTATAAATATTATTATCATTAATTGTTATTCATAATTATTAACCATATGATATCGAGAGTGATCGCATGCATACAAGTTATAAAAATGATTGTTTACCGAACTGGTTATCAAACTAGTACTTCGGTGTGGAGGTACCCGTAGTAAATGGCAGCTTGCCGGGTCAGTTCTCTACTCCATGAATTTCAATGCCAGACCCTCAGTAGAGAGCGACTGGTCACGAAAAATGTCTAAATAATAATCATGAATAAAAGAAAATATATGACTCAGAAAATAAAAGAAGAGTAACAAATATCATTAAAAAACATACATAATAATAGAGAGAAAGAAAAATTATTATTGCAAGAGTAGGTCAAGAAAGAAAGAGTTCAACATCAAATCAACGTATTGCCAACTATCATTACGAAGCTATTAACCGAATGAGTAATCAAGTATTAATTATTAATTCTTAAAATACTTAAATGCAGAAAATTTTCTGAAAAAGAATTTCACTATTTTTCTTATTCATAAAAGAATACGAATTTTTTTAACATATAATTTTTATCATTAATTTTAAAAGATTCTTTGGAAGCTGGGTCAGGTTCACGATGACCATAATTTGGAAGAGTTCAAGTTTCTGAAGAAGTAGACTCAAGAAAACTATTATAGTATGGCCGAAAGTGCTATCCAAAAAATGAAATCTCCAATCAAATGGAAAAATGGCGTAAATCGCAAACTATTGATCTGAATTTATTATTATTATTAGTTATTTCTTTTTAGTTTAAACTAATTATATTTCCAGTAATTATTTAATTATAATTAACTATCTATCATATTTATTTAATTATTTTTCTTTTATCTGCTGGATGAAAAATCCAAAGGAAAACACTCCGAAATCCAGGCTGATAAAGATTACAATAACAGAAAATATGTACATTTGATTTGATTTGTTCTTCCATTATTCATATACAATAAATAATATGACATCTCAAGATTTATTATTGTTAAAAACTGAGAGAAAAAATAGCGTAAAAGTGTTTTGATAAGCGTTAAAATTTGATTTAATATAAAGAATTTTAATAAAATTGAATTAAAAGAGAGTTAAATAATCTAACAAAATATTTATTCAAGTAAAATTCAAATTCCCCGAACTTACCAACGTCAAATGGCATTTAATTCCATAATTTCCAATAAAGACAAAAATTTCAATTTGCGGAAAAATTTTGGAAAATTTTCTACAAGAAAAACAAAATCGATTAAAAATAGGAAAAAATAACTAGCTCACCCTGAGTAGTAGTGTAAAAGTAAGAAATTCCGTTTCTAATGGTTGTGTGTGTGCGAATAATTTGCATTATATATAAAAATTTATATGTATCATTATTACCATTCGGAAATTTATAACATTTATTGAAAAATTCTAATCTTAAAGTAATAATAATTATATAAATTCAAATTATCTTATAGTTGTGTGTATGTATATAATCTTACATTTTACATAAAGATTTATCTATGTATTATTGGTGCCCTATATACATTTATAAAATTTGGTTAAGTTTTTAAAAACAAAGAAAATTTTGGAAATTTTGGGATTTGGATTGTGAAATATTTATAGGGATTTTAAATTTTGGGATAATTGGATTTAAGATATTTTTCCCATAAGGAAAGTTGAAACATGATAATTTCCCAAAGATATATATCTAATTCTAATCTTAAGTATTAATAATATAAATTCAAATTATATAGTTCTTGTGTGTATGTTTGTATATATAATTTACATTGTATATAAGTAATTATCAAAGTATTTTATAGATTTTAAATTGGGTTATTTTGATATGTGAAATACTTTTAGGCATTTTAAATTTTGTGCTAATTGGAGTTGGGATATTTTTAAAATTTGAGAGTTGTTGAATGATAACATCTCAATTTATAAATCAAAGTTTATTTGTTGATGACGTAAAATCTTCAATTCCTCGATTGTATAAATAAATAATTTTGTAAAAATTCACCTAAAAGTTTCATAGGTTTCAAATTTTTGAATAATGTCTTATTAATAACAATAATAATAATAATAATAATCGGAATGATTTTAAAGAATTTCTTCTAAGTTTGTAAAATTTTAAAATTTGGGAAATTTCTTTAGCTGAGAACTATTTTTTAGGGAAAATAAATTTTGGGAAATTTGAGTTGGGAAAAAGTTATTAGGGATTTAAAATTTTGGGATATTTTTCCCATGGTAATATTGAAATATAATAATAATATCCCATTGTCAATAGTAATGTTGTTTGCTTAAAGTTTCTTAAAAAATCCTCAGAATAATTAAGATTCTAAAATAACCTATAAATTTAATAATTTCCTGTATGTATTTCCGCATAAGAAATTTAAATTGCTCTTTATAAAATTTTTCAAAAATTTGTCTACGTTTTTAAATCCTTGGAAAAACCTTTAGATGACCTACATACATTTTTCAAAAATTTAGCTATGGTTTTAAATACTGAGAAAAATTTGGAAAATTTTTCATGACATACTTAATTTCGATTGGCTCCCTATGGTAAAGTATGTGTGTCGAAAAAATTTTATATATATATATATATATATATATATATATTCGTGACCTACCTAAAATTTGAATTCGACCTATATATTTTCGAGAGGGGTCTGAGTTAGCGCTGACCAATCATACTACTATCAAGGGTATTTGTTCATAAAGCCCTAAGTCGCGTATTGCTATCTACTTAATTATTAAAGTTAAAATATTGTTTAAATTGAATAGCTCTATGAATTTTAGATACTTTTACCCCAATATTTAAATAAAGATGGAGAAGTCTCCAATGAATCACATAGTTCTTTTTACTGTAATGGGTAAACATCAATTTTTTAACTTTAGAAACCCGCATATTTTCAACAACAACAAGGAAATCGTCTAATTTATCATGAATAGACAATGGTATCTCCAAATCAACTTCAACTGTGTATCCAAAACACAATAATTCCAAGTCTTTATATTCACAGTCATCCAAGATTTTATTTAATTTTACATCGTCAGTTATCCAAGCAAAGTTACCGTCTGGTAATGGTTGACTAAGGGTCCAACCGTACAGATTGTTAAATACAACAACTCTGTATTTTCATCAGATTTTGCATAATGTTTATTTACCCATCGAATCCCACCCTCAAACAAATTATAAATTTCCATATCCTGAATCAATTCAAGTGGATGATCTAAAGTTATGAAAGCCGAATTCCAACTCATACCTGGAATTTCCAAAAGATTTAAGGGATCCAATCGATTATTAGCTATTGATTTTGCTCTAAACTGCTGGAAATAATCTGCTAGTAAATAGACATCTAATTTTAGGTAAACCATCATATATATTCTAAAAGTGTATTACAATTAGTTTCGTCCCATATACGTTTTGCCATACTATATTCATCTTCAGTAACACCATCCCAAATTGGTGGTAATTGCGGAGTTGATCGAAGAACTTCTAAAATAGTAGCAACATCATATGGAAATATTCCCTTACTTTTAACAATTACGCCTCTAAACTCAGAACATGTTATTGGTAACGAAGTCAATGTATTAACTGAAATTTTTAAAGAATCATTAATAAATTGACATGAATCTATAAATTTGATGGTTAATCCACTAGTTCTAGCAAAAAATTAAGACATTTTTCGCTCGTAATAGGAATACAATTAACATTCCATGTTTTAAATTTACCTAAGCCAAATTTTAGAATATGATGGAAATCATACCCCCGTAAATTGTGAAAAAAAACAGGTAAAATCGGTTTAATTTGTCGAGAAAGATTACAGGATCTGTATGCCGCACCTAAAAAATTTACCTGAAAAATGGTCATGATCTCTTACCGGAAATAATGTTTTTTTGCATAAATCACAAGTTGTAGCCAAAGAAAACTTTATTTTATCAGTGCTATTAAAAGATATAGTCTTTTTATATCTTTTATCAAAATATGGAACTACTATTTCTTTTCCAATTATTTCAAGCTCAGTAAAAAACTGTTCAACACAGTCTAATCTTATAAAACTTTTATAAAGTTTTTCCCCGGTGAAATTATTTATCGAAACCAAACCAGCTGAGATTGCTAAATTTTTTTGGTAATACTTATCGTCTTTAGACAAAATTGGCTCAAAATCAACATAGACTACAAAGGGTGGGGTAACAGTTTTAGGTCAATCTTTAAAACTAAGATATTTTTCTTCAGGCAGAGTATATCATTTGCTACAAACCCTAACATCAGTAATAGAAAGCTTTTCGCAATTCAAAAGCTATCAAGATTGATGATATCAATCAATACCTTCAAGCAAAATTAAATTAATTGGTGTCCCTTCAACAACTTTGGATCGATAAATTATATCAACATAAGGATGTTTCATAACCTTTTCTGTATACACACATCATTTAATGCATTTTCATGAATACCCAAACATTTGTCAGGGTATAAGCAGCCATGGCGATATGCCTCACTTTTTACTTGAAACCGCTAATTGGAATACAGTTCCAACGTCATTTATGACGGATATTCAATGGTAAAATTTCTATCCAATGAAAATCCTTTGGAAATGGTCACAACATCTTATTTTCATTTTACCACCAGGTACCCACATGAAATATCAAAGAACGAAAACCCATACACTAAATTATTTGACACACTATAATACCACAATTTGTATGAAGACTAGCAAAATATCTTCTAGCGGTTTTTAGTAGACTTGACAGTTATATTTTGACAATTTTTTCTAGAAAATTTGTGAAACATTAATAAATCTTAGTTGACCTACTTAACATTTTGGATGGTTGTCATTGCAATACGACCTACTTTTCTAGGGGATATGGTTTCAGTGGTTATCATATTATCTACTGTTACAGATAGACTAAAGGCAAATTATGTAACAAACGGATTTATTTGAAGTTGAAAGCGAACGTCACCTGACTCAAAATCTTTAAAAAATATATTGACATCAACGCTGAATCAAAAGCCAAATCTACAACTCTAGACCAAAATTATTATAAACTACTCAATTTCAGTCTATATAAAAAACTTTCGAAAACATTAAGAAAATGAAACTCCGATTATACAACTCAAATTCTAAGTCGGTTACATATACATCAAAACGGGATTCCAAAAATCAGTTAAACTAGCAGAGATGCTCAAAAAAAATAAAAAAAACCGAGCTACATAGGACAATCTGTCCAGGATTTCTTAGAATGTACAAGCTTCAATCTGTCAGATTCGAAAAGTACAGGCAAATGTTTTAGTGTCACATTAACCTCGATGCCACGACCACTGGATTCATATTTTCTGAAGTTCAAGAATATAAAGTTGCATTCACAGTTGATACCAGAAATGATCAAGGACAATTTATTAGCGACGTCCAATTGTACAAAATTGGATAAATTTTATTCCATTCTATCGCTTTGTAAGTGATTCGTTTTTGTTTACCAATTTTTTTGTGCTTTATTTTGATCATTACTTGTGGCATAAGGGAGCATCCATTAAGAACGTCCCTTAAAAACGGGGAAGGGTCTTAGCAAAGGGACAAATGAGCAGGGAGGGGTATAAAGTGCTATGACATCTCCAGCAGCTTCAGTTACAATAATATACGCTTTCATTAAAAGCTGCATTATTTAAAAATGTTTCAATATTATTTATAGATTTTTGGCTTCAGCTATTTTTTTAGTATAAAAATATTATTTTAATTATTTATATTATCGATGGCTGGCTATCAAATATTTTACAAAATTTACTGTTCGGCATACCAATGCAACAACAAAGAAAAACAGCAATAAACAATTGAAAAAACTTAAAAGCAATCCAGATGCATATAAAGCGAAACTGTTGGAGTTGCAAAATTTGATAAAAAAGAAAAGAACCTCTATCTTGTCTTTTCTGGACAGGAGTTTTTAAAAGGCAAACGATGCGCCAAGCCATGTTGAAATCCATACGAATAATCAAGGAGCGCAGGTAGACTCTATTGCAATTGTGATAAATCAGGTCAAGACAAATGAAGTTAGTATAAATGAAGACAAAAGAGAGATAGTTAAACATTCTCAAGACAATTTAAATCCAAAAATTGAGAAGCAAAAAAGTCTAATCGTGAAACTACATTATCTGAAAGAATCTGGCTTGGCTTGGCAACAACTGATATTCTTGTAAACTAAAGAAACCAAAAGAATGTTTGAGCAAAGATTCGTCATTCAAAAAGATTTAGAGAAAAAAATGACGAGCTGAGCTAAAAGCAACTATGAAAGATATGTCAGATTCAAATCCACAACTAAAGAAATTTGTACGAGCTAGAACTGGCCATTCATCACTGGAAGCAACGCAATTTGATTTACATGATACCATAATCGCACTTGTAATTTATGGTGCTGGGGCTGATAGGAAGTAGCATACTGAAATTTTCAATGCATGCTGCATATTGGATGACCTACTTTCTGAACTTAGGAAAACAGATTATACACTCAGCAGATTGGCTTTTTATTTACGTCTAATCCCACACAGGATCGACTCAAACGAAGGAAAGAAACATGTGCGTGTCTTTCCAGTGAAACTAAGACGCCTTAAAAACAGTCAACACAAACACCATGTTGATGCAGATTTCACGTTTGCAACAAAGAAATATTTGAAATCCGTTGCTGCCTTGTTTGGGCCATCATCCGTCTTCATTTAATCTATAGATGACAAAGCCAGGGTCTACTTGGTCTTGCAGCAGCAATTAAGCAGGCACCCATTCTCAAGTGTCTGGAATACGAAGTCCGCCTTCCTGATCACGATTTTGTTATTGCAGGTCATTACTTCATCAGCCTGCATCATCAAATCACCCAGTGAGCATGCATCGTTTGAAATTTCTTATTCTGGGCCATATACCTAGCTATCAGAAGGGCGAAACATGATGGCAGTACTTCTTCCCCTCATTGAAGAGAATTGAAAAACCTTGAACTGGCATCATTCAAAGAAGTTTCAAAGCACAATGGTGTTGTTAAACGAATTTTTATAGCTTTTATAGATGGAGAACTAAATGAAAATTCAAGAAATCCAAAACTTTGACAATCGCTGTTGACAGATTCAAAAAATACAATTTTGACGTCTAAATCACAATAACACATGCTCCAGGTTTATCGGCATTCAATTACGTTGAAAGATGGTACCTCTCAGTAGAGAACTTTTTGGCATCATTCTTCCTCACAACTCGTATGGTAACCATCTCAATGCCTCAGAATTTAAAATTCATGAAAATTTGTAAAAAAAAAATTTAAGGTGAAGTGTTATCTGAAATTTGGATGAACATGGCGTTAGATGGTCATCGTGTTGAGGCAGAGTATGTCATTAATGCTGCATTGAGTGTTGAAGATATAGATGAAGGATGTTTCACACGTCACAGTCGAATTTCTCAGTATATGATGATAATTATGAAGTGTCAATCTGTGAAATGTTGCAGCAAAATGCGATCATCAAGGTCAGAGGTATTTCCGGATCGTTTTCTTCCAGAATTACATCAGTGGGCCAGACATACCAGATCCTAGCAATGTCAAGACAGGCGACACATTTATGTCACTTTGGCGGAGGCTAGCCATTAAATTAAAGCCAGTGTTCAGAAAAATTTACCAAGGCTAGATACCATATGATATGTACTGTCAAAGTTTAAAACATAAGGACATTGAATCAAGGGTTTGCAAGTTCTGTCAATTCTACATGCCCTTACATGCAACAATCATGTCACATCGTAATGGTGGTTGTTCAGGCACCTGTTTCGGAAAACTAATGGATGTTGAAGATGAATTTACAGAAACTGATTTTCTGGATACCAATGTCAGCCACAGCAGTTCGTCTGTGTCACCAGCTGTCTACAGATATATCTTTGATATTTTCAAATCACCATGGGAGGACGAGAATTAAACTTTTAGAAAATGATTAATGAATAAAAGACAGAATTTCGTTATCTTTATTGTATAGTTTTGAATGGTCTCTTTTTAACAACATCCACTTTCAAAACGTTGTTTAAAGGCCACCATTTTTCTGACCAGTTTAATAATTCATAAATTCTCCTCAGAACAAGAAATTTTAAATAATTCGTCTTGGTCGTTTAATTATACATAAATTTTTCTGTTATCTTTTTTATATTTGGCAAGTAGGTAGCTACATGCTTCATGTCCCCTATTTTTCCCAATTGATCATTTTAATTATGTTTTTTCACTACTTTTCAACCAATATTGTGTATTACTACGATAATATTGAAATAAAATTTAGCATTTATCTATTTTTAGATGGATGTACCCGGATCTGCTCATGAAAAGGGGATCGAAAATTGCTTATTTTTGGGGGACGTCCTTAATTAATGATCCCAAAAATAGTTTGCAATTATGAAATAATTTGTTGTGGAAACATCGAAAATTTCTTTAAAAATATTACTAATTCTTTTAACATTTAAAATGATATCCTTATTTGTTGTCCAAATGTATTTTTATGCACACAACTGAATTATTAAGAGATGACTAAGATAAACAAGTTATCTTGATTTCAGCTACAAAAATAATTGTTTCTACACCAATTAAAACTTAATTGTGATCAACATCAATAATGTCAAAACAAAAAGTATGTTATGCAAAAACTAATTTAACAAAATACACGTACTCATTGAATGATAAATTAATTAAAATTTAGCTATAAAGATTCGAACTAAATACACTTAAACGTTAAAAATTAAGTATTATAAACTTATTGCCAAAATATTAATCCATTACTATACTGATATTTTAGCATTAAATAATATATGCAAATAAATTGTCTATATTGAACTGAATACAAAACTAACAAAAATCCCATCATTTAATGCCTATATTTGTAAATACAATGATCATATCATGGATTATTACATGCCAACAATTATATTGTTTATTGGTATGTGTATTAATTTGACAAAAAATCCAATAAATCCCATAATTGCAAATCCAATAGCAGTGGCAATTGCAATTTTCTTAAATTCTATGAAAATATTATTTATTAAACTTATTAGCGAAATACCTTTTCGATCTGGTTTAGTACATCTGTTTACAAGACGGATTGAATCTTTAGCAAACTGCTTTGCAGGCTCAATAAAATTCATAACTTGATCCATCTATTAAAAAAATAAAATAGAAAACAAAAAATAAATCAAAACTATAACACTTACACCTAATATCAATTATGTGGCAATTATCTTCTGCTATTTAGTAAATAAAACAAATCGAATTTTATAGGAATTATTTTACCTTAATAATTAAATTATTTTATTAAATTATTTACGATTCTTTTCAAAAATAAAAGCCAATTTAAAAGAGATAATTAATCAAAAGAATAACTATTTGAATTTATATTAAATAAAAATAATGATTTAGAATACATTAATAATAAATAGAAAATAGTAATTCAAAGTAAATAAAAGATAATATATTTTTTCCACTAGAAATTATAAATAAAATTATATTTTAATTCAAAAATATAGTACTTTCAAAATTTGATAATTGCTGGTACTTGATGTGAAGATGATTCTTTAGGTGCATACATCATGTGGTTCAGATACGTATGGTGGGTTTCTGGGCGTTGATATTTTGAAACTGTATTGTTGTTACCCAGTGGGTAGATTTTCCGCAAAAAGTCAGCGCTATTGCTAATGCTATAATTGACCGAACGATCCATGGGTCCAACGAGCTGCCGATAGAAGGCCTGTGCTCGATTTCGATTTTTAGGTCCCATTAGTCTCCTTCGAATTTTAACCTATACTTTCATCTCATTTATCTTTATGTCCATTCGCCTAGTCCTTCTCATCGTTGTCCGCTGTGATGATTTTTTATGGCCTGTGAACCCTTTGTTATGTTAAATAAACACAGTACATCTCTTACCCTTATCCCTATTATAACTACAATGTTCCCTATTATTATTACTAGTATTATCCTTGTTACGATTACATGTGTTACCATTATTAATTATTACTGCTATTACATTTAATATTATTCTTATTACTACCATTACCATTATATTTATTATTATTATTATTGGTGGGTTTCTGGGTGCTGATATTTTGAAACTATATGGTTGTCACCCAGACAACCCCATACAAATATTTCCTTCGCTTACCACTCGGCACCCGTTGCTAAGCAACGTTGGAACTGTGTTCGAATGGGTAGATCGTCCGCAAAAAGTGAGCGCTATTGCTAAAGCTGTAATTGGCCTAACGATCTCTGGGTCCAACGAGCTGCCGATAGAAGGCCTGTGCTCGATTTCGATTCTTAGGTCCCATTATTCTCCTCTCTTTGTCAAATGTTAACCTATACTCTCATATCATTCATTGTTATGTCCATTCCCAAAGTCCTTCTTATCGTTGTCCGTGTTGATAATTATTCTTTGGCCTGTACCCCTTGGTTAGGTTAAATATTCTCACATTATCTCTCTTACTCTTATCCCTATTTTAACTACTATGCTTCCTATTATTGTCATTAGCATTATCATGGTTACTATTATATGTATTACCTTTATTAGTTGTTACTAATATTACCTTTATTATTATCTTTATTACTATAAATTACTGTTATATTTATTTTTATTACTACTATTATTTTTTTCTACTATTATTATTATCATAATTATTATCATCATTACTACAAATACCATGATTATTATTATTATTATTATTATTATTATTATTATTATTATTATTATTATTATTATTATTATTATTATTATTATTATTATTATTATTATTATTATTATTATTATTATTATTATTATTATTATTATTATTATTATTATTATTATTATTATTATTATTATTATCAAGTTTTTACTAGGGATTCTTCATTATTCCTCAGCTTTATAAAATATTTTTCTTGTATAAAAATTTAGTTGTAATCCATCTGTATCTTTCCGGTTTTCGATAAAGTATTTATGTTAATTCGAAAGATTTTGCAGCGTTCCGCCCTTATTTTATGGTTTTATCCTTATTCTGTAGTTTTCGATAAAGTATTTTCATTGATTCGGAAAATTTGAGCAGCGTTCCGCCCTTATTTTTCAGTTTCATAATGATCTTATACCAACCGTTGAGTCGCATTTCACTTTTATTTTTTTATTTTCTATAAGTATTTTAGTTGGTTCGGAAAATTTGAGCAGCGTTCCGCCCTTATTTTACAGTTTTTTATGATAAGTGTTTTAACTATTTCCAAAAATTTGCGCAGCGTTCTGCCCATATTTTCCGTTTCAATTTAACATAATTTATTTAATACTTATTTAAAAACATTATTTTCATGATTTTGGTCGTTCGGATTAATCCTTTTCCGATGGCTATTCATTTTAACTGTTGCAACGATTTCGCAGTTTTCCCCACTACCCATTCCCTCTCTTTGTCCTTAAGATCTATGTATGTTCATTTCATAATTAATGAGTGCCCACTGGACTACTCGGTGTTAGAGATTTTGATCCGATTGTTATTCAAAAGTTTTGTCGATTTTGCAGGAAACAGATGATGAAGGAGCAGCCAAAGGACTACTCATTTACCCTCCAATTTCGCCTATATACGGATAATATTGATGTTCCAACTCCTGCGTTCCGCACGCCGGAGCCTTCACGGACACGAAATCATTGGCGATTGTACACGCACTTACACGATTTACGATAGTATGTTTTATTTTCTAACTTGCGTTATGTTTTAGCTGTGGGCCGAAAAAGGAGTAAATGAAAATTACCAGATCCATTGGGTAAAAGTCTCGAATGCACGAAACAATTTTCGGAAATTTGTAAACATATAATAGAAATTAATAATCCATAATTCATCCTATATTGTAAATTCGTAATAGCATAATTCAACATCAAAAATCATATATTGAAAATTAACAATTTGTATCATAATTTACCATTAACAATTCACAGCATAATCCATAAAAATTTGCAACATAATCCCTTAAAAATTCCAATCCATTGATAATCCATTAAAATTTCGTAACATAATTCCATTAATAATTCGTAATATAATAAAAATTCATCAAAAATTCGTAACCTAATCTATCGATAATCCACCCATTAATAATTCGTAATGTAATCTAATAAAAATTAAAAATTCGTAACCTAATCCATTGATAATCCATTAAAATTTCCATTGATAATCCATCCATTAATAATTCTAATTAAAATTCCAATCAGTAAGTGCTATAGTGCACACTAATACAACCGGCCTCCCAGTGAGACCGAAAATTGAAATTCTAACCAAGTTAGAAATAATACTGTCGAATAATATTTAGTTTAATTTTAGTTCTAGTACTTGTGCTTGCTAATTTGTGAAAATACGTCAGTATATATACCTATAATTTGGCCTTAACCTTGCGTGTTAATTTTATTGCGATTAAACAAAATTCGACCTTGAAATTATTTTTGTTATCTAAATTAAATTTTTATTTATTTCTTAATTTAAATTGGTAATTTATTTTTAACATTTTTAATTAAATTTATTCATCCAAAAATATTTTATTTTTATTCATTTTATTCATTAATTTTTAATTTTATATAAATGGTCATTTTACGGTCGAATTTTCTTGTTATTATGTTATTTTTTATGTAAAGTTCGTGCGGTTCTTGATGCATTTTGTATTTATTTTATTTTACTTTTATGTTTTTGATTTTATATTTATTTATATTCTCTCAGATTTTAAAATGTTTAATTGGTGTTGTATATTGTATTTTCAGTTATCTTGGTGCTGGGTTTTCGTGCTGTATTACTGATGCATTTAAAAAATTCTCAAGGCTATCTGTGTGCTGGCCCAACATTATTATTATTATTATTATTATTATTATTATTATTATTATTATTAATTATTATTATTATTATTATTATTATTATTACCATTATCCTTACTATTATCATTATTATTATCAAGGTTTTAGTAGGGAATCCATCCTCATTCCTCAGTTTTATAAAATATCTTACTTATATAAAAATTTAGCCGTAATCCATCTGTAATTTTCAGTTTTCGATAAAGTATTCTTGTTAATTCGAAAAATTTTAGCAGCGTTCAACCCTTATTTTACGGTTTTATCCTTATTCTACAGTTTTCGATGAAGTATTTTAATTAATTCGGAAAATTTGAGCAGCGTTCCGCCCTTATTTTACGGTCTGATCCGATATCTTATCAATTACTGAGCCGTATCCTACTTTAAGTTTGCTATTTTTTGATAAGTATTTTACTTGATTCGGAAAATTTGAGTAGCGATCCGCCCTCATTTTGTAGTTTCAAGAGAATATTATACTAACAATCACTTTTGCTTTACTATTTTCTATAAGTATTTTAATCAATTTGGAAAATTTGATCAGCGTTCCGCCCTTATTTTTCGTCTCAATTCAACATAATTCATTTAATTCTTAAATATTATTTAAAACATTATTTTTCCTGATTTTGGTCTTTCGGATTAATCTTTTTCCGATAGCTATTCATTTTAACTGTTGCAACAATTTCGCAATTTTCCCCGCTACCCTTTCTCTCCATTTGTCCTTGATATCTATGTATGTTCATGTTATATTTAATGAGTGTCCACTGGACTACTCGGTGTCAGTGATTTTGAGCCGATTTTTGTTAAAGATTTTTGTCGATTTTATCAAAATTAAGTGCAAGAAAGCTGAGCCAAAAAACCCACTCTCAAGCTACTCTCTTTCGCTATTTAGTTCAATGATTTGACGTTCGGGCCCCCGCGTTACCCACGCCGAAACCTTCACGGGCACGAACTATTGGTGGACTTACACCGCACTTACACAATTCGATATTTATGTATAAGTTTAATAACTTGCAATTTGTTTTGGCTGTGGGCTGAAAAAGGAATGAATGAAAATTACCAGATCAATTGGGTAAAAGCCTCGAATGCATGAAATAATCGTCGGAAGTTTGTAAGCATATAATAGAAATTCCTAGTAGCATAATTCATAATTCATCATATATTGGAAATTCGTAGTAGCATAATTCATAATTCATCATATATTGAAAATTCGTAGTAGCATAATTTATAATTCATTGAAAAATTCGTAGTAGCATAGTACACATTTCATAGCATTTACAGAACTAATCCACCAATAAACAAGTTCGCAGTCATCCATGCAGATAGCTGGAACGCACATTACTACGATCAGTCTCCAGGTGAGACTGAAAATCAATATTCCAATCCAGTTGAAAATAATACTGCAAAATAGTTGTGTTAATTTGTGAAAACACATCAGTATATATACCTATAATTTGGCCTTAACCTTGCGTGTTAATTTTATTGCGATTAAACAAAATTCGACCTTAAAATTATTTTTGTTATCTAAATTAAATTATTAATTTCTTAATTTAAATCGGTAATTTATTTTTAACATTTTTAATTAAATTTTACTTTTATAAAATGGTCATTTTGCGGTCAAATTTTCTTGTTATTATGTTATTTCTTATGTAAATTTCGTGCGGTTCTTGATGCATTTTGTATTTATTTTATTTTACTTTTATGTTTTTGATTTTATATTTATTTATATTCTCTCAGATTTTAAAGTGTTTAGTTGGTGCTGTATGTTATATTTTAAGTTATCTTGGTGCTGGGTTTTCGTGCTGTATTACTGATGCATTTAAACAATTCTCAAGGCTATTCGTGTTCTGGTCCAACATGTACATGTACTGAATTTTGTTTGAATGAATCGGAAATAACATGCAAACACAGAAATTCAGATTTAAAATCGAACCTATCAACATCAATTAAACACCCTAAAATATGAGAGAAAAGTAATTAAATACAAAATAAAAAAACATAAAAGTAAATAAAATTATATACAAAATGCACCAAGAGTCGCACAAAACTTTGCATAGAATTAACAGGATAGCATGAAAATGTGACCGAATATAGACTAATTTATAAAACCAGCATTTTTAACGAACAAAACTGGTTAAAAATGAAATATTTCTAGTTCAATTAAAAAAATAATAAAAATAAATTATCTATTTAATGTAACAAAATGATAAAATTAGAATCAGATATTACAATTAAAGTCCAGGTCAAATTTTGTTTTAATGCATCAAAAGAATCACACAAAGTTAGGGTCACAAAATAGTTATATACCGATTCAATTTTGACAGAATTAAATCACTTTTTGTCTTTGCGAAAATCGTTTTCTAGCGAAAAGTTACTGTTTGCTTTTGTTGGGACAGGACTGGATTTTGTTTAAATGAATTGGAAATAGCACGCAAATACAGCAATGCAGATTTAAAATCAGACCCATAAACAACAAATAAACAACCTTAAAATGTGAGAAAAATACAATTAAATATAAAATCAAAAACCATAAAAAAAATCAAAATAATAACGAATTTTCAACAAAAGATCAGCACGAAACCAACATAAAATAACAAGATAACATAAAGATTTGACAGGAAAATGAGCAATTCATAAATGTTAACAGCTAAAGAACAAAATGGAATATTTTCAATACGAATTATCCTATTAAAAAAGTAAATAAAATGAATTGTTCATCTAATATAGAATTTGATAAAAAAAGAATTAGATATTACAAATAAAATCAAGGTCAAATTTTGTTTAAATGCATAAAAAAAGAACACGCAAGGTTAGGGTCACAAAACAGGTATATAGACCAATTCATTTTCACAGAATTTTAATGCATACACTTTGTGAGCAAAGTTATTTCTTCGCCAGAACTATTCAAGCAACTATCGACGTTAAATCTTTCCATAATACGACCTCAAGCACTCTTAGGTAAGCACCACTTGAGCAAATGTATGGAAAAATAATGGTTATGTATGCAAATGAATATCGGAAGCAAAACGCTATGTATTAATTATGATTCGAAATATATGTTAAATTGAAGAGCATATTATTTTGTAGACATTTTTCCGGCCCACAGCCGAAACACACTACAAGTTAGTAAAATCTACATAACAACAACAATTGATTTGCGGTGGATAGCAATCTGACGTAGTCACCTGGAATATTAAATCTTCGAGAAAATAAAAGCTGAAATACCAGGTCAAATAATTGGAAGAAATTTTATTGATACTAAATTTCAAACATACACCCATGAGCCAGATAGGTATAAATTGTCGATTGTAGATGAACAGGACAGTTTATAATACAATCGATTAAGACGAAAGGAACGAGCAACGAGATGAAATTGCAATTGTTCCGAAAGCGGACAATAAAAGCAAGAACCGCATCGACCACAACAGACGACGCAAAACCGGACCAAATGAATTGGTGGAGAGACGGGGTGACGAGGGTAACCATGTAGGTTTATTTATTACAAATATTTACCAATTTTATACGAGGAACACGTAGGTCGTCATAAATCGAATATCACACCAAGTAGAAACTCCGGACCGTCCCAAAGAATAATTATCGAGATTACCATTATGTGAAAATAACTAATACCCTCATATAGCCATGCGAGATTTGTTCATACTCAATAAATTAATTAATGAGAAAAAGAAATTTTGTTATTGCTTCTTCAAATCTATGCGGAGATAATAACCACAGAAGAAAGCACTATGTAGTTGAAATAAATTTTAGAATCATTATGTTTTCTAATTTGATAGTGTACACCAATAATTAATTCTAATTAATTAACAGGTCAACAACTAACTGTAGTAATCAAAAGGTATTAACTTATAGAGACCCGATAGATTTTTGAAAAGGATAAGTTCATGTGTAACCGATGAAATGAAATTCTGTCAATAACTATTTCTATAAACTTTATTGTTAATTTTGCGTAAACTTTGCTAACTAATAGCTTATTTGTAGATATGCAATCACTCAGAACTCTGAGTAAGGAATTAGTAAAGTCCCGGAGAGAAAACGCGGAACTCTACAACCAACTCATCCAGATGAGTCGTGAAATGCAGAGGATTCGCACGACATGGATTGAACCCTCCAGAGCGAAAGCCATATATCAGAGATTGACCGCCTTTCAACGTGGATGGACGGAGGAGAAGCAGCTAAACCCGAACCAACGGACTCAGATCAGGAGCTTGGAGGTAGCACTGTCGGCTTGGCAAGAAGGCAACGCAGTGACCTACCAGCTGGTATCCAGCCCAGATAGCCTATCTGGATGCAACTAGCACCACTAAGCCGGTAGCTGCTAAACGACCTCAGCGATGACCAGAGAAGGCGGAGCGGGCAAAACGCCGCTCGCAACAAGCAACGGAGCGGAATCAACAATATAGAATACATCCGTAGTTTAGCTCAGTAATATGTAGCTTGTATTATACAAATAAAATATTTTCTTGTTATCTTATAAGTTGAAATCGAAAAAGTAAATCGAATAGAATTCTTATGAATATTAAGTTCACACAGAAGGGACCCAAGTAGTAAATTGCGCGTTGAACCCTCCATGAGGCCGAGACTTAGCAGTTCTACAGTTAGAGCTCACCTTTGGCGGTCTCATAATCAATGGTTGCAGTTCCAACGTTGCCTAGCAACGGGTAACCATTTGCGGGCAAGGAAAGATTGTATGTAAAGGGGTCAAGGTTAGAAACCACTAACCCCACACTTTAATCTAAAAAATATTCTTTGCATCGTGAAAATATCTACTGGAAGCACCGCTCGAGAAATTTTCTTTTGGAATTAACTTACTACGACACGCCCTCAAGTCACTACTTGAGCGTGTGTTCAGGAAGTGTAATGTATGTGTCTATCGATGTATCGGTTATGTTATAATCTTTAATTATACGTTTCAAATGAATGAGGTTTTAACTTTTGTCGAAATTCTTTTGGCCCACAGCCAAACATACCGCAAGTTAATAAAATCTAAAATCCGATTCAGATTGTGTAAGCGCGATTTCTCCACCTATAATCTGTGCCCGTGAAGGTCTAGTCGTGAGTAACGACGGACGCTATACATTAATTATGTGAATCTATAGGGGCGTCGGGTGATCGAGAAGTAGTTTTTTGGCTACTTTCCCTTCTCCTTTCGTGCGAAAAATCGACTAAAATCATTTTTACATATCGACTTAAATTCATTCACACCAAGTAGTTCAGTGAGCATTCTTAAATTATGGTCAAGTAATTGATGGTCAAGTAACGACAGCTAAAATCATAAAGTTAACATAAATTATCCCGAGATCAAGTTCAATGGAGTGAGTAAATAATTTTCGAAAACTAAGGAAAACTAATGAGGGAAGGGGAAATCTTGCGAACTCCATCATATTTAAGCCCCAAAAAATCTGTAAAATTCAAAGGTCAAATGCTGACATAAAATTCATACTATAAGAGAAATCGAAATAAGTTATAATAATAATGACGCAAATCGGTTACTGTGCCCTCAAGTTTCCACTGAACTTCTCTTTGATCACATACCATTAGCCAATCACTAATAGAGTAAACATAGCGACCACATTCAGGGGAAAATTTAATAACATTAGCCCTTCTTAGTAAGTAACATAATATAAATTATTAGTAACAGAAATATCTAAGTCGCCACCATTTTACTGTCAAATACTAAGGTTCTGAGCAGACTTATTTTTTTTCGCTAACATCATTATATAATCACATCGCACAGTTATAAGCTAGGAAAATTTAAAATTAATTAAAAACCAAACACAATCATGATACATATAACGTGGAATAAAGTGCTATGCATAAACCCAAAGCCCAAGAATCAAACATAAAATATCAGCATCTGTGTAGATTTGTTGAGAGTCGAGTCACCCGATCGCCCATAGCCAAATTCTTTTCAATAAGAATTCCAATCAGCAAGCAAATAAGGATCCGTAACTGTCCTTGAGTCTAGTAGATAACCCAAACCACTGATATCCGAGTTCAATCATTGGATCGTTGGAGTATACCATCCACTAGGGACAAGTGGTAAGCTACCGTTCGAAGAAGAATTTCCCAAGCAGTAACTGACGGACATGATGATTATAGCCCTACCAAAGAATTGACTAGTGTAAATCTGAATAACTAATTAACCGAACTGACTAAATAAATTATAAACTTCACCCAAGATAGTGAGATCCCGAGTAACCTGGCAAAATAAATTACAACATCCCAAAGGACAATCAAATCCATGCCGAAGTAAATCTTTGAAAACATTAGCTAGACAATATATCGAAGTTGCGCGATACGGAGAAGAGCGCCAAAATATCCACAAATAAAGTAATGAATTTAACACATCCAACTGTGCTCTTTAATCATTCAACGAATCATTTCTCGAAGCGAATAATCAGATGGCGATAGGACATGGTCACCGTCATCTGCAGAAAGAGTTATATCTAAATAAATATTTATGCGATATATCATATAAACAATTAAAGTAGATGAAATTAATAAACATCTGGTCAGATTTAATTTGTACTGAGAATTTCATTATATTAATAAGAAAATGACTCACTCCTATTTATGCAGACTATATTTACAAAGTGTAATGCTATTCATTTGATTATGCGACCAACAATTAACCAACAAGAAATAATGGCTTATCCACTGTGAGGTGTCCGCGCCATTGCTAATGATCAAACGGGTGTAGATAGTAGGAAACCACGAGCACGAAAAGCAAATCGGATCCTCCACAACGCAGAACATTATGAACCACGTAAAATTCATTGCTCATTAAGTTACAAGGGTATATAAACCGAATGAAATTTTGTGGTGTCAGTAAAAGGTTTTTTGAAATAATTGTGACAAATTTGGAAATTGTCAATGTTTATAAATAGAATCAAATTTTCAGGATTTAGCCAATCACAATTTAGCAATACACACATATAGGTGAGAAGTTTTGATTCATGCAGTTAGGCATGTGTTCTTTGTAAATCACATACAAACAAAAGTATGTATACGTTTTCTTTGTAAATTACATACAGTCTTGAGTGTATATGCATGCAGTCACGCACTTATCATGCACAGGATTTGTGAATCATGTCATAATCATGCAGTGTAAATCATGTGATTTACCAACGCACCAGCTTCATTTCAGAGATGCATGAACTTTGTAACTCATGGCATCAAACAGTGTATGGTATATATTGATGATTTATTAATTTATTCTAGCACCTTCGAGCAACATTTAAAAGATATCCGTAATGTATTCGTTCGACTGAGACAATGGAAATTAAAATTGAAACCATCCAAATGCGATTGGGCAAAGGAAAAAGTCACCTTCTTAGGACACATTTTGTCAGCAAAAGGCAAAGAACCAGACCCAAGGAACATCGAAAAGATAAAGAATTGCCCTGTACCAAAAACAGTCACACAAGTGCAAGAATTCCTAGGCTTATGTGGATACTATCGAAAGTTCATCAAAAGTTATGCAACCATTGCGAAACCAATACAGGAATTAACCAAAAAAGATACCCCATTTATATGGGAAAAGGAACAACAAACAGCCTTTGAAACACTCAGAGACAAACTAATATCAGCACCAATACTCGTACACCCAGATTTTAAGAAACCGTTTTTGTTAGCAACAGACACAAGCGGATATGCATCTGGAGCAGTCCTAGGACAATGGGACGACGAGAAAAGAGAACGAGTTATTGGATATTATAGTCGAACATTCAAGAAACATGAAAAGAATTACTCTGTAACTGAAAGAGAGGCATTAGCAATAATCCAAGCTATTAAACATTTCAAATATTTATTATGGGGTCACGAGATATATATCACTACAGATCACCAACCATTAGTATGGTTGGGCCAACACAAGGAAGCCTCTAGTAGATTAATGAGATGGGCAATGCAGTTACAAGAATACTCGCCGTATATCAAATTCAAATCAGGAAAGGCCAACGCCAACGCAGATTGCATGTCAAGATTTGTATTCGAGGAACTAATGGATCATGATGTAAGACGAATATGCATGATAATCGCGGAAGATATCGACTTCACAAAACTGAGAAACGAGCAGAAGGAAGACGAGGAGTTGAAAACAATAATCGAATTCATGGAAACTAATGATATGAAAATCTTCGACAATAACAGTAAACTAAGAGAGCATATGGAAAAACACAGACACCGATATACCATAGAGAAGGGATGGTTATTATTAATGGATGGCGAGAAACGACTCATGTGCTTACCAGAAAGCAGACGAAAAGAAGTGCTAGTGCAATACCACGATGGAAAACTTGGAGGACACATGTCAGCAAAAAAGACGGAAGCAAGACTACGCCAAAAATATTATTGGCCAAATATCGGAGAGGACGTAAAAGGATGGATAAAAAATTGTTTAATATGCGCAACTAGGAAAAGCACAGGAAGTAAATTGAAAGCACCGTTGAAACCAATGCCAATACCACCAGAACCTATGACGATGATTGCAATGGATGTAGTAGGACCACTACCAGAAACCAACGATGGAAATATCTATATATTAGTAGTAACAGATTATTTATCAAAATTTCTGGAAGCATTCGCAATACCAGATCAAAAAGCTATAACAATAGCGAGAATCCTAGTAGAAGAAATATGCTGTAGACCGACCAAGGAACCAACTTTATGAGCGAAATCATCGAGGAAGTAACAAATTACTTCAGAATTGCGAAATTGAGAACATCGCCATACCATCCGCAAACAAATGGTCAAACCGAACGATTTAACGGCATATTAATTGAAATGATGTCAAATTATGTAAGCAGACACCAAAAAGATTGGGATAGATATATAAATCCATGCCTTATGGCTTATAGAATGTCGATACATTCGGCTACAAAGATGAGCCCATTCAAATTGATGTACGGCAGAGAATGCAACATGCCGATAGACTTAGAATATCAACCGCCGATATCACAGTATATGGAAATTGATGATTATGTAACAGGATTCAAAGAGCGAATGCAAGAGATCTGGAAAACGGCAGGTATGAATATTAGATTCAACCAGGAAAGCTATAAAGAACTGCACGATAAAAAGCGAGACGTACGCGAGCATAACTTCCAGGTTGGAGACTTGGTAATAATCGCAACACCAGAAATCATCCCAGGAGTAGCCAGAAAACTACAAAGAAGTGGTAAAGGACCATATGAGATAATGTATGTAAACGAGAACAACGCTCGAGTTAAATTAGTCAACAACCCACTCACTAGGCCTATTTACGTAAACGTGAGTAGATGTAAAGCGATACCGAGAACAATAACAAAGGAACCAGAGAATCGAGGTATGCAAACCAGATCACAAACCCAACAACTGAGTATAAACGGACTAACGATGAGCCGAAAAATAGAAGCAACATCAAATAATACTGTAGAGGAACCTAAACCAGATGAATCCAAAATAACTCTAAACGCGACCCAAGATAATGTAGACAAGATGGATGCGATAGTAAAAGCTATCAGAGAAATTATGCCAGAATGGGTCGACGGGAAAGGATGGATGAGAATAGTAAACAAAGCGGGAAAAATCGCAATGGATTACGCTAAAGGAGCTAGAAGTCCACCAGAAATGGACCGCATCAAAGAAAGTATACCCATAATCTTCACCATGGCAGATGTAGAAAGGAACGTACCCTTACATATTGCAGTACAACACAGAAACACTCAAAGGATAATAGATATAATCCAACTTATGCAGAAATGCGGACACACCTCAAATATACCAAACGAAGAGGGACAAACACCATTATTGTTCGCAGTTGCAGCAAACGTTTCTACAACAGTTCTGAGAGAACTACTAAAAACAGGATCATCGTTCAAAGAGAAAGATAATGGAGAAAATAATGTACTACACTATGCACTAAAATCTAGACAGGCAAGTGCAATAAAATTTATAACCACCAATGCGACAATTAGAGAAAGAGAAATGATGGGCAAAACAATTCAAACACTATGGGAAGCTATCGATGCCAAACAAGACGAAGCAACAGCCAATCTGATGAAATGGACCTACGAAGGATCGCCACTTAAAGTATTCAATTTAAATTACATGGTAAGAAACAGAAACGTCCTATTAAAATAAAAAATATATGCCCACTATCCATTTCCAAAGACGATAAAAGCAATGTTGAAATGGGAAGGACTGAAATTCACCAATCATCCAAAAGAAGCAATACGAGTTGGAGATAGAAAGGAACAGCTATTGATGATAATACATAGATGGCATCGAAAGCAAATAAGATTTCAAGCGAGCAAACAAGAGATAAAAGAGATGGACGATATAAAAGCAAGAATAATAAAAGTATACGAAGAAATAATCGAAAAAATAAATGTCGAGGACGACATTTCAAAGGAAACCCCGGATGGAAATAATAATGGAGAAGGAGGTGGTGACAACAGCAAAAACCAAGATGATCAAGATACTAGACCAAATGTTAGAGACGAAAATAAATCCGCACAACAAGAGAAAAAGGAATCATCCAACAAGGAACGTCAAGAATCGAACAGCAATAACAACAAGAGAAAACAAAACCAAGGGATGCTGTTACACAACAGAAAGATACTGCAACAAGGAAAAAAATCGAAACCGACCGACCCTGATACAGAAAATAATGATATTGATTACGTCCATCAAGTTAACGGAAGCCGACGAAAACATCACGAAAGAAATAAAATCGTTCAGAATACGAACAATAAACGATAAAGGAATTTCAAGTAAAGGAATATGCTTACAACTGACGATGAATACAAGCATAAGTTGTCAATTCGACTCAATAGGAAAACCAGGAAAGATGGAGTTACGATCCGAAAACTCATCATCATGCCAGACCACCAAAGACGTATGTAGGGATGCTACAAAAGATAGAAACGTAAAAATCCAAGTAGAGCCAGGGATAGGCAAAATTACGAATACTAAACAGAGGAATAGAAACAATTGAACAAGTGTGTATACAAAACAAGGTTATCGATTGTTGGAAAATGAATATGAAAGCAGGAAAGAAATGCGAATGGGATAGCCTAGAAGGAAATGCGGAATATATAATATGTGCCAATAATGACATTATAATAACATGCACATTAGCCAAAACCCTGGAAGAGAAATTCACAACACCAAAAGAAGAGCCATACCAACGTCGAGCACGAGAAAATAAAGAAATAATAATAAAAGTAGAATCAGACCCAAAGAGTGGTGAGGAAATAATAGTCGAAAATATGGGTAAAGAACCCATCACAAAAGTTTGTGTATTCGAAACCAAAAAGAACGAAACGATGAATGAAAGAATCAAATGTCAGTCAAATGAGGATATCAAAAATCAAAAATACCGTATCCCAACTAAAAGAAAACGCGGAAAGTATATAGCACACGTTCAAAAAGGAAGAGATGATTACTGGAAATCAATAACAAGAAAGTTACTAGAATCAACTACGACAAAAAATCCGGAAAAAGAAACAAAAGAGGAACCGTATCAACGGCAGATCAGAGAAAGCAAAGCAGTAATAATAAACCTAGAATCAAACACGGCAAATGAAGAGGAAATATTAATTGAGAACACAGGTGAAAAACCTATCACAAAAATCTGCATATACGAACCCAAAGGAAACGAAACAGTAAATAAAAGAATCCAATGTGAAACAAGCAAAACTATAAAGAATCAAAAGTATCGCATCCCAACGAAAAGAAAACTCGGAAAATATGTAATAAACATTCAAAAAGGAACTCATGAACATTGGAGAACGATAACAAAGAAACCATCCAAGTCAAATGCGACAGATCAATCCATAACAAAACAATATGAGAGAAAAACAAGTAACGAGACATGGCAAAAAGGAATGCTCATGGACGACAGCCACCTTTCAATTCACGAAGCATTACAACTCCAGAAAGCACTCAAGAATGTACAACCGAAAGAAAGAATAATGGAGACAACCAATGCAAGAGAAAACACAACCATGCAGCCTAATGAAAAGAATTACATGATTAAGATGATTTGGATAACAACAGCGGTAGTAAGCAGCGTAGTAATGCTGATAATAATTCAACTAGTGAGAACTACCAAATGCAGAAAGAAACCAACGAAGAAAAGATTATGGCCAGCAGTAGAAAAATTCAATTATGATGTCGAATTAGGACAATACGACGAAGAATTTGAAATCATAGGAAATTCCAGCACAAGCGGACTCTGGTTAAAAGAACCGCCCATTATCGAAGCACAACAATGGTCAAATGAATTTGATATATATCAGATAACGAATGAGAAATACGGGGATATACGGACATTGCGTATAGAGTCCCCGGAAACGATGGTGTAAAAGAACGAAGAGACGTTGTATATAGTGTAAAATATTATGTAGTATAATAGTAGTAATAGTATGTATATTTATATAAATATTGTACAAAATGCGTCAGAGATAGTAAACAAACAGAAATGAATGCCGATGAATTAATGATGTATTGTAATCAACAGATGGATCCGAATAATGCAAATCAACAAAATCAAGTTAGAATACCACCATTCACAGAAGCGATACAACAACCAGCAACTGCCAACGTACCTATAGAGATTGTAGAATTGAACCAGGGAATACATCAAGATCAAGGAATGGAGGCAACATGGAGACGACAATGCGAATTAATGACATTAATCACAAACAATGCGCAAACTCAGTGGACCAATACTCATTAACAGAAAGTGTGAATAGAGGTTTACAACAAGCCATAAGACTGGAAGAGCAACAGAGAACAATACTACAATTGCAGAGAATAAATGAACAATTAGCAGATCAAATTAGATGGCAAGCTGAGGAAATTAGAAGATTACGTAACAACCAGCAGCATGTAGATCCAGCAAGTTGGGTGGAATGGATAGCATCGATGCCAGAATTCACCCCAGAACCGGATTCAACAGTAGAGTAAAAATAAAGCGTACCTTGTAAATATGTAAAAATAAAACGATAGAAGTAAAGCAACGTCAAGTAATTGAGAATTTTTGTAGATATGCAGACAATCATCGAGAGAATTAGAGGAAGCGAGAACCTATCCGAAGCTACGAGACGAATAATGAAAAATAAAATTAGAGTGGTGAACGATATAAAAGAAAGACAAAAATGTTGCAAATGCAAAGAATTACTGATTGGAGCGAGACAGACGAAATGTGGATGCAGAATATGTACAGATTGTACGATAAAAGTGATAGAAATAAAAACAATAAAATGCCCTGGATGCGACGAAACGATTGAAAGAGAGGAAGATCCTACAACAATGGATAAAGCCACCAACAAAGAAATCATTAATCTACTAGTTCAATGCCGAGTAACAGAATGCGAATGGAAAGGACTTATGAAGGAAGCCGAAAGTCACACAAATGAATGTGAATATAACGAGATACTATGCGAAAAATGTCAGACCATCACAACGAAAAAGACTATGAAAGAACATCACAAAGTGTGCATCAATAGAGAGGAAAAAGGCGAATTCTGCGGAGCTACCGACGAATGGATAAAAATAGAAATGGAACATCGGAATCCAAAAGAGGAACAAATATGTGATCTATACGAAGGAATATGCGCAAACAACTGCGACAGGAAAGATAAAGTCAAATTAAAGGAACATTGGAACGAATGTAACGGCAAACCAGTCAAATGTCCGTTAGAACTATTCAATTGTCAAGCACAACTACCAATCACGGAGACGCAAAAGCATATGATAGAAAACAGTATCAAGCACACCGAAATCATGATGAAAACGATAGGAATGTTGGCATGGGAAGTAAAAAGCCTACGAACAGAAAATGATGCACAAAAGGCATTAATAAGAGAAATACTAGAGTCCAGAAAGAACTTTGAGAAGAGCCAAGGAAATACACTCAAGAAAATGACCGAAATGGAAAAGAAAATGCAACAGATGACCAACAGCATAAAGGAATTAGAAACAACCAGCTCTGTAGCCAGAAAACATACGACATCACCATTTATATGGAAGATAACCGAATTAGCGGAGAAGCTCCAGAGAGCAAAAGATGGAACACAGAGAATTCTAGATAGCCCACCAATATATAGTTGGGAGAATGGATACAAATTGGGCATTAGATTATATCCAAATGGAGATGGAAATGCAACAGGCACCCATATCAGTGTCTTCGTCAGGGTAGGAAGAGGAGATTATGATGAATTATTAACATGGCCTTTTAAACAAAATATGATATTAAAAATGAAAGGACAAGAGGATTATCGCAACCCAATCAGAACGGGAAATGAACCACAGATGGGAAGACCAACAACCGACTGGAATACAGCAATTGGTACACCACGTTTCTATGCGCAACAACGATTAAGAGGAGAAGGATTCTTGCGGGAAGATAATTTGTATATAAAATTAGAAGTAGAGAAGCCGGACAAGACGTTGTAAAGAGAAAAGGAAAGTGTAAATAAAATGTAAATAAAATAATAAAAATCAAATAAAAATCAAAAATTACAAATAATCAGAAAAATCAGAAAAACAAAAATTCAAAAATAATGACGATATTTAGATGGCAAGCGGAATCAGCGAAGAGATAACAGTACAGATGAGAGAAGGACCAGATTCGATATGGACGAGACTATGGAAAAAACCGGAAGAGGAAGAGAAAGTTAATACACTAGCAGCAGCAATTATATACTATAAAGACTACGACGGAACAAGACGGCCAACGCGAATCATAAAAGCGATATACTCACAAATGAGAGTGAGAGACGAGCAGCTGAGAAAAGAAGAACAAAGATATTTAACGTTTAAAGATAATAAAGTATTTACCGACCGGCAAAGCAAAGAAATGGCTGCAGAAGGATTTTATTTTACGGGAACGCCAGAACTACCAGACGAAGTAACATGCATCTATTGCAAAGGAAAACTCGCAAAATTGGAAAAGGGAGAGACAGCAAAACTAGAACACCTGAGGAAATTTTCAACCTGCCGATTTAGAATTAATATTGATGTCAGAAACCAAGCGATGAACAGATTAGAAGGACTTCGACAATCGGAATTAGACAAAGATGAAAAGGGAGGCGAGAAAAAGATAACGATAATAAAGAGTTTCGAAGATCAAGCAGAACTAATATGGGAAAAAGAGACTATAAAGAGAACATTCGAGGAGAGAATTGGAACTTTCAAAGGAAATCCAAAAGCAGCAGAATTTGCGAGTCAAGGATATTGCCAAACAGCAAGAGGAATAATGTGCGAAGGATGTAAAAATCAACAACCAATACCAGATTAGAACGTCAAAAACTAAAACATAAAGGAAAATGCATGTATAAACAAGAAAAAGAGTCAAAGAATATAGAAATAATAATTACCAACCAGCAAATAGAGGATATCTTAGATCGACCAAAAACGAGAACCATAATGTTAGTATCAGGAGTAGACACTCAAAAAATGAGAAAAATAATCAAAGAAAGGTTAATTAATAATTTAGAATGGTATGACTCGACACAAGCAATAATCCGAGCAATCAAACGATACCAAGAGAAACCTGAAGAGAATCAAGACAAGTCAATGATAAAGAAAGCTATTTTGGAGCAGCATCAATGTGTAACATGTTGGCAAAAGCATGTCGAAATAATTTATACTCCTTGTGGACATATGGTCACATGTGAAGCTTGTGGGTTAAAAGTCAAAATATGTCCAGTATGTAGAAAGCTGATCAACGAGCGGATCAAAGGATTCTGTTTCGCTGATCAGTAAATAAAAAACGAAAGCAAATGTACAAAAGATGTAAATAAAGATAAATGTAAAAACAAAAAATTTAAAAAAAATCAAAAATCACAAAATACGAGATACGATGTAAATGATGATGTAATTTATGATAAAATTTTGATATGATGGAAAAGAGAGAATAACCGATATTAATATTCAGAAAACAATGATGAACCTGAACGAGACAGAAAGACAACCGATAAAAGAGGCCGAAGGGTCAAAACCAGCAATCAAAGATCAACCAGAATCAACAAAAGTAACAAGTGAAGAAGTAGATTTATGGAGACAAAGAACGTTGCAATTAAAAGAAATGCTACTAATCGCAGAAGAGGAATTAGTACAAGAGACTCAAAAAACGAAAATGATGAAAGAAAAGTGGGAAAAACAACTAGAACAAAAAATAACTTATCCAGAAGGAAAGGAGAAAACGTACCAAGAACGAGAAGAAGAACGGATGAAAGAGTTTATGCAAAACCAAACTAGAATCAAAAATCAAAGGAAAGAGATACGAGCTCTAGAGCAAGATAAACAGGATCAACAAAGTGAAATAGAAAGATTAAGAGAAGTGATAAAAGATAAAGAAGCAGAGATACAAGAAGAAGAGGAGGAGACTATAAAGATCATACAGCAAATGCAAGAAGAAATTGGACAAATTAGCACACAATACCGAATAGAGAAGACCAAGAGGACGAGTATGGAACAAGCCAAAGAATGGACAAAACGACAAGCACTTCATTGGAAAACCAAATGGACAGAGGATAGAGAACACTCAAGAAGTAATTGGGAATCACGTATTAGACACTATATGCAACAAATAGCCGAAGAGGAAGATAGAACAAGAGCTTACAAAGCCAAATGGGAGAACGCGAAGATAGAAATTAATAAACTGAGAAATCAAGGGCCAAAACCATCAAAGAAAATTAGAGAGCTCAGAGACGATAGACAAGAAAGAATGCTGACTCAGATAACTGATCAAGCAAGAAAATGGCAAATAGATTGCAAAATATTGGAGAACGCCAACGCAAAACAGTTTAATCATATAGTGAAATTAGAGCAGGAAATCACGTATCAACAAACTAGAGTAAAAGAGATGCAAATAGAGCAGGACGAAGCTCACCAACAAGAGCAAAAACAACAATGGAAAACGGAGATCAAGGAAAAAGCAATAAAAAGAGAGGCGAAAAAATGGAAAAAACATTTCCAAGAAGCCAAGAAAGAAATAAGACTATTGCCCAAAAGGATATTAAATATGGAAGATTGGGAGCTTTGGGAACAGGTCGAGATGCAAAAACAAACAATCGAGGAACTAAACGAGCAGGTCCAAATCTTAGAATTTCGGGAGAAAATCAGACAAGGCACAATAAGAAGGCTCAGGAAAACCGAAAAGGACCTCAGAAAATGGACTGATCAGTTAAATCAGAAAATATTAGAAACCTTAAATGAACAAACTGATGAAAGACGACAGAAACAACAATCAGATGAAAGGATAATAGAACTCCAACAGGAGGTGAACGGACACCGAGGAGTTGCAGTATTTAAAGAGATCCAGTTGAGACATCAATTCGAAGTCAATGAACAGTTGAAAGGACAAGTTGAAGTAGAAATAACAGCGATAAAGCAAGGGTTTGAGGAAAATGAGCAGAATCTGAGAAAAGAGATCGAAAAATTAAAAGCGTTGGAAAATACGCATCGATTGGAAACGCAAGTGGAAGAGTTAACAGAAAACGTCGAATACCTTACCTATCTTTTAGACGAAGATATACAAATATCAAACACTTTGCGTGAAGAAATAAACACTTTGCAAAACCGACCACCAATCCTGCTCATGCCGTTATATCCGACGGAAATACCAACCCAAGTACCCGCCGAACCCGATGAAGGATTCGGGGAGACGGACGAAACAATAGAGTAAAGTAAAAGGGAGAAAAATTGTAAAAAGTGTAAAAAGACAATAAAAATAATAAAAATGATAAAAACAAAAATTGTAATCGATCTATATTTAGCATGAATCCAAATGAAATAGAAATCCGAATGAATCTAGAAGACGGAGAATGCATACCAAGCCCAATTCAATTAGTGCAACCAATCGAACAAGACCCACTGAGGTATTATAGTAAAAGATGGAGAGCCGAAAGAAAAGAATGGCAAGAGTTAGTGGAGGAGCAAGAGTCAAAAATCGTCCGGATAAATCAACAGCTAATACAATCCAAACAGCTAGTCAATGTAGTAAAACGAAAACTAACATCCAGCATGGGAGAAAACAGAGATCAAAAAAGAGAAAATGAACAATTGAGACAAGAATTAACCGAGATAAAAACTCGCGTAGTCCTGGAAGATTATTGGAAAACCGAAGCGGAGAGAATGAGAGATAGCAGAAAAAGCGAACAAAGATACGTAATACAACTAGAAGACAGTTGTAAAGAAGCCAGAGAGATAAAAGAAAGTCATCAACAAGCTCAGGACGAAATTAAAGCGCTAACAGAACAGGTTCAGGAAGCAAAAAGAAAATTGGAAAAGCAAACAGCTAAACGAATAAATGGTAAACGCCAACTCAAAAGAAAACAAACAAAAGAAAGAAGCCTCCAAATGAAAATCCATAATCAACAAAGGATAATTAAAGAAAACAAAGAACGATTAAAAGAACTCCCAAAACTAACCGAGCGATTAATAAGAGCCCAAGTCCTAATAATGAGATTTTCAGAGAGCAGGACTAAAGAGGAGTGCGAGAGACACTCAACCCCAGAAAAAGAAAAAGAGTAAAAGCGCAAAAATCTCCACTGTATATAGTTGAATAAAATTGTAAATAAACACGGAAATTGATTGATATATATTAGAAATGAAAACTATGAGCCAAACGTTATGGATAACAATGATAATAATAATGAGAGAGTGCAATACTGAGAACCCGTTGGAGAAATGCGAGAAAACTCAACCCTTCAGAAGAGAAGACAGCACCTGTGCTTATTTCAAAGAAATTTGCAGAAACCCCGACAACGAGGAATGTCAACAAATAAATATCCAATGTATGCAATGCCCCACGAAAGAGAACAAAGACGAATTAAAACAGAATATCGAAAAAACCCAAGCAATGTACAAATCCTATTGAAAAATAATGAAGAGATAACCACTATAAAAAATGAGAACCGAGAGATAAAGAAAACCCTAGAAATCATTACCAGACAAATCCAAAGAAAAGCTAAAGCAAATCCTAACAACAAACCAATCCAAGAAATTCGAAAAATCGTCCTATCAATCACCAAACAACCAGGAAAACAAGTGGAACAGAAAAGCGAACCTGGTACAACAATTCTATCAATAGAGCTTATACTACCAATTAGAATAACATCCAACATGATACTCTTAATATGTTGTCTCATCCTCGGCCTAACGAAAAACCAACAAAGGCAGAATACCCCAATTCAGAAATTCAGAAGAATGATCAACCAAATCCGAAATACCAATCAAATTAACGAAACTTCAAAACTCTCGCATATTTCCATCAATCACCCCTCAAGATCAACCCAGCTCGAAAGCGAAACCCAAGCCGTCAGTGATTCATTCGAAACCAAATATAACTGATTTACATTGATTTGAACTGATTTTACTAACTTAGACCGATTCACATTGATATTGAATTATACAATTTTTATTTGATTATGTACAGTAGCCGGACCTTAAGTCCATCTTTGCCTTGATGATTAACTTTACCGTAGATATTTTTATGAATGTGAATGTCGAAAATGAAATGTATATATTATTCCGAAAAAAATCAATTGAAATTGCGGGTCGCAATTTTATGGACCCCCGAGTGTTTTATGTTGGGCCAGAACACATATGGCCTTGGAAAATGTTTAAATGGATCGGTAACACACATGCAAATATAACATACAAATTTAAATAAACCTATTGAAACATCAATTAAACCCTATCAAATATGAGAAAAAAAGAGAATTAAATATAAAATAATAAACATAAAAATAAATTAAAATAATAACAAAACGCACCAAGATCCGCACGATACCAACACAAATATAACAAGAAAACACAACAAATTCGACAAAATTGATAAAGTAATAAAAGTTCATGAAAATGAAACTTAAATCAAAAGATTCGAATTAGTAATAATTCGATAAAAATTCTAAATGAAAAATTATTAAAATAAATCAAAAAATAATAAAATTAAAGAATAGAATTCACTAGAAAATAACAAGGTCGAATTTTGTTTTACTGCATCAAATTTAACATGCGAGGTTAGGGACAGAAAATAGGTATAAATACTGATCCATTTTCACATTAAATTTAACCGTTTTTCAAACGAAAACCATTTTTGAAAACAATTTTTTAAAAATCATTTTGATCTAGAATTTTGTTTGCAAATCTATATTTAGAACTTACTTTTAGGTGAGAATTAGTTTATTTGGAGCTCTCTCTCCACGTCACATCCTCGCAACCTCGGTAGAGCTCTGCTTGGATGTCGGCGTGGGGGAAGATGCAATTTTATGCTTTATGTTTTATTGGTTGGACAAGTAATTTTGTATGTTGATTATTCAATATGTTAATAAATATTTATAATATTAAAATTGTTTTTTCATGCATTTTATAATATTAATTAATCTGTCGAAATTTTTTGGTCCACAACCAACACCTATCGCAAGTAAATAAAATCTACACACAAGTCAGATTCGTGTAAGTGCGTGGAATATCGCCAATGATCTGTGCCCGTGAAGACCCGGCGTGCGGAACGCAGGGGGCTGGAACGTCAATACTATCCGTATAGCTGAAACGAGAAATAAGGAAGAAGTCTCTTGGCTGCTTCCTCGTTTCTCATTTCTGTAAAATTGACCTAAATTATCTCACACACGGCTCAAAATCATCACACCGAGTAGTCCAGTGGGCACTCATTAAATATAATATGAACACAATGTGCGCCTAAGGCTTATTAAAGGGGAATGGTACGGGGAATAAATTAAACTGAAATCGTTGATATAGCTAATTTAGATTAATAGTCTGAAATAAAAAGGATCGGTATAATTAAATTAAATTTACATTTTGAATAAATTAGTAAAAAGCATTAAATGAGTAATTCATTGATTTGATTAAATTAAGTTATTGATTAAAAGTAAAGTAGCCATTGATTAAAAAGAAAGTAAAAAATTAAAGTAATTCGTTAAATTATTATAATATTTGCGTAAAAATAAGTAATTCATTAAATTAGATTATTTATAAATTATTGATTAACGGTAAAATAATTATCGAGTAAAAATAAGTATTTCATTGATTAAATTCCCTTAATTAAAATAATTGTTAAGCAAAATTATCATGACTCGTTGATTAACAAACAAAATTTTCTTTGCGGATTAAAGCCAAAGAATATAAACTCCTCGATTAATAAATCGACCCAAAATTTAGTTTAACTTTGAGTTAGAATTCTAACCAACTCCGACTTCTAATAAAAGGAGAATTTAATCGTGTCCTGAGTTAAAACCTAGGTGCGTTTGTGTCGACTACCATGTAAAACTCGAAGTGTTTAAAAGGCAACTCCCACGATAGTGCGGTTTATAGGGCTAATCCTAACCAGTGAATGATCAAATAAGGTAGTCTTCGTATGCTATTTCAAATCACCAAAACTCCTTATTAATTAAACATGGTAAAACGATTGCTTTAATATATTAAATGAAAGAAAATCATATAAAATTTATTTCAGTAAATTTAAAATTATTCGCTTACAGAAATTTGGCATAAATTGTCAAAATAAATTCCGGATAGTAATTAGATCGATTTGATATTAACATTAAGATCCCACTAGAAGTCGAACAAATTTCAGCACCATGATAGCGCACGGGGTAGGTAAAATCCAACGCAAAATTTTTACGACAAGAAAATCCCTGGAAATGTGTACCAAAATAAAGTGATTAAATACATATAATAAAGTACCGAACGACCAGAGAGGAACCTCCAATAGAACCATTGGCAATCCAGAGAGAATCCTGTGTCATAAAGTTCCGAGATATAATAGCGTAGTCCGGTTCCCTAAAATCACTGTATTATATGAAATTCATTATAACAAAGGTTGATCTATGAAACTCACCAAATAGTCCACGATCGCACGATTTGAAAAGTTCATTCACCTGAAATAAATTTTGTAAATTACCAGTTGAAAAATAAACAATCTTACTCGTCGACATTTCCGGCGATATAAACATTCGCTACCGTAGCCGAGTTATAAGTGGCATGCACTTCCTGCCTGTCTGATTTTCAACTGTATATTCTCCTTTATAACTAACGTCAATAATAGACCATACATCATTTTCGTTATCAAATTATGTATTCGCCAAACATCCCAGACGAGGACTTAGAGTTCCGATCTCCAAACGTTACAGAAGCTCCTCTAAGTAAATTTTCAATTAAATTCCATAACAAAGTTATATTCATATTTGAGCCACAGGAACGATCTAGAATCAACTCCATAGCATTAGTAAGTAACCTCTCCGGATTGAAGGCCGTGAATCAATAAGTCATATCTGTTGACGAATCTTAGTGTTCTCACACCCGAAAAACTCCCAAAAATCCTGTCGTTCCACCATTAAGCACGACAAATCAATTCTCGGCTACACACCCTCGTCAACCCCTTAGGCCAACAGCGTCACAATTATTGAATTAGAAAGTTCTGAGAAAAAATTCCGTCCTGATCGCATTCGAAATCGTCAACGGTTCATTTCGGGAGAAACGAATTTCTCGGATATTTATATGCGGAAATAACGATACTGGCTTGGCAATCGTCCCAAATGTTTTCTTTCAAATCTGGCAGTTGAGTCGTAGTTCCCCCCATTGCTATCATTTTTCCTTTGACCCAGGTACTTTAATTGATCAATGGATCAGACACCAAGTATGAATTTGTAACCTTTGTAACGGATTTGTTTTCCAAATAATTAAACGGTAATTGTTAAAATTATTTTAGTTTAGCATGTTTAATTATCAAGTCATTATTTCTTAAAAGTTAATTCACTTTATTCAGTCCTATTCAAAATTTAATAAATGTCCAAATGACACTTGGAAAGGTTTTCTTACAGCATTTATTCATTGATTTTATTTTATATTAATGCTTAAATATGTATCTAGCCGAATATTATGACGAATAAGCCATTTATACGAAAAATAAGATACGGCCGGAAACGAATTGCGATTTTCATTTAACATCCATAAAGATTTCTCGAACAGACCCTTACGCCAAGAGAACGCGCAACCCAGTAGCCGGGAGGTATCGTTCTTCCTTTTTCCAATACATTGCCGGACCAGCTAGTAAAACGCGTTCCACTTCGAGTTCCGTGAGTTGTAGCACATTTGAAATTGAGATAATCCAGTTTTCTTAAAAACGACGAGAAATGTTACCTAATTGCGAACCCCCAGATCACCGTCCTACTCTAAAAGTGTCAAGAGAAATACTGAGTAAAAACAATTTTTCCATTCAGGACGAACTGGAGCTATGGTTGAACTCCCTGCTCATGTCGTGGAACAATGGAGGCAGGCATGGAATCGGGTGTATCAAGAGCGATACCCTGACGTGCCCGAAGAAGACAAGCAAGAGGACATATCACCGGAGGAGTTTATGAGACAGTTCCGGAAACTGTCTGATGAGCCAAACCCATCCCAGGACATCATAACTCAGGCCCAAGAGCTCCTGGAGGGCCTCCTCCAACACCAGCGCCAAGTCGAGGCAGCTGTAGCACGAGCAACGGAATACCTGGCCAACGTCAAAGATGACCTGGCGGCAGGACGTCTGGCCAGTAGTTACCCACCTTCACCGAGACCAGTCCGGAATCTCAAGAGACCAGTGTTTGTGATCCCTGGTTATTCCCCAGAAGAAGAGATCAAGCGATTCTTCGCAGACGATTGATCATTGTAATAAAGACAATTAATGATTTGAACATTTTGTTATTTGGTATAATATTAGTATTATAGATCTAAAAATCCTTTCTCTTCTTTTATTATTATTGTAGTTTTCATTTCATAAATATGTTTAAAAGTTTAAATATACTTATCATTATAACAGTCATCATAAAATTCAACCCTTATTATTCTAGAAATGGACCCCGTGAAGTTGCTCCAAAATGAATTAACCCATGCGAGACAGGCCAATAAGAAACTCCATGACCAACTCGTTCAAATAGTCCGGAAAACACAGCAAATTAAAGTGACATGGATCGAGCCCACGAGAGTCAAACGACTGTACCAAAAACTAACCGCGGCCCAGAGGGGATGGGCAGAAGAAAAACAGTTAGTACAAGGCCTAAAAACTCAAATCAGGGGGCTAGAGGTAGCGTTATCCGCCTGTCAGGAGGGAGCAGCGGTGACCTACCCTTTAGTCTTTGCCTCTGCTCAATTGGCCTATCGCGAAACGAACACTACCCCATCGACCACGACAACTATTACTGCGACCACTACCCCAATCACCCCATCAACAGCCAGTCGTCGACCTGGACGCAAGGAGCGGGCTAAGCGCCGAGCCGCTCGATCTTCCAATCAGTCTGGAATCTTATGATCCATGTATTTAATAGATAAATAAAGCATCGTTTATATATATTGTAATTCCTGTATAACTCTTATTGTATTGATATCATCTTAGGGTTTTGAAATAACATTGTAGAAGGGTTTAAATAAGAAGCACCAGCCATTTTTGCTTCCAAAACTAACGTCAGTAAACAGTTAGAGAGACGATGGAAAGTTAAACGCAAGGGGACCAAATGATTAAAAGCGACCACAGGTCTTCTATCGACAGCTCGTGAACCCAAGGGTTGTCCGAGCAATTACAGTACTAGTGATAATACTCAATTTTTGCGGACAATCCACCACTTGAACACATTACCAACGTTGCTTAGCAACGGGTGCCAAGTGACAGCTAGAATCATTTTGTATGGCGTTACTGGGGCAACAATAAAGATAAACAAGATTCGAAACCCTGTAACCCACCATATTTATTACAAGAATTACAAAAATATTTTTCTCGAATTACCATATCTTTAAAATTAAAAATTAGAAATTAAAAAATTATGAAAATTATAAAATTTAAGAAATTTATTTTTATTATTCCATGCTAAGTAGTGTGCTTTTAAGCACTTTCGGTGAAACTTCCTAATGACTAAATGTTATTTTGATAGTTTTGCATTTTTATCAAACTAACAAATTCTGTTACAAGATTGTTTGGGTTGATAAATTTTGCAAATTTTTTTTTAACAAAATTTTATTTTAAGAAATTTTATAAGGGGATTAGTAAATTTATCAAGTTAACAAACTTATCAAGTTTTATTAGAGGGTTGATAGATTTGCAAATTATTTTTTTAACAAATTCTCAGGTAGGGAGGTTGAGCCGAAAGTGCTTTAAAGCACACTACTTTTCTACGCATTATTGATTTTTCGACTTTTTTTTTGTTTGAATGGTTGGCTTTCATTTGATGATTAGTTGATATGCTGCGTCTGGTTATGATAATAATCACAAATGATGCTAACCGCCACTTGGCACCCGTTGCTAAGCAACGTTGGTAATGTGTTCAAGTGGTGGATTGTCAGCAAAAATTGAGTATTATCGCTAGTACTGTAATTGCTCGGACAACCCTCGGGTTCACGAGCTGTCGATAGAAGACCTGTGCTCGCTTTTGATTCTTAGGTCCCATTATTCTCCTATCTCCTTCAAATGTTAACCTATACTCTCATATCATTCATTGTTATGTCTATTCTCATAGTCCTTCTTCTTGTTGTCCATGTCGAAGACTTTTCTTTGGCCTGTACACCCTTTGTTATGTTAAATACACCCACATTATATCTTTCACCCTTATCCCTATTATCACTACAATGTTTCCCATTAATATTACTAGCATTATCATTGTTGCTATTATATGTATTACCCTTATTAATTGTTACTACTAATACCTTTATTAATATTTTTATAGCTATAACTACCATTATATTTATTGTTATTGTTACTATGAGTATTACTATTATTATTATTGTTATCATAATTATTATCAATCATTACTACAAATACCATGATTATTATTATTATTACCATTATTATTATTATTATTAATATTATTATTATTACTATCATTACCCTTATCATTATCGTTATTATTATCAAGATTTTGTAGGGATCCGTCCTTATTCCTCAGCGTTAAAAAAATATTTTTCTTATATAAAAATTTTTGTTGTAATCCTTCCGTATCTTTCGGTTTTTGATAAAGTGTTTTTGTAAATTCGGAAATTTTAGCAGCGTTCCGCCCTTATTTTACGGTTCATCCCTATTCTACAGTTTTCGACAAAGTATTTTCATTGACTCGGAAAATTTGAGCAGCGTTCCGCCCTTATTTTACGCGTTCCATGTTTGCGTTACCATTTTTGTTAAGTATTTGAATTAGTTCGGAAAATTTGAGCAGCGTCCCGCCCATATTTTCCGCCTCAACTCAAATTAATTTATTTTAATTTTTATTTAAAAACATTATTTTTCATGATTTTGGTCGTTCGGATTAATCCTTATCCGATGGCTATTCATTTTAACTGTTGCAACGATTTCGCAATCTTCCCCGCTACCCATTCCCTCTTTTTGTCCTTAAGATCTATTTATGTTCATTTCATAGTTAATGAGTGCCCACTGGACTACTCGGTGTTAGAGATTTTGAGCCGATTGTTGTTAAAAAATTATGTAAATTTTACAGAAAACGGATGGTGAAGGAGCAGCCAATAAACTACTCATTTACCCTCCAATTTCCCCTATATACGGATAATATTGACGTTCCAACTCCTGCGTTCCGCACGCTGAGCCTTCACGGATACATATCATTGGCGATTTTCCACGCTCTTACACAAATCTGTACTATGTAGATTTTGCTTTCTTGCGTTATGTGTTGGCTGTGGGCCGGAAAATAACAAATAATATTTTACCATAGCATTTGGAATAAAAGTTTCGATGCACTAAGGCTGTAGATATAAAATATTTATTCAGCATATTACATCGGCTACATACATTTGAAATTCATTGTATCCATTCCATAAAATTTACTTCGAAAATCCCATAAATTTAATTCGATAAATCATCTATAAATTCAATTAGAAAAACAAAATTATCCATAAATTTAATCTGAAAAATCATCCATAAATTCAATTGGAAAAAAAAATTATCCATAACTTCAATTTGAAAAACAAAAATCATTCATCAATTCGATCTGAAAAGTCATACATAAATTCAATTGAAAAATTACCCATCGATTCCCTTCAAAAAATTCAATTAATAATATTGCACCAGTTGAGAGTGATCGTGTTCAGGCAAAACACTTACCCGTGTTAATTACCTGAATGCACGGCTCTCAACCAGTTATACAACCAGTTATACAGTTCTGTAATGAAATTTTTTCTCCGAAAAATAAGACTGAAAATTTGTGAAAACACATCGGTATTTATACCTATAATTGGGCCTTAACCTTGCGTGTTAATTTTATTGCGATTAAACAAAATTCGACTTTGAAATTATTTATGTTATCTAAATTAAATTTTTATTTATTTCTTAATTTAAATTGGTAATTTATTTTTAACATTTTTAATTAAATTTATTCATCCAAAAATATTTTATTTTTATTCATTTAATTCATTAATTTTTTAATTTTATATAAATGGTCATTTTACGGTCGAATTTTCTTGTTATTATGTTATTTTTTATGTAAATTTCGTGCGGTTCTTGATGCATTTTGTATTTATTTTATTTTACTTTTATGTTTTTGATTTTATATTTATTTATATTCTCTCAGATTTTAAAGTGTTTAATTGGTGTTGTATATTGTATTTTAAGTTATCTTGGTGCTGGGTTTTCTTGCTGTATTACTGATGCATTTAAACAATTCTCAAGGCTATTGGTGTGCTGGCCCAACAATTATAATCCTAAAATATTGATACTAATCACTTCAGTGATAATAATAATTTTAATAATAATAACAATAGTTTTAGTAATTGATAAAGATAATTTTAATAACAATAGTGAAGATGACAATAAGAGTGATAATAATTATGGTAATATTAATAATATAATAGTTTTTAACAATTTTAACAGTAATAATGAAGGTGACAATAATAATAATAATGGTAATTATAATAATAATAATAATAATAGCAATAACATTTTGATAAGAACAATACATATAATAATAGCAATGACAATACCATTAAAAATAATCAGGAACATAGTAGTTATAATAGTGATAGCGATGATAGCAATACTTTGAGTATATTTAAAATCACGAAGGGTATACAGGTCAATGTAAAATCAATAATACAAACAGCGACAAGGAGGACTATGGTAAGGGAAATAATGATAAATGATAGAACAGTATAGATTAACATTTGAAGGAGATAGGAGAATAATGGGATCTTAACATCAAAATCGAGAGAAAGCCTTCTATCGGCAGCTAGTTGGATCTATGGATTGTTCAGTCAATTGTAGCATTAGTAATAGTGCTCACTTTTTGCAGACGATCCAACCACTCGAACACAGTTCCACTGTTGCTTAGCAACGGATGTCGAGTAATAAGCCAAAATATTTGTATAGGGTTGCCTGGGCAACAACCATATAGTCTTCTAAAATTTCAACGCCCAGAAACCCATCAATTAATTAATTGTTTATGATACTCCTTCTGTGTTCTTAATAATTCGTCCATTATGTTGGGCAAAAACTAAGATTTTAAATTGTTGTTTATCTGGCAAGACATCCGATAAAATTAGGGCGAGCAAAATGCAAATGGACGAAAAATCATCAAATATAGCCTATTTAACATTAAATAATACAAAATGTAGAAAAAAGAGTAGAAAAATACAAAAAATATGTAAAAATAAATAAAAACATTTAAAAAGAATCAAAAAACATTAAACTTTAGCAAAACTAACCTATTTCATCAAATTGGCTCCAATTCATCGAAAACGCTTATATTCTAGAAAATAACTATTAGAATTAAGCTTAAAATGTAATTAGAAACTTAAATAAAAAAGAATCATGAAAATCTGATAACTAAGGGAAAAGTGATAAAATAAGGTAAAAACGTGTAGACGTTTTGTTTTACCGCATCAAAAAACAATAAGTGTAAAACCCCGTATATGTCGATGCCAGATCGACATAATTTAATGCTATTTTTTCAAAACATTTTATTGAACTTTAAAGAATTCTTCAGAAGTAAGGGAAAGTTCTCGTTAAATTTATATTATTATTAATTTAATATTATTTAATGAAAGATCTTAGGAAAAGTTCTGTCATATTTGAAGAGATTTATTTTTTATGCTATAGAAAACTCTCTATTAGGTTGTTACCTGTAATTTTTAGGCCTATAATTGTATCGGATGTACATACTAAAATGTTTATTGTTCAAATAATATGATTTGATTATTTTAATTTTTGAATTTTCATCAGTTTATTAACCGAAAACCAATGTTTATTGAAAGACAAGTCAGAATAATTTTCATCGTATAGATCAAGTCCTAAGGAGGCTTTGCTTCCATGGTACTTGACCTATACGAGATCCCTCATGATCCAATCTCTATTATGACCAACAAGGAAAAATCATCAGCTCACACAATATCACTGTTGACCATTAATTCATTATTTTAATTATCGTTTTTGATTATTGTGCATAAAGTTCGAATTACATTATTATTATTATTATTATTAATTGTTATCATATGCCAATTATTTACTGCATACACACAAGAAAATAAAATGAAAAATTTCAAAAATTAGTTTAAAGTTAGTACTTCGGTGTGGGAGGTATCCGTAGTGAATGGTAGTTTGCCGGACCAGATCTTCTCTCCAAGAACCTCAACGTTAAACCCTCAGAGGAGAGCGAACGATCATGAGGAAGACTTAAATAATATAAAATAAAAGAATAATGTAAAGACTAGAAACTAGAAGTAAAAAAATCGAAAGCTATTATTAATGTACCTCATGTAGAAACGAATAACGAGAAAAAAGCGAAGCAGAAAGAAGAGATAGAAGAAAATTCAACAATCGTTATAATCAACTAGTAGTCATGAATCTAAAAATATTTAAGTTTCATTTTATAACTCTGATTAGTATTGAATAATGAAATAATAAAATAATAAATAAATATTTTGTTATTATTCATCTATTTTATTTTTACAAACGTCAGCTGGCTCAAATTCATTCTACAAAAAACAATCCGTTGAAAATAATGCATTTTGAGTAGTCCGACGTTGGCATAATACTAAAAATACACTCACGATAGCAGGAAGGGCAAAGAAATAATAATATTGTTACTTTATTGATTTATTTACATTAATTTGTTGTGTCGATTTTGTTGAACATTGATTGAATTCTTTAAAACTATTATCATTAATATCACATTTGTTTACAGGATTTTATATACACATTCGGGTTTTAATTAAATTTCATTACGAAAAACCAAATTTTATTTTTAGGATACTTAGACTCAGCCTCATTATGCTCCTGATTAAATGCTTAGGTGACGAACAAGATGACTAGGAAATCTCATAATCAGTACGCACCACCACTTGCAAAAATGCTTATGTTAAATTGATCTGATCGATAAATAGTTCTCCAACGTTTATCTACTATAAATAATGTTTTTTAGTTTTATACTTCATTATTATTTATCATAATTATAATCTGAGTTAGCCTGAATATTTTTTATTAATCTTTCGTTCGGCCTGGTTGACAAGGAGAAAGGCAGAAAGAATTAGCAAAGATAAAGCAACGATAGAAGCTTCAATTTTCCAAATAAAAAAAGTAAAAGAAAAGAAATTATCGCAATAAATTTGATATTAAAATAAAAACAAAAATGAATGACTCTTTGTTCAATAAAATGTTTTCGTTTTAACGTAATAATTCGAAGAAATTTCGTTCAATTTTAATTTTACCATTAAAATATGTTAATTAAATAGTTAAAGAAAAAATAAATGAAACACATAGCTCCAAAATTATTTATTAAAATAATACAAGAGTTATTAAACTTACCATACCTCTAAGTATTAAATTAAATTCCAAAAAAAATTTTCGAGTCAAAAAGAAAACTACACAAAAATTTTTCCGCAATTCCTAAAAAGTGAAATCAATAAAATTATCAATAAGTAACTCAAAACTTATCTCTAACCTGATTCGGCATGTGGAATAATGAAATTCCGTTCTAAAAATAGAAAGGAATTTCTTGATTAAATTGACAACTTTAAAAAGTTAAAAATCTGGGATTTTAAAGGGGAAGGTATCCGAATTTTCAAATTTCAATCCAATTTTCGATTTAAAGCATGTTATTAGAACCTTGTACATATGCCACTCGACCGAACTACAACTGAAATTAATGAATTAAATAAAAACTTATCGAAATTGTCGGAGTTCTACGTGAATCTTAACTCATTTCACAAAACTATTATTTGTCATCATATTATATATACGTAATATTGGTGGGTTACAGGGTTTCAAATCTTGCTTATCTTCCCGGTGACCCTAGTAACGCCATACAAAGTGATGCTAACCGCCACTTGGCATCCGTTGCTAGGCAACGTTGGTAATGTGTTCAAGTGGTGGATTGTCCGCAAGAATTGAGTACCATTGGCTAGTACTATAGTTGCTCGGACAACCCTCGGGTTCACGAGCTGTCGATAGAAGACCTATGCTCGCTTTGCTCTGTCCCTCATAACTATTCAGGATTTGTTCTTAATTGACTGTGGAACGAATTGGCGGGGTGATAAAATGTTTATGACGATATTGGCATTCGACTATGTTGAAGTAATAATACAACTAAGATTAAAGCTTTTCTATTCGATTCAAACGCATGTACAACAGTTACTACTGGACGTGTTGGGGTTGTGATGCGCGACGTCGGGCACGTTCCTTACGTCCCGGTCGACGATGGTTGGTTGGAGTGATGGGTTGTTCTACCGGCTTGGTGGTTGTCTGTGGCAATTGGGTTGGGGCGAAGATGAGCGGGTAAGTTACCGCTTCACCTTCTCGGCATACCGCTAGGGCGACTTCGAGTCCCCGAACCTGCGTGCGCAGACTCCGATTGAGCTGGCGTTCTTCGGCCCAGCCCTTTTGAGCTGCGGTGAGTCGTTAATAGAGTATCTTCGTCCGTTTAGGGTCTAAACAGGTCGCCTTGACCTGCTGCATCTCGCGAGTTAATTGCAGGACCTGGCTGAGTAACTCTGCATTCGTCTGTCTCGCGCGGTCTAATTCGGTCTGTAGGATCCGTAGAGAGGACATCACTGTAATTAAATGGGTTGTTACAACTTCAATTTATGATTAGTCTAAATTTTAATTTTATTACACAAATCGAAAGTTAATTCCAGTTATATGAGAAGAAAACACACGCGGTTCTAATTATTTATCAATCACTACATTAATTTGTCTCTATTGTTTCAATTGTCCGGGCAGTACCGCTCTAGGCTTCTTTTGAGGGCTTCTACGGTGTAGGGTCGCCTAGTGTCTCGAACTGGGCGAGGTGGATGGGCGACGGCGATCCGCCCGGCAAGGATGTCGTCCATCACGTTGGCGAGGTACATCCTTGCCTTGACTACTTGCAAGTCCACCCGCTCCCACTGGGTGAGGAGGTCCTGTGCGTTTGAAAATATCTCGGCAGCTGGGTACTGTTGGCTATTGAGTCCCTCAGGGTTGTTGTTTGGATCCGGCACCTTCCAAGTGGTAGGGTACGGCCATTGTCTACGAGTTTTTCCGAGCATCCTTGTCCTCCTGGGTGACTCCTTTCGGCTCGGCGCGTCGGTCGATTGGGTGTCCGTCCATTCTAGAGACATGTTTGGCTGAAAAACAATATATTATGATCAACCACTGGCGTATGATGAACGATAGAATAAAGCGAATTATCTAAATTGTGCGCGTGATTTATTATTCGACTCGCTATTGACTAAGTTATTGCTGTTGGGCTTACGTATTGTTCAATATTATGTTGTTGGGATGAGTCGAAACCTGCGATCGGTCACGTACTGTTAATTGTCAAATTTGGGGTCGATGTTGGGCAGAACTTAACGTTAGATCTTGTCTACATTGGAATTATCGTCAATCTTAGGCTTAGGACTATTTACTATTTCAACCAAGTTTCATGGTTACGAAGGGGTTTCCATTTATTTGCGAACATTTCACGCCCTCAAGGTATCTAAATTGGTCAATCTCGATTCATGTTTCTATTTAGAAAGGCTTGACATGGGTCCTTACATCATGCGTCTATTAGTTAACTTTTAATTCAAAAAATTTTTCGAGCTCGGGAATCATTTAATCGATTTCGGAATTTTATTAACGGGCATGGTTATGTCAATTTTTGTACACGGTTAATTTGACGGAAATGCGCATCCGCCCCGAGATGGTAAATGTTTATATTTACGACGTCGATCTGACTAATTTGGCGGTATAATTTCCGGTTTATGGCTATTATTCACAGATAAATCGGCTAAGTTGATATACTTTCATTCGGTAAATCTATTATCCGGTTTGATTTAATCTATTTGCCATCTTAGAATTTTACAATTACTAAGCTCGACCAGATCAACTATGGTAAGTTATCATTTCGATCGATTTTAATATCTTTATCTATTGGATTTTTTAGTATCGCATACGCGCTTCTACTATGAATTATGATGGATACCTTCTCTTATCGGTTGGATGTTCTATCTACTAGTGGTTGGAAATTGTTTCGGTTTACATCTACGTCGATTGGCCGTAAGACTTACTTGTAGTATGTTTTCCTGATCTTCTGGTTATATTATAAAGTTGTGTTCGTTCGTTTTATTTGTGTATCAATTGACTTTCGAATGTCGTGAATTATTTATTACGAAAGTCCTCGTGATTTAAATTGCCTAGCTAATGCGATTTACCTAATTCCATCACTAATCTTTTGTCGTTAAAATATGATCTTTGGCAAGTTAAATCCTGAATTGTTTTATCTAATGTTTACTTGATTTTTCGCCGTAACATATTAACAATTGATGGTTATTGTAACTTTATTTTTCTGATTCTACTTGAATTAAGTCGATGGTTCAAATGATTTCAACTCGTTTACTTCGGAAAATGGGATGAAGTTAATGGTAGTAATAACTTTTATCTATGCTCGAACTATTAATTCCATTAAAATAAGCTTTATCTAATCTTATCTACGATATTTAACTGATTTATTTGCTGGCTGCAACTAATATAGCTAAACTATGAATTCAATTTATTTCTGGCACTCAGGTTTACCTAGTTTTATTACCTTGCTTTACTTCTAGAAATAGATTTTTGATCCGATTTGTCCCTCTAAATAAGTTTATCTACTATAATTGAACCGTAAATTTAAATTGCTGCTAACAATTATCCTCCGCTAATGCAACTTCTCATAAGTTTTACCTAACGAATTGATTTACCTTTCATCCAAATTGTTTAAAGCTCCACTCGCATTTTGGGTACTTCCCGCAATCAGTTTCATTTAGAAGTGAATTTGATTTACTATTATTATCACTAAGGTTGTTTAATCTCTTTGAACCATTAACCTTTATCGTAGTATTGAGTTTTATTTAGATCAGAGGTTTAAATTAACAATAAATTCTTTCACGGAAATTGGTTGTATCAATGATTTTAACTTAATCTATTACAATACCCTTCACAAGTTCTATTTTATCCCGTTTACTTTAATCAAGGAGTTAGTTTAGATTGAACTGTGAGTCACTTAAATTTTCAATAATTATTTTATTAAAATCCACATTAATTAAGGGAATATTTATTTTTAATGACAAAAAGAATCTTTTAACTTGGTGGATAAATTCAATTTAAGGGGCTCACGGAGCTACTTACGATACTTATATTTTTATTTTCAATGACATAAGTTGATTTAATATACTACTAATTTATTCATTTCTACACATCAATTTGATTTATTTATACCAACGATTTCAATTGATTTATCCCCGTACCCTTTCCCTTTAATAGATCTTAAGCGCCTTTGTGTTTATATTATATTTATTGAGTGCCCACTGGACTACTCGGTGTGATGATTTTAAGCCGTTTGTAAGATAATTTTAGGTCGATTTTACAGAACTGAGAAACGAGGAAGCAGTCAGAGACTTCTTCCTTATTTCTCGCTTCAGCTATAGGGATAATATTGTTGGGCCAGAACGTAAACGGCCTTGGAAAATGTTTAAATGGATCAGAAACACACACGCAAAAATAACACGCAATTTAAATAAACCCACTGAAACATCAAGTAAACCCGATAAAATCTGAGAAATAAAAGAATTAAATATAAAATAATAAACATAAAAATAAATTAAAATATTAACAAAATGCACCAAGATTCGCACGATACCTATACAAATATAACAAGAAAACATAACAAATTCGACGAAATTGAAAAAATCAATTAAAGTTCATTAAAATGAAATTTAAATCGAAAATTTTGAATTAGTAATAATTCAATAAAAATTATAAATAAAAAATTATAAAAATAAATCGAAAAATAATAAAAATAAATAATAGAATTTGCTAGAAAATAACAAGGTCGAATTTTGTTTTACTGCATCAAATTTCACACGTCATACAAATAGGTATATATACTGATCCATTTTCACATTTAACTAACCATTTTTCAAACCAATTTTGGACTTTAACCATTTTTGAAGACTAACCATATTTTCAAACTGATTAAAACCATTTTTAGAAACTATTTTAAAACTATTTGAAATCGTTTGTAGACTATTTTGAAATCTTATTTTCCAATCGTTGTGAAGCTATTTTAGAACCTTATTTTCAAGCTATTGGAGCTAATTCAATTGATTTTAGACTATTTTGAAATCTTATTTTCCAATCGTTGTGAAGCTATTTTAGAACCTGATTTTCAAGCTATTTGAGCTAATTCAATTGATTTTAGGTGAGAAATATTTTGGTTGGAGCTCTCTTTCCACGGCGACGTGGGGAGAGAGGCATTTATGCTTTCTGTTATGATATTTTATGATATTGTTTGAAGTATTTGGAATGGTTATGAAGGGTAATTCTGTTATTTTGTCCTAATTAATAAATATTATTAATATACATGAATTATTTGATATATATTTTCTTTTTTAAAACTAAATTGAAATGTCGAAATTTTTCCGGCCCACAGCCGACACATCACGCAAGAAAGTAAAATCAACATAGTACAGATGCATGTAAGTGCGTGGAAAATCGCCAATGATATGTACCCGTGAAGACTCGGCGTTGAGAAACGCAGGGGTCGGAACGTCAATATTATTCCTATAGCTGAAGCGAGAAATAAGGAAGAAGTCTCTGGCTGCTTCCTCGTTTCTCAATTCTGTAAAATCGACCTAAAATTATGTTACATACGGCTTAAAATTATCACACCGAGTAGTCCAGTGGGCACTCAATAAATATAATATGAACACAATATGCGTCTAAGGCCTATTAAAGGGAAAGGGTACTTGGGTTAAACTAACTGAAATCGTTGTTATAACTATTTTGGATTAACATTTTGAAATAAATAAAATTTATTGGGAATCATTGAATTCGATTAAATTGAAATTGTTGATAAAAATTTAAAATAACCATTGATTGTAAAAGTAGAGTGTTTTATGGCTAAAAATTAAAGTAAATATTGGGTAAAGAAAAGTTGAATGCTCGTAAATTATTGATTAGGGTATTAGCAAGTAATTTCATCAATTAAATTATTATAATTCATTTCAATAAAAGTAATCTGATCTTTGAGTAAGAACGAGTAATGTGTTGATCTAATCCAAATCAACCCCGATAAAAAGGAAAGCAGTTAAGAATCGAATTCATTGATTTCAAATAAAGAAACGTATCAATTAAAGGTAAACGATTTTCGAATAACAGTATGAAATCCCTTAACTTAATTGTTGATTAAAATTTAATGTCACCCCCACAATCCACCGTTAATTCATTCTGATAAAATTGAAGAAGTGATTGAGCAAATCAAGTATTTAGATTAAATTATTGATTAAAGATAAACCGAATACAAATAAATATATCGTTCATTAAATTATTGATAACAGTAAAAATGATTAAGTTAGTGCAAATAACCATTGAGTAAGACCCAAATAATCTAGTTTTGGTAAAGTAAAATATTGAATAAGAATAAATACAATAAGTTCCGTAACGAGCTATGGTTAGTGGATTAAAGTAACTCATAGGTTAAGGTTAGAGATGAATTGAATAACCGTAAAAATGTAAATTAAAGTAAAACTGGGTTCACGGATTTAAAACGATTAGCATTAAAATAACTTTGTGGTAATAGTTGATCCAAATAGCCTTAAGGAAGACTATTAGAAATCGGAATAACAGATGTCGATATTTGTTACTGATAATACAATTTCTTAATTAGAACTAGAATAGTTTATAAATTCCTAAAATAGGTTTCTTCAATTATCGTAAATGCAGGATTTATAGCAAATTGATTAGCGGTAAAGTGAATGAATATTTACGTAAATTAAATCAATACAATTGAAAAAAACACCAAAGTTTAAGACAAGCGAAAATTTGTATTGAACAAACAAAATTCCACATAGCGAAGTTATTCCAATAAAAGGGTATCGCATCTATTTAGAAACCTCGATAAGCGTAGAAGTTTTCCTAAAAGTTGCTAATAAAGTACATTTGAACTAGTCAACGAAATAACTTACCGGAAATTGAGATAATCAGGTGTGGGCGAACATTTGACCAGTAATTCTAAAAATATGACGCGAATAATACAATCACCGGATGTAACAATGTAATTCACCTTTAGTGTAATGGTAAAATTCGCCGGAAATCCTTCGCCCACCAGGATACACCTACACGCGACTAAGTTATCTCGGATCAACATCCGGCCTAAATCTTAAAATGCGAGCAACTGTAATTAAAGTTAGTAAACAAACTTTAAATCAATGTCCAAATTCCCTTAAGTCAACGTACGAGTATCCGCCTACATGAAAAACTTCTATGTTAAGACGCATATATCAAATAGGTTAAACATCAGGTTACCACATCCATACGATTAATCATATAGCTTCCTTATAAAGGAGTGCACCTTAAGGAACCAGACCCACAAAGTGACCCAACCGACATGATAATAGTAACCGGGTAGTTAGTGAGTTGGATACCCAACCCGAGAGATTATCGAAATGAAACTGTTTTCTCATTATATACGCCAATATTGGATTTTGATGCATTTTAGAATATGCCGATCGAAAGGACTGACATCCAAATGCCGACGACCAATGCCGGGAGGAACCACAATCAAAACGAGACATATTCGATAGGATTCAACAACGGTGGCCGTACCCCACTATCTGGAGGGTACTGGGCCTAAACAGCGACCCATGCGGACTCGCCGGACAACAATATCCGGCCGCAGAAACGTACATGAATGCGCGAGAACTCCTCACCCAATGGGAACGGGTGCAGGAACAAGTGGACCTACAGGTGGTCAAGGCGAGGATGTATCTCGCCAACGTAGAAGATGACATCCTCGCCGGGCGAATCGCAGAAGCATACCCACCTCGCCCAGTCCGAGATACCCGACGCCCATATCCAGTGGTTCCTCCGAGAAAGAGCCGAAGGAAGTCCTTTCCGAAGAAATTAGAACTCCAGAGACTCTAACAATTTATATGAACTAGTTTGATGTTTGTTATTTAGTGAAATAGAAATGTTCTTTACCCCCGCTTTACGTTTGCTCATTTGTTTAAGAATTTTCGCTTCAATTGATATGTTTGCGTTAATGATAAAATAACTTGTATAAATTATTAACAGTAAATTTAACGACTTATCCATTATAGTTATGGCCACTAACCAAATATTACAAGCGGAACTAGATCGCGCGCGGAGCACAAATGCGGATCTCCTCCATCAAATACTCCAACTGACAAGAGAGGTCCAACAGATCAAAGCGACTTGGTCGGACCCGAAAAGAGTCAAAATGTTGTACCATCGAATATCTGCAGCACAGAAAGGTTGGGCCGAAGAGCGACAGCTCAATCAGAGCCTGCGCACCCAGATACGAGGCTTAGAAGTGGCCCTAGCTGTTTGTCGGGAGGGGGAAGCGGTCACCTACCCGCTCATATTCGCCCCGACACAGAGGATACAGAAAGACCCTCAACCAGTAGAGCAGTCCTCAACTCAACTAATAAATCGTCGGCCGGGACGCAAAGAACGTGCTCGACGCCGAGCTGCTCAGCAATCAAAACCGTCTCATTAACTGTTGATAACTCACATTTCTGTCGATTTAAATAAAGTAGTTGTGCTTACGGTTACAGTTCTTCTTAAAAGGTGCTTACACGTAGACATTATTATGAGTACCCGCGTCACAACTTTAAGTCATCTCTCCACATTCGCTCATGAATATACTTCCGCAGGGACAGAGCTAAGCGAGCGCAGGTCTTCTATCGACAGCTCGTGAACCCGAGGGTTGTCCGAGCAACTACAGTACTAGCCAATGGTACTCAATTTTTGCGGGCAATCCACCACTTGAACACATTACCAACGTTGCTTAGCAACGGGTGCCAAGTGGCGATTAGTATCATTTTGTATGGTGTTACGAGGGCAACCGCCGATTAGTTCAAACAAACAATGAAACCCTGTAACCCACCATACAAATTTGGGGGCTCAGCCGGGATTGAAGCTTTGTTATTTGGAAAGACCAAAACCATCAAGTTAAGAAACATCAGAGAATTATGTCAGTACACCCTCAGCCGGGATAGAATGATCTTCTCGTACAAAACCCAAGTAAACAAACTGATATGAAATTATGTTAAAGTTATATAGATATCAACGTCAAAGCATTCAACATCCATCAATACTTGACGACACAACACCCTTGTAAGAGACCAACGACACTCACAAGACGCATAAGCAAACAACACATAATTAAAAGGGCAAAATGCGGGATAAAATGAAATGGGGTAAGTAAGGGAATAACGATAAACTACGGGGGAAAGCAGTAGAACCAAGTAGAGAAGTCAACGATAATAGAATAAATTACAACGAGTAGTGATTAAAATAGTAGTTGATAAAATGAAGCAAAATATATTAAAAGACTAAAAATTGAATGAAGTTAGCTAATTAGTATTTAAATAAATTTAAAGGGTAATTAAAAGAGATTTAATAATTTTAGATGGAACCAACAAAAATTATAGAAAAACTAAAGGGTATCCTAAACATCGAAAACGATAACCTAGAGGAACTAATCAACAAACAAAAATTAATTAAACGAGCTAAAGAGGATATATCAACGATTTCAAACCTGTACTCCGATGAACATTGCATATTAATAAAATTGATCGATATTGATAAAGATGTAACAACCGAAAGGATATATGAAATTCTTTCCATGAGATTGGAAATAACCAAATTTGGGAAAAGCTGGAACAAGTTAATGGAAAAAGTCAAAAATATTGAAGACGAGATTGCAACAACAATGAAAGAGCAAACCAAGGCCTATGTGGAATGTTATGCGTGCAAAACAGAGGAAGCACGAGTAATGGTGATACCTTGCGGACACCTGAGTTATTGTTATGGATGCGCACAAGAGTCGCACTGTATGTTATGCCAGCGAAAGATAAAGGAAAGACTAACGGTTTACTTTCCATGAATTGTTATGATGAAATGAAATAAATGTGTATTATGCATTACTTGAATTATTATTAGATGATAAGACGAATATAAAAGAAATATGCAATGTTTGTAAATAATAAAACCACCCGACAACGATAAATAAAGGTAATAGACCAAAAACATGAAAGCCGAATTAAGGAAATAATTAAAACACATGCACAGAGACACAAAATATTGGACGGAAAAATTTCGACAACCGAGTTTCCTAGTGTATGCTTCTTTTTGTTTTATTGATATTATATTTATTGATATTATATTGAGATAGGACGAGGAAAAATGGTCAAACCTGAGCTATCTAATGATAGTACGCTCACCCAAGTGAAACCCTGATCAACCCTACTAAGAAAGGAACTGGTAGGCCAAGTCGCGTATGTCAGCAAGTAACCGGCGAGAGATTGATCACCTCTTTTGGGGAGCTTGCTGATGCGATTACCACAAATTTTGAAGGGGGGAGTGAAGAGATAGACCGAGAGGTGAGAGAAAGAGTGCGCACGGAACAGAATTAATAGTTAGATTAAAGGTACCTAGAGATGACTTCTTTTTTCCCTAGCTGGTGGTGAGGCACCAGAGGACAGCTACGGACTGTCGTGCTCAGGTTGTTATCAGCCAAGGGACTGATGGCGCTGAGCCGTTCGATACAAAAACCCGGATCACACACCGAGTATCGAACGATTCTTTTTTCGCTGGGAGGAACTCGATACAACAACCCGGATCCCACACCGAGTATCGGGGCCAAACGGTAGGTGAGATGTGAATTAACCGGTAAATGGTTCATACTCAAAATGTCCTACTAAAGCCAGATGAGAGCGGCCGAATTGAGCCGAGAAATCTGATGGAAGGAGCGGGCAGAGATTTGATAGTTTATTTTCCGCTCCCACTTTTAATCGCTTCCTTTTCTTTTCACTATTCGGGAAATCAAGTAAACCGCTTTTGGAACTTGATTGAACGTCTAGGCATTTCCATACTTTTATATTCTTCGAGGTACACAACCCGGATCCCACACCGAGTACCGAGGGAATGTTTTTTTATTGCCCAGCGAGGAGTTTGGTACAATAACCCGGATCCCACACCGAGTACCAAATATCCGAATGGCGGTGAGTAAAGCGTAACCGGAAGAATGCGCGGCCAAAAGACGCCATGGCTTGAGAGTCAGTGTGAGGCCTCAAACATACCCAAAAGTCACTGATGAGCTCAAGTCCGATGAAACAATGAGAAATAATATGAATAAGACGAATACGAATATGAGTAAAGATGAAATAGAGGGCCGGATGATTATGATCAGATACTAGAGGCTATAGAGGGCCGGATGATTATGATCAGATACTAGAGGCTATAGAGGGCCGGATGATTATGATCAGATACTAGAGGCTATAGAGGGCCGGATGATTATGATCAGATACTAGAGGCCATAGAGGGCCGGATGATTATGATCAGATACTAGAGGCTATGGAGGGCCGGATGATTATGATCAGATATTAGAGGCCATAGAGTGCCGGATAAGATATGATTATGATTAGATATTAAAGGCCATAGAGTGCCAGACAAGATATGATATGAGTAAGGATGAAACATGATTATGGATAGATATTAAGGTCACAGATGACCAATAAAAGAGTTAAAGCCGAAGGCCGAAGAGCCAACGGAAATTATAGAGGGCATAGAGCGCCAGCGACTGAGGATTAAGTAACGATTTTTTCGGGAGACATAGGAAAAATAATTAATGGATTGAATGAGAGTATGAATATGATGATTTTATATTATTGATATTATGGTATAGATAATTGATACGACTATATAGATAACTGATAAGACTATATAGATAATTGATACGAGATTAATAGATAATTATTACGAGGTATAGATAATTAAAAATGGACTTAAAATGAGGGGGGTGAGTCAGATAAAGAAGACCACCACGATAAATGCGAACAGGGGATGATAACATATATAGTAGGGTAAACGGAGGAGAAATTAGTATAGAGTATAGAATATTGGAGTGTTATTTATTTTTAGGAATCGATAGTCAAACAAAGCAATCCAAGTCAAGTGCAAAGCAAAGCAAAGGAGAAAATATTTCAGAAGCAAACGACAAAGCAAAGTGATAACAAAGAAACTTGAATAAACGAGCAGAAAAGAATTTGGAATAAACGTCAGAGTAGTTACAAGCAGATAAGCAATCAGAAGTTTCAAAGCAACCAAAGCAAGAGAAGAGAAACCAGTCAAGTAAACGAATAACCGTAAACATTGATAGCATCAGCAACCACACGAGAAGAAAGCCAAGAGAATAGAGAAAAAAGTTTATTAAAAGCGGAAGAAAAGAGAAAAGTTCGCAACGGTAGAAGTGTCAAAACCGGAGTATCAATTACAGCAGCGACAGGAACCGGCACAGATAGTGGATTAACCGACGTTGAATTCAACAGTAGCGAAGAAAACGAAATAAACGATATAGAAAACCGGTTGCCAATAATAGAATTAGAAAACGAAGAAGAGAGATTAAAAAACTTAAACATTAACCCAAACATGGCAAATTCCACAAATTCCAACATGACTTCAATTCCGGATGCAAATACAATGTCAAATAACAACAATGTGATGGTAGGAGAATTCAGAGAAAAATTTAGAGGAGAACCATTCGACGGTAGTCTCAATAAATTGGATACATTTATAAAGGAATTTGAAGTGTATAAAAATATCTGTCACTGGACAGATCAAAAGGTAAAAGAGCGACTACCCTTGTATTTGAAAGGGAGCGCACAAGATGTATTCGTGGAAGAAGCAAGAGACGATACGAAATTGACAACGTGGACAGAGATTAAAGAGTTCTTAATAAAGATATTCGGAATAGAGAAAAAGGGGAATGGGAAGATATTAGACTTCCTACATCGAAAGCAAAGACGAGACGAATCAAATGCAGTGTACGCATGCGAATTAAAGAAATTGTGTAAAGAAGCCTTCGGAGAACATGATTTGCCCGAAGATAAAATGGTAGACGTCTTCATAAGAGGAATCAAAAGAGAAGACATACGAGCCAACCTTGGATGCTTGGCACCAGAAACGTTAGATAAAGCAGTAGCAATCGCAAACAGATGTGAAGCCCATCTGGGACTGGGATATCAAGTGGCAGTTTTGGCCACAGAACCAACAACATCAACAGTCAATGCCAACAATCAAAACAACAATACCAATCCAGCTATGAATCAATTCATTCCAAGAGCACAGCAGATGTTCAAGCCACCAGTAACGAGAAATCCGGAAGATAAAGGTAATAACCAAGTAAGTTATAATAATAATTTCAGGAACAATCCAAATGCAAATGAAAAATGCTCCACATGTCAAAGAATAGGACATCGGTCAGAGAATTGTTTCCGAAATTACAACTGCCAGATATGTGGTAAACGAGGGCATACTGAGAAAATATGTAGACAACCCAATAATAAAGCATGTTACAATTGTGGACAACAAGGACACCTCGCAAGGCAATGTAACATAAGAAGAGAACCAAACCAATCAAGGCTAAACAACTCTATGGGAAACCCACAAATTAACGTGATGCAGGAAATAGATATGTTACGGGAAACATTACAACGAATGCCCATGGAATTAAAAGAGATGATGCAACAGATGCCCACCAATATACAACAACAACGAATCAACGTAATGAGAAGCAATGAGGAGATTCAAGAGCTGCGAACTAGAGAATATCAAGAGCAACAACAAGCTGAATGGCAAAGACTACAAACAGAGGAAGCTCAGGAAATCCAGCAAAGATGGGAGAATCGAAAACAAACCCCGAAGAGAATCAATATGATGAGAATGGAAATTCCAGATGAAACACACACTGCGGAGCAGTGTGTTGAGAACGAAGGGGGAGGAAATATGATAACTGATAAGGAGAAAACAATCGAATTAAATACGATGGAAAAAATAGAGGCCATCAAAGAATTTACAGAGGAGGAAAAACAAAGACGGCGACAGTTAAAAGAAACGATAATGGAGAAACCAAATGAACCGGAAACGCAAGAGATTAAACGAGCAGAAATGATGATAACGGAGGATCAAAACAAGGAAACATTAGTGTACGAGATAGATGAACTCGAAAAAGAAATTATGACACAAAAGACAGAGAGTACACTTGAGAAAATAAAGCAAGAGGAAGCTCTAGAACAAGAGGAAGATCAATTAAAAGAAAAAGAAGCAATCCTGAAACAAGAGAAAACGGAACTAAGAAAGAAGGCACTAATATTAAAAATAGACGGAGCGTTAAAACATCTAGAACAAGAACAAGCACTAGACCAAAGAATAGAAGTGCTGGCAAAGAAAGTGCTATCTCAAGAAATGGAGGAGCCAAAATTAGAACTACAAAAAGATGAGCAAGAAGCATCAACGTCACAAGGAAAAGAAAAGATATCAGCAAAAAATCGAATCCAGAGGATACTGCTACAAAAAATAGAAACAAGAATCAGAAAAGAAAAGCCCACGTGGAGCGAAACTCAAATCGAGAATAGAATAAAAGAGATATGGTTCCAAACAAAAGGACCAACAAAGATAATGAAAGAGGAGGAACAACCACATATTAATATGCTGAGACAAATACCAGACGATCAAACAGATGAAGATGAAAGTGAAATAAGCAGTCTGGGTGGAGAAATATTTCAGTCATGCCAGGAAAATAAACCAAATAAAGATGAATCAAAACCCGAATCGGAGGAAATGGAAACGAATGCGCCAAGAGAAGATAAAACCGAGATATTAAAAGAAATCAACGAGATTGTAGAAGAAGTAGATCGAAACCAAATGTTCCTAAACCTCAGAGATACAACCGCATACAGCAGAATAATGAAACTAATTGCGAAAGGACATCAACAAGATAATGGTACATTCACGACATCATGGAAAGATATGATAAAAAAGTACCAAGAGAATCTGAAAGAATATGATAGAGAAGAATATCAGGTAATTATTGATTTTCCAGAGATACCAAGACAGATAATAGCCACAAGAGGCGAAAGCACAAACGAGTTGTATGATTGGGTAGTGAAAAAACTAGGACCCAGTTATAAAAATAAACCTTTATATTATCAAGGAAGAAAAATAAAGCGAGATATACACCTAGCGGATGCTCTAATTTGGCCAAAAGGAATAAATGTGGTAACGTTAAACAAAAATGAAACCGAGGAAACGACAGCAGAAATATGGCAGAAAATTCAAATATTATATGCTAAAGAAATAAAACCTGGATTAGAAAAAGAGAGACAAAAGATAATGAGACAAAACCAGATCAAAATGACAGAACAAGCAATAGACCAAGCTAGAAAATATATTAATCGATTATCGTTAACGAGACCGATTTCAATGAAAATATTTGTAGAAGCTGTACGAGATACAGATATTATGAGATTCGATAATGAGAGAACAGATGAGTTGATAGCCAAATACGGAGAACATCAAAGAGATATGAGAGGAGATGAACCAATAAAGATAAAAATAAAGCTACCAAATGATGAAATAAAGGAAATATCGGTGGATCCCGATTGTCAAATGCACGAATTATACCGACGGATAAATCGAGAAATTATCCAACCAATAATCGAAAGTAGTGACGACGGTATGGTGGAAGACGTAGCAATAATGTACCACAAACGGCAAATAAGTCCGCGAGAACGAACCCCGATATACGAATTAGGTATATGGGAAGACGGACAAACCATTAATATCATAGCCATGGATGAACCAGAGAGAAAAAATACAACAAAAAGGGAACAACAGATCCAAGAATTTCAAGAGGAAATGAAAAGAAAGATGGATCAAATACTAACCATCTACCAGTTATGGAGACAAGACGCGAAGTTGAGCACAAAATTACAACCGATAGACGACTCGAGATGCCGATCAACACCATGGAAAAAGGTGTATGATGAAAAGACGAAAGAATGGAAATGGAAAATGGAGAGAACCGAACCAAAATGGAGAAAATACATACCAGGAGAAGCGCCGGAAGACGCAGCTAACGAAATAACCTTAGAGTTATATGAAGATGAACCATATGAAAATCTACCAGAGGAAATGATAAACGAAATGGAATGGCAACCAGAAGAAGACGAGGAAATAAACGATAAAGCTCGACTAGCCCCATACACATGGAAGATAGGTGGATGGGCTGAAAAAGTAAAATCGGCTGAAGAAGAGAAAATCATCGGTATCACAAGTCATCAATTCTATACAGAGATCGGAGGATACCGGATGAAATTGAGAGTGTACCCAAACGGAGACGGGGTAGGAAAAGGAAAAATATCTATCAGTGTATTTTCTATTAGCAAGAGGCAGATATGACGGCAAGTTAGAGTGGCCATTTAATCGAAAAGTCACGATTTCAATCGCTAAACCCGGAAAATGGGAAGAGCGACACAGCGAAAAACTGGGAGTGGACCCAAGATCGATGATAAGTCAGAAGCCAAAATCCACTGAAAATGTTGAAGGAGGAGTACCACAATTTCTATTGAAAAAATACGTAACACCTCAATTTGTAAAAGATGACACGATATACATCACGATCGAAGTAGAAACGGAACGAGAAATGAAAATACGAATTCAACAAGAACAAGCGAGACCGCGAATCAGTGTACTCGAAAAAACGAATTCCAGGAACAAAATACTTGCCCACAGATATAGACGACCCTGTGGAGGAAGGATTAACGCGATTAACGGAAACGCAAAAATGTAGAGAGTTAGCAGCGATATTGAGAACCGGAGCAAAGAACCAAAGACGAACTGTAACAGATTTAGCAAAATGGATAATCGATTCTTGTAGCAGAGTGGAGAATCTGCGAAATATCGTAAAGGAAATAGAGGAGTATCGGAGAATGCATGCGTGGTACCCAGAGCAATTCCGAGAAATTATCCGAAAATGGAAACATACCGAATGGGCAGCCGAAACGATAGAGAAGTATAGTTTAAAAATTATGACGCCAGATTTCGAACCAATCGAAAGAGAATTTTATATCACTGCCAAAGTGAGTGAAGTGAAAAAGAGAATACCATATGAATTGCCATTTCATTTACAATACGAAGGACGATCACTAGATGATGATCTTGAAATTGGAGTTACGCAAATGCAACTGGGATTAATAAATATATTAACAGTAGCAAAGATCGCGGGTAGAGAACTCAATAAAAGAGAAATCAAAACGAAAACGCCAATAGGACGACAAGAGAGTCTAAATACGCCAGAAGTTCCACCTGCAGCAGATGAAGTAATCGTCATCACAACAGGAGATGAAGAGATACTGAATGATCTAAATGATATCGTAGATGAGGAAACAACCCGGAGAATACCGGAATCAAGAAATTTGTTTATGGCAGAAAACGAAGATGATCTGATAACAGATGAACCAGATGAGTTAGTATGTGGTCAAAGACAGCCAGTCGAAATTATAGAGCCAGATACCGAAGAGGAAAATAAAAAGAAAGAGAGAAGACGCCGAAACTCGACAGGAGATGAATGGGATATCTGGATAAATGAACGAGGAGCTACAACATCTAGAGAAACAACAGACGAACAACCCAAACGAAAAGAAACAGGTACAGCAATGGAAAAGAAACCCCAGAGGACGACCAAAAATTGATAAACCAGCTCCAGAAAGGAAAACTAAAGAACAGATGCAGATGGATCAATTGACAACGAAATTGAACAAGCTTAGTCAAGTGACGAAGCAGTTACAAGGAAAATTAAAAGGCCAAGAACAAGGAGCAAAGTGGATCAATAGATTGATAACTGATATGCTGGGATTAGCAAATCCAGAAATAAAGAGAAATTTAAAACTTAATAATATCGGAACAGAAGCGAAGCAGCTTTGGGCAGCAATAAAGCCAATAATAAATAAAATCATGGACAACAAAGTACGAACCACAACCAGAGATCCAGAGGAATTACTGTTGATAATAAATCACTTAACGAAACGATCTGATGACCCAAACAGATATTTGGTAGGAATGGCCTATCTGATGTATAATACGATAGTGATATACAGAAAGCGAACCCCAAAGATACAACCCAAACGGATATGAATTTGCGATAACAGACATTATCAGGAAGGTAATCGAACCATTCATCCTGACTCAAGGTGGATGGCAAGCCTTTATAAATTTGGTAAGTAAAGATGATCAAACCGAGATGATGCAAGCGAATTTAAAAGAGTTATTAACGGAATTCGAAACAACGATTAATGCAAGCGATCCAAAAACAGCTAGAAAAGGGATGAATACGATAATCACTACAATACTCATATGGATGATGTGCGTGAAAGGGGTAGAACCGTTTGTAGTATATGATTGTGACAATATAAAGATTGGTGATAAATACTCACTAAAAGAAACGGAAGAGTGCAAAGCTGCAAACCCCGGTAAATTACAGACAACGGCAACAGCAGTATCGTATAATGTATATCAAGAGGTAGACTTCATAAAACGGAAATCAAGGAATGTTCAGTAACAAGGAAAATTGTAGCATTTCATTGCGGACATCACTCACATTCAACAATTATAGAAGCGGGTACGGAAACAACAGTAGTATCAGTAACGCGGAGCGAATGTGAAGAAGGATTCACGACAGGACGCATCTCAATAGCTGGAAGAGTAAATGTAGCAGCCGAAGAAGGAAAGATAAAAACTACCCGAGTATACGCTGCGGGAAGAATAACGGCTGGAGACGGAACGTGTCAAGGAGGAGAGTACACCCTATTAAATCAATTGGTCAAAGGAGTAGTAGTGATTGAAAGCTATCAAGTAAAGTTGGAGAAATATCAAGGATATTTTGATCCAGACACGCAAGCAATGAAAAAGTATCCTCAATGTCTAGCAACAGATAGATCATGCAACACGGGAATGTCAACGATCGTATATCACGCCGATACCAGAACTTGTAGACTCACTTTATTGAAAAGTGCAATATTTGATGAAGTGCAAGGACAAGTGCACAGAGAAACCGAAACTAACACTCAAAAAAGTGCATTAGATGAATTACGGAGAACCGGAAGAATTGGAAAACCAACGATCACCACAACTATCGGATCAGAGGTCACACCAACGGTAGTAATATCAACTGATACCACAATCGGAATGAGATTTATAAAGGGACGAATGGTGAGTAAATGTGACGAAATGGTGGCTAGTACAAATTATAAAGGAATATTTTTATCGCGAACAGCAATACCGAACGCAAAAGCGCAAATAGACCCCAAGGATGTAAAACTATATCTCTATATAAATAACAAGATGGATTTCTTATATCATAAAGGATTGGCATCAACAGAGAAAATATATTACGATTTAGTTAAAAACGATTGTATCTTGAACAGAGAAATATTAAAAACAAAGTTAGCAATGGCAATCACAAATCCGGATAACGCAATTCCATTACTACCACTCCAGGAAGGATATTTTGGAAGAATCGTTGGAGAAGTTATGTATACGTACAAATGTGAAAAGACAATTGCAAAACTGCCAGAGAATTCAACAATCCCAAGAGATAAATGCATAAACGAATTAGAATAATGCATAAAGGAAAAATCAGATTCGCTCAGCAGTGACAAGGATGATAAACCAGAGAAATTTGTACCCAATATGTTCAGTTGTAGTAATGTATATGGACCATTATTCGAAATAAGAGATGGAAGTTTGGTTACAATTCCAACTCGAGTATAGTAGCGCCGCCAAAATATTTGGATTAACAGAATTGCCAGCGAAGCAGAATTCAAACCAGTTGATATATCACAGAGTGGAATATACAAACAAAAGATCTGGAACGAGCCAGAGAACATTTATTATTCCCAGCACAAAGCAAGCAATATTATCCAACATTGTAACTATACGGGAGTAACAACTATGGAGAGAAACCCAACTACGAATTGTTACTATCCCAGACCATTTTCACACGCTTACAGCAAATATGATGAAAGCCATGTGGGGAAGATTCTTAATCTTCGGACAAATGATGGCAGGAATTTTAGGAATAATCCTTATCATTCAAATCGTAAGAGTAATCATAACACAAATGTTAGCATGTTTCGATATCTACAAAAGAGAGAGAAAAATCAACTGGAAAATGGCAATTGGATTCTTACCGTTTTTAGCAAAGACAATGGTATTACATGGACACTCAAAAGATATCCACAAGATAAAGACTAGTAGGGATACTGACGAAATGAATGGTACCGATGAAGAAGTCGGACGAAATTTAAAGCGATAATGAGATTAGAAGCGAGAAAACCAGAATGAAGCGACAAAAAACGAGTAACTGGAAACGATGGATAAATTTCAGAGATGATAGCAGTATAACAGCGACAATGATGAAAACCAAGGAGGAACACAGAGGCTAACTCAAGAGCAACTCAAACAATGGGAAAATCGAAAGACAAGACATAGTGGACATTATATCATCCACCACCAGTATATGAATGTCTAAAGAAAGCAGCATCATCAGTAGAGAGAAACATGCCAGTAGAAAGACACGTACCAATACCAAGATCAACAACATTACGAATATTTAATCAGTAGCCATACGAACCAACTTGGGGCAGACTTAGTGCCAAGAACCAGCCAAAAGATCAAGAAGCGTAGTCAAATCCAGGAAAACTCGAACCTAGCTATGTTACAACGTTAGCTGGACCAACATTAACGGTACCATAGAATAAATGCGTAGAAATAAAAGCAATTGATTGTCTGGAGCAAACATCTCCAGCAATAAAAAATGGATAAAATACCCGGAACGATTGTGGCATGTATAGAAGAAGCTAACATGGATGTAATTAACTTTTGCAGCCAAAGAATCGGTAGCAGTTCATCGGGAAATCTTGGTCGATAATAGAATATAAAAATGTTGAAAATCAACACGTATTTTAGCAGCTTATCAGGAAGGATTAAGCGCAATTGTTATAATGGAACAGATCTCATGCCAGAATTACTAAAAGAAATAATTAATCGATCTAGGATCGATGGAGCTGAGAAGATAAACCGGACGAATATGTATGCTGAATCGAAGTAAGATGCTCCAGAGAAAAATAGTTAGTGCCAGACGCACACAATATTGTTACGTAAAAGTGAATGAAGAAACTAGAGGTGAAATGATTGTTCGAACCTAATCACAAATTTGAGAAAAGAAAAGAACTACCATTAGCCAGAGATGATAGTGTACGTAAAACGATAAACAGTGAATTCCAATTAATGCCCTTACGAATTTTGGACGAAGGAGACAAAGTCATTTTCGAAAAACGAAAGATTGGGAAAGTTAACACGATGATGGATATCGAACTTCCAAACAGGCAAAAACCGGAAGGAACTAGAAGGAATTATGGACAATCGACAGTCCAGCTACTAAACGAAACCCGAAAAAGAGCAATTACAAAACTGCTAATGGAATTTAAAGACTATACTTGCAGCATCTGACTTAGATCTCGGTACAGTGATGTGACGCAACAACGATACATTAACGGATGATACCCCAATAACATTACGGCCATATCGGACTGGCACAAGCTCAAAAATCTGTAGCAGAAAAAAGTTCAAAAGATGTTAGACGCTAGGAGTGATTCGACCAAGTTGCTCGCTGGCAATCCCAGTGGTCATGCGTAAAAAAAAAGGACGGAACATCAACGGTTCTGTTATAGATTATCGCGATCAATGCGGGGTAAACCCAAACGGATACATACCCGCCTTTTACCAGATATAAACGAGATGTTTACAAATGTTAACGGGAGCAGCTTATTTTACATCGCTAGACTTTAAAAGTGCGTTTATTGGCAGATTAAAAGTCAAAGAGGAGGACAGAGAAGAAACTGCCTTTACAATTTGGAAAAGATCTATAATCAATTTTTAAGAAAATGCCTTTCGGACTAACAACGCCACCAGCTTAATTTCAGAGAATGTATGATTTTGAACTCACGGCATCAAACAGTGTATGGTATATATTTGTGATTTGTTAAATTTATTCATAGCACCTTCGAGCAACATTTAAAATATATCCGTAATGTATTCTTCGACTGAGACAATGGGAAGTTTAAATTGAAAACCTTCAAATTGTGATTGGGCAAAGGAAAAAGTCACCTTCTTAGCGAATTGTATCAGCAAAAAGGCAAAGAACCAGATCCAAGAAACATCGAAAAGATAAAAGAATTGCCCAGCACCAAAGAACAGTCAACCAAGTGGCAAGAATTCTTAGGCTTTATGTGGATATTATCGAAAGTTCATCAAGAAATTACGCAACTTATTGCGAAACCCAATACAAGAATAACCAAAAAAGATACCCCCGTTTATATGGAAGAGGAACACAAACAAAAGCCTTTGAAACACTCAGAGATAAACTGATAATCAGCACCAATACTCGTACACCAGATTTTAAGGAAACCTTTTTGTTAGGCACAGACGCACGTGGATTGCATCTGGAGCAGTTCTAGGGACAATTGGGATGACGAGAAAAGAGAACGACGTTATTGGATATTATAGTCGATACGTTCAGAACATAAAGAATTACTTCCGTGGACTGAAGAGAGGCATTAGCATAATCCAAGCTATAACATTTCAATATTTATATATGGGTCACGGATATATATCACTACAGATTTCATCAAACCATTGGGTATGGCTGGCCAACATAAAGAAGGCCTCGAGTAGATTAATGAGATGGGCGATGCAATTGCAAAGAATACTCATCGTATAATTAAAGTTTCAAATCAGGAAAAAAGCGAACGCCAACGCAGATTGCATGTCAAGATTTGTATTTGAGGAAACTGATGGATCAGGATGTAAGACGAATATGGCATGATAAAATCTCAGAGGGACATCGACCTTTTACAAAGCTGAAAAATGAAAACAGAAAGAACGACGAAAGAGTGAACAATTATCGAATTCATGGAAACCAATGATATGAAAAATCTTCGACAACAAACAGTAAATTAAAAGAAGCATATGGAAATAAACACAGACACCGGATATACCATAGAGAAGGGATGGTTTTATTACATAATGGATGGCGAAAAAACGACTCATGTGTTACCAGGAAGTAGGACGAAAAGAGGTATTGATGCAATACCCACGGATGCGAAAACTTGGAGGGACACATTGTCAGCAAAAAAGCACGGAAGCAAGACTGCGTCAAAAATATTATCTGGCCAATATCGGAGAGGACGTAAAAGGGTGGATAAAGAATTGCCTGATATGTGCAACCAGAAAAAGCACAGGAAGTAAAAACTGAAGGCACGCTAAAAACCAATGCCAATTCCACCAGAACCTAATGACAATGATCGCAATGGACGTTAGTAGGGCCACTACCAGAAACTAACGAAATGGAAATTCTATATATTAGTTAGTAACAGATTATTTATCAAAGTTCCCGGAATCATTCGCATACCAGATCAAAAAAAAGCCAGACAATAGCGAGAATTCCTAGTAGAGGAAATATGCTGTAGATACGGAACACCCAAACAGATCCTAACTCTGATCAAGAACAACTTGATGAGCGAAAATAATAGAGGAAGATAACGGAATTACTTCAGAATTGGCGAAGCTAGAACATCACCGTTTCCATCCGCAAACAAATGGTCAAACCGAAACGATTTCATGGCATACTAATAGAAATGATGTTCGATTATGTAAGCAGACACCAAAAAGATTGGGACTAGATATATTAAATCCATGCCTTATGGCTTATAGCAATGTCAATACCACTCAGCACAAAAAATGAAGTCCATTCAATTATGTACGCAGAGAATGTAACTGCCAATAGACCTAGAATATCAACCACCAATATCACGTATATTGGAAATTGATGATATGTAACAGGATTCAAAGAACGAATGCAAGAGATCTGGAAACAGCAGGTATGAATATTGATTTAATCAAGAGAGCTACAAAAGAAATTACATGATTAAAAAGCGAGACGTACGTGGCATAATTTTCAAGTTGGAGGACTGGGTAATAATTGCCGGACGCCAGAAATTATCCCAGGAGTAGCCAGAAACATTACAAAGATTGGGTAAGGACCTTATGAAGATAATGTATGTTAACGGAAAACCAATGCTCGAGTTTAAATTGGTCAATAACCCACTCACCAGGCCTATTTTACTGTGAACGTTGAGTAGATGTTAAAGCGATACCGAGAACATAACAAGAGAACCAGAGAAGAATCGAGGTATGCAAAACCAGATCACAAACCCAAACAATGAGGTATAAAACGGACTAACGATGAGTCCGAAAAATAGAAGCAAACATCAAATAACACCGTTAGAGGAACCAAAACCGGGATGAACCAAAAATGACTCTAAAACGCGACCCAAGATAATGTAGACAAGATGGACTATAATAGTAAAAGCCATCAGAGAAATAATTGCCAAAATGGGTCGAAGGAAAAGGATGGATAGAATTAGTAAACAAGCGGGGGAAAAATCGCTATGGATTATGCTAAAGGATGCTACGAAGCCCACCAGAAATGGATCGCTATCAAAGAAAGTATACCCTGATCTTTCCACTATGGGCAGATGTAGAGGAAACGTACCTTTTACATTATTGCAGTACAGCCATCAGAAACACTTCAAAAGGATAATGGATATAATCCACTTATGCAGAATGCGGCGACACGCCTCAAATTATACCAACCGAAGAGGGACAAACACCATTAATGTTCCAGTCGCAGCAGATGCTTCACAACAGTTCTGAGAGAACTACTAAAAACAGGATTCATCGTTCAAGAAAAAAGGACAATGGAGAAACGAAATGTAACTACATTATGTGTTGAAATCCGGACAGGCAAGTGCCAATAAAATTTATAACAGTAATGCGAACAATTGGAGAGAGAGAAAATGATGGGTAAAACAATCCAAACATTATGGGAGCTATCGACGCCAAAACAAGACGAAGCAGCAGCAATCTGATGAAATGGACCTACGAAGGATCGCCACTTAAGTATTCAATCTTAAATTACATGGTTAAGAAAAACAGAAACGTCCCTATTAAAAGAAACAATATATGCTCACTATCCATTCCAAAAACAATAAAGCATGTTGAAATGGGAAGGACTAAAAAATTCACCAACCATCCGAAGAAGCAATAGATCGGAGAGAGAAGGAACAACTATTGATGATAAATACACCAGATGCATCGAAGGCAAAATAAGATTTTCAAGCGAGTAAAAACAGAGATAAAAGAGATGGACGAATATAAAAGGCGAGAATAATTTAAAAGTATACGAGGAAATATTGAATAATAAATGTCGAGCGACGACATTTCAAAGGGAAACCCGGATGGAGGTAATAATGAAGAAGGAGAAGTGACAAAAGCAAAAATCCAGACGATCAAATATAGAGACGAAAACAAACCCGCACAAACAAGAGAAAGGATTCATCTTAACGAGGAACGTCAAAAACGAGCAACAGAAATACGAGTTAAAACGAAACAAAAGGATGATGTTACTACAACAAGGAAAATCCAAAACCGGACCGACCCCTGCTACAAAAATTTCAATGATATTAATCACGTCCATTCAAGTTAACGGAAAAGCGACGAAAAACATTCACAAAGGAAATAAAATCGTTCAGAAATACGAACTCAATAAATGAGAAAGGAAGCGCAAGCAAAGGATATGCTTACAATGACAATAATACAAGCATAAGTTGGTCAAATTCGACTTAATAGGAAAACCAGGAAGATGGAAATACGATCCGAAAAACTCACCATCATGCTCAAACCACCAAGAGGGTATGTAGAGATGCCTACAGAAGAGAAGATAGAAAACGTAAAAAATCCAAGTAAAGCCAGGAATAGGCAAATTTGCGAATAATTAAACAAGGAATAGAAACCATTGAACAAGTATGTATACAAAATAAAATTATCGATTGTTTGGAAAATGAATATGAAGCAGGAAAGAAATGGAAATGGATGCTAGAGGAATGCGGAATATTGTAAATATGTGCCAACAATGACATAATAAAACGTGCACAATATGCCAAAACCTGCAATGAAAATTCACCAACACAAAAGAAGAGCTTATCACGTCGAGTACGAGAAAAATAAAGAAATAAATAATAAAATGTTAGAATCAGACCCAAAGAGCGGAGAAGAGATAATAGTTGAAAAATATGGCAAAGAACCCATCACAAAAGTCTGGTGTATTCGAAACTAAAAAAACGGAACGATAAATGAAAAATTCAAATGTCAAGCAAATGAAGTGATGAAGATATCAAAAACCAAAAATACCGCATCCCAACCAAAAGAAAGCGTTGGAAAGTATATAGTACACGTTCAGAAAGGAAGAGACGATTACTGGAAATCAATAACAAGAAAGTTACTTAGAACAATTACGACAAAACCGTCCGGAAAAGGAAACAAAGAGAAAGACCGTTACAACGGCAGATCAGAGAAAGTAAAGCGTAATAATAAACATAGAGTCAATGCAGCCAAATGAAGAGGAAATATTAATTGAGAACACCAGGTTGAAAAAACCTATCACAAAACAATCTGCGTATACGAACCTAAAAGAACGAACCAGCTAAACAAAAGATACAATTGCGAAACAAGCAAACATAACGAATCGAAAGTTATCGCATACAATCGACGAAAAGGAAACTGGGAAAATATGTAATAAATATCCAAAGGGAACTCTGAACATTGGGAGAACGATAACAAGGAAACCACTCAAATCAAAATGCGACAGATCAACCTTAATTAAAACAATCTGGGGAGAAAAACCAAGAAACGCAAACCATTGGAAAAAAGGAATGATCCTGGACGACAGCCACCTTTCCAATTCTATGAAGCATTACAACTCCAGAAAGATCTTTAAAATGGTACAAACCAAAGAAGGAATAATGGAGGACAACTAAAGCAATGAAAGAAACACAACTATGCAAGCCAATGAAAGAACTATATGATTAAAATGATTCTGATAAACAAACAGCAGTAATAAGCAGCGTAGTAATGCCTTGATAATAATTCAACTAGCAAGAAACTACCAAATGCAAAAAGAAGCCAGCGAAGGAAGATTATGCAGCAGTAGAAAAGTTCAATTTACCGACATCGAATTTAGGACAATACGATGCAAGAAAGAAGCTGAGGAATACGAAATTATAGGAAATCCTAGTACAACGGACTCTGGTTAAAGAACCGCCCATTATCGAAGCACAAACAATGGTCCAATGAATCTGATGTATTACCAGATATTGAATGAGAAATATGGGGATATTACGGACATTACGTTATAGAGTCCCCGAGACGATGGTTGTAAAACGAAAAAGAACATGTAATACTAGTGTAAAATAGATTATAATCAGTAGTAATAGATGTAATATTATTAAATATTGTACAAATGTGTAGAAATAGTAAGCAAACAGAAATGAATACCGACGAATTAACATGTGTTATAATCAACAGATTGAATCGGAAATACGCAAAAATCAACAAAATCAGTAGAAATACCACCATTCACAGAAGCGATACAACAAACCAGCAGCTTGCCAATGTACCTATAGAGATATGTGGAATTAAATCAAGGAATATACCAAACAAGGAATTGAGGCACGTGGAGACGACAATCGAGTTAATGACACTAATAACGAAAAACAATGCGAAACTCAGTGGACAAAAACTCAATCTAGTATTAACGGGAAAGTGTGAACAGAAGGTCTACACAAGCCATAGACTAGAAGAAGCAACAGGAACGATATTACAATTTACAGAGAAATAAACGAACAATTAGCAGATCAGTTAGATGGCAAGCTGATGAAATTAGAAGATTACGTAACAATCAACAAGCACGTAGATCCAGCAAGTTGGGTTGGATGATAGCATCGATGCCAGAAATCACCCCAAACCGGATGTCAACAGTGGAATAAAATAACGCGTAACCCTTGTAAATATGTTAAAATAAACACACAAAAAAAAAAGCAACGTCAAGTAACTGAATTTTTGTTAGATATTGCAGGACAATCATCGCAGGAAAATAGAGGAACGAGGAATCCATCCGAAATTACGAGACGAATAATGAGGAAAAAATCAAAAGTGGTGAACGATATCAAGGAAGATTAAAGTGTTGTAAAATGTAAAGAATTACTGATTGGGCGAGGACAAACGAAATGTGGATGTAGAATATGTACAAGATTGTACGACTAGAAGTGATTGAAACAAAAACAATTAAATGCCCTGGATGTAACGAAATTATTGGAAAAAGATGAAGATCTACAACATGGATTAAAGCCACCAACAAAGAAATCAACAATCTATTAGTCCAATGCCGAGTAAAAAGGGAATTGTGAATGGAAAGACGTATGAGAAGCGAAAGTCACGACCAAACGAATGTTGAATATAAACGAGGATACTATGCGAAAAATGTCAAACCACCACAACGGAAAAAGACGATGAAAGAACATCACAAAGTGTGCCATAAGAGAGAGAAAATGCGAATTTGTTGGATTCATCGACGAATGGATAAAAATAGAAATGGAAACATCGGAATCTAAAAGAGGAAACAAATATGTGATCTATATTGAAGGAATATGCACAAACAACTGTGACAAGAGAGAGATAAAGTTTAAATTAAAAAGAACATTGGAAACAATTTATAGGCAAACCAATCAAGTGCCCGTTAGAGTTATTCAATTTGTCAAGCGCAACTTACCAATTTAGGAATGCAAAAGCATATGATGGAAAATAGTACGAGCATGCCGAATCATGATGAAAAACGATTAGGGATGTGGCATGGAAGTAAAAAAGCCTACGAACAGAAAATATTCACAAAAGGGCAATAATAAGAAAATATTAGAATCCAGAAAGAATTTCGAAGAGAAGCCAAGGAAATACCCTCAAGAAATAGTCGAAATAGAAAAGAAAATGCAACAGATGACCAACAGCCTAAAAGAATTAGAAAACGAACAGCTCATACTAGCCCAGAAAACATCTTAAGCACCATTATATGGAAAATACCGACATTTCGCAGAGAAAAGCTCCAGAGAGCAAAAGATGGACACAGAGAATTCTAGTAGTCCACCAATATACAGTTGGGAAACGGATATAAATTAGGTAATTAATGACTGTATCCAAATGGGAGGATGGGAGCAACGGGCACCCACAATCAGTTTGTCTTCATAGAGTAGGAAGAGGAGATTACGACGAGCTATTAGCATGGAGCCTTTTAAACAAAATATGATTAATTACAATGAAAGGACAAGAGAATTTATTCGCAACCCAATTCGAACAGGAAATTAGAACCACAGATGGGAAGAACCAACAACGACTGGAACACAGCATTGGGGGACACCACGTTTTTTATCCACACACTATTAAGAGGAGAGGATTCTTGCGAAAAGATAATCTGTATATAAAAATTTAGAAGTAGAGAAGCCGGATAAACGTTGTGAACAAGAGGAAAAGAGAGCTGTAAATAAAATGTAAATAGAAAAAAAAAATAAATAATAAAAAATCAAATAACAAAAATCAAAAAATTGCAAATAATCAGAAAAATCATGAAAAAACAAAAAAATTTCAAGAATAATGACGATATTTAGATGGCAAGCGGAACCAAGCGAAGACGATAACGTTACAGCATTGAGAGAAGGACCAGATTCGATATGCAGCGAGACTATGGAAAAAACCAGAGAGGAAGAGAAAAGTTATAACTAGCAGCAGCATTATTACTATAAAGACTACGACGGAATAAGACGGCCAACGCGAATCCATAAAGCGACTATACTCACAAAATGAGAGTGAGAGCGAGGAGCTGAAGGAAAGAGGAACCAAAGATAATTTGACGTTTTAAAGATAATTAAAGATATTTACCGACCAGCCAAAGCAAAGAAATGGCTGCAGAAGGATTTAATTTTACGGAACACCAGAACTACCAGACGAGTTAACATGCATTTCATTGCAAAGGAAAACTCGCAAAATGGGACAAAAGGAGGGAGACAGCAAAACGAGAACACTGAGGAGGTTTTCCAACCTGTCCATTTAGAATTATATTGATGTCAGGAACCAAGCGATGAAACAGGGACTAGAAGGACTTCGACAGTCGGAAGTAGACCAAGATGGAAAAAAGGAGGCCAGAGGAGAAAGATAACGATAATAAAGAGTTATCGAAGATCCAAGCAGAAACTAAAATGGGAAAAGAGATATAAATTAGGAACATTCAAGGAGAGAATTAAAACATTTCCAAAGGAAAATCCAAGAGCAGCAGAATTTGGCGAGTGTCAAAGGAATTGCCAAACAGCAAGAGGTTAATAATGTGGTGAAGCGATGCAAAAAATCAACAGCCAATACCAAGAATCAGAACGTCAAAAAAAAACTAAAGGCACAGAGAATGCTATGTTAAACAAGAAAGAGTCAAAGAATATAGAAATAATAATTACCAAACCAGCAATAGAGGATATCTTAGATCGACCAAAAACGAGAGGACCATAATGCTATTTATCAGGAGTAGATACTCCCAAAATAGATGAGGAAAATAATCAAAAGAAAGGTTAAGCTAAATAATTTATAGAATGGTCGGACTCGACACAAGCAATAATTCGAGCAATCAAGCGATATCAAAGAGAACCGAAGGAAAAATCGTGAACAAAATTCCATTGAAAAAAGAAGCTATCTTTGGGAGGCAGTATCAAATTGTGACCATGTTGGCAAAAAACATGTAAGAAAATTAATTTTACTATGCCTGTTGGACATATGGCACATGTGAAGCGTGCGGGATAAAGTCAATATATGTCCAGTATGTAGAAAGCCGATCATACGGGGGATCAAAGGATTCCGTTCGCTGATCAGTAGATAGAAAACGAAAACAATGTGTAAAAAGTATAAATAAAGGATTACAACGTAAAAAAACAAAAAATTATAAAAACTCTAAACCCACCAAAATACGAGATGATGTAAAATTTATGGATAAATTTTTGAGGATGATGTTGAAAAGAGAGAATAATCGATTATTAATATTTTAGAAAACAATATGAATCCAACGAGACAAAAGAAGTTGTTAAAAAGAGGCCGAAGGAGGCAAAACCCAGCAATCAAAGGATCAACCAGAGTCAATAAAGTAACAAGTGGGGAAGTAGAATTATGGAGACTAAAGAACGTTACAATAAAAGAAATGCTACTAATCGCAGAAGAGGGAAATAGTGCAAGAGACTCTAAAAACGAAAATGATTGTGAAAGAAAAGTGGGAAAAAACAACTAGAACAAAAAAAATAATCTACCCGGAAGGAAAAGAGGCAGAAAAGTACCAAGAGCTGAGAGAGGAAATGAGAAGGAATTTCATGCAGAACCAAACAGAATCAAAAACAACGGAAAGAGATACAAACCCTAGAGCAAGAGAAGCAGGATCAACAATGAAATCGAAAGATTGCGAGAAGTGATAAAGAACAAAGAAGCAGAGATACCAGAGAAGAAGGAGAGGAGACGATAAAAATTATCAGAAATGCAGGAGAAATTGGGCAAATTAGCACCCAATACCCGTAATAGAGAAGACCAAGAGAACCCATATGGAACAGCCAAAGATGAGGCCAAACGAACAAGCAAGATAATGGAAAATTTCAAATGGGAACAGAAAGACAGAGAACACTCAAGGAAGTAATTGGATCCTCGAATCAGACATTATATTCAGCAAATAGCCGAAAGAGAAGATAGAACAAGGCGTACAAAGCTAAATTGGGGAAAACGCAAAGATCGAGATCAATAACTGAGAAAACCAAGGGCAAAACCATTCAAAGAAAATTAGAGAGCCAGAGACGATTAGACAAGAAAGAATGCTACTCAGATAACTTGTTCAAAGCAAGAAAATGGCGAATAGAATGCATATATGCGGAGGACGCCACGCAAACAATCTAAACTATATAGTGAAATTAGAGCAGGAAATTGCGTATAAAACCAGACAGCATAAAAGAGATGCACAATCGGGCAGACGAAGCCCATCGACAAAGGACGAATACAAACAAATAAAAACGAAAAGAAAGAAAGTTGGATGAAATAGAAGCAGGGAAAATGGAAGGACCAGTATCAGGAAGCCAAAAAAGAGATAAGACGACTTACCAAAAATTAGCTGAATACCGGAAGATCTGCGGAGCTATGTGCAGCAGATGAAGAGGAGCAGAAAACATACACTCGACGGATTACCCAGTAACCAAAATACAACATTAGGAATTCAACGGAACGAATCAGAAAAGAAGTACATAGACAGGGCTTCAGAAAAACCGAAAAGGCCCACAGAAAATGTTATTGATCAATTTAAATCAGAAGAATACTGGAAACCTTAAAATGAACAAACTTGATTGAAAGACGACAAAATCCAACAATTTAAACGAGAGATAACAGAATCCAGCAGGAGGTGAACGGACACCGAGGAGTTGCAGTATTCAAAAGAATTTCAGTTAGACATCAACACGAAGTCAACCGAGCAGTTGAAAGAACAGGTTGAAGCAGAGATAAAAACGATGAAGCAAGGATATGAGGAAATGAACAGAATTGAGAAAAGAAATTGGAAAAACTAAAAGCGTTAGAAAACACGCATCCGAGTTGGAAACGCGAGTGGAGGAATGTAACGAAAATACAGAAATATATCTTGCCTATCTCTTAGCACGAAGACGATACAAATATCAAATATACCTTCGCGAGGAGAAGTAAAATATGTTACAAAACCGACCACCATAATCCTGCTTATGCCATATCCCAACTTGAAATTCCAACTCAAGTACCCGCCGAACCCGATGAAGGATTGCGGGACGAGACGGGGACGAAACGATAGGTTAAATTTAAAAGACGGAAAAAAGGTGCCAAAAAAGTGTAAAAGGAAACCAATTAAAATAATAAAACGATAAAAACAAAATTATAATCGATGTATACTTTAGCATGAATCCAAATGAAATATAGAATCCGAATGAATCTAGAAGACGGAGAATACGTAACCAAGCCCAATTCAATTTAGTAGAAACAAATACGACGGCAGACCCCACTGAGAATATTACAGTAAAAGATGGAGAGACCGAAAGAAAAGTGGAGGTTGTGGAGGAACAGATTCAGAAATATCGCCCGGATAAATCAACAACTAAATCTTACAGTCAAAAACAACAGTCAATAATGAATTAAAACGAAAACTAACTCCAGCACGGGAGAGAACAAAATCAAAAGAGAGAAAACATCGGAACGATTGAGGCGAGAATTTAGCAAAAAAGACTCGATTACCTGGACATTATGGAAAACCGAAGCAGAACGAATGAGAAATAGCAGACAAGACGCGAACAGAGACTTATGTAATACAACTAGAAGGACCAGTTGCTAAAGAAGCCAGAGAGATAAAAGAAAGTCATCAACAAACTCAGGAACGAATTAAAACATAACAGAACAGCTCCAGGAAGCGAGACGAAAAGCTGGAAAAGCAAAAAACAGCTAAACGAACTAAATTTAAACCGTACTTAAAAGAAAGCATCGAAAGAAAGGAAATCTCCAAATGGAAAATCTACAATCAACAGAGGGTAATCAAAAGAAAACAAAGGAACGATTAAGAAGAACTCCCGCAAAAACCGAGCGCATTAATAAAGCCCAAGTCCTAATAATGAGATTTTCAGAAAACAAACTTTAAAGAGGAGTGCGAGATACACTCAACCCCAGAAAAAGACGAAAAGAATAAAAGGGGCTAAAACTCCCTGTAAATAAACGAAATAACCTATGTAAATAAATATAAATTAATTACCTATAAAAATAGAAAGTAATAACCAAACCTGTGGATAATAATGATGATAATAATGAGAAAATGCAAATTACTGAGAAAACCCGCTTAGGAAAAATGCGAGAATCCCAACCCTTCAGAAGAGAGGACAGGCACCTGTGCCGATTTCAACAGAAATTTGTAGTAACCCCAATAAATGAGAATGTCAGCAGATAGAAACCTCCAATTTTGTTTGCAATTGCCCACAAAAGAAAACCAAGACGGAACTAAAACAGAAATTCAAGAGAAACCAAGCAAGCAAATGGTGCAAACCTACTGAAAAATATGAAGAGATAGCCAATATAAAAATGAGATAGAGAATAAAGAAAACCCTAGAAACCCTCATCAGAACAAATTTCAAAGAAAAGCCAAAGCAAACCCCATAATAAACCATCCAAGGAAATCGCCTTATCAATCAAAAGGCAACAAGGAAAACAAATTAAAAATGAACCCAGCTACAACAAGTCTATCAATCGAACTTATACTACCGATTTAGTATAACCTCTAACATGATACTCCATAATATGCTGTTCTCATCCTCCGGGCCCTTTAAAAAAAAACAAGCAAAGGCCAAAATACCCCAACTCAGAACTCATAAGAATGTTCAACCCAATCCAAAATTACCAATCAAGTTAGCAAAACTTTCAGACTCTCGCAGATTTCCATCAATCACCCTTTCAAGATCAACCCAGCTCGAAGCGAAACTCAAGCCGTCACGCGATTCCATTCGAAGGCCCAAATATAACTGATTTACATTGATGATTAATTCAGACTGAGTCTATTAGTTGATTGAACTTGATCTTATTACAACTTGCATTGATATTAAAACTGAACTATCCCAATTTTGATTATGTATCGTAGCCGGACCTTAAGTCCATCTTTATTCTTATGATTTAAACCTTACCGTAGATAATTTTTATGAATGTGAATATTGAAATGGAAATGTATGTATCATTTGAAATCAATTGAAACTTTGCGGTCGCAATTTTACGGAACCCCCGAGTGTTTTATGTTGGCCAGAAAAACGTAAACGGCCTGGAAAATGTTTTAAATGGATCAGAAACACACACGCAAAATAACACGCAATTTAAATAAACCCACTGAAAATTCAAGTAAACCCGATATAAATTCTGAGAAATAAAAGAATTTAAATATAAAATAATAAACATTAAAATAAATTAAAATATTAAACAAAATGCACCACAGATTCGCACGATACATATACAAATATAACAAGAAAACATAACAAATTCACGACAATTTGAAAATCAATTAAAGTTCATTAAAATGAAAATTTAAATTTCGAAAAATTTGAATTAGTAATAATTCAATAAAAAATATAAATAAAAATTATTAAAAAATAAATCGAAAAATAAAAAAATAAAATAATAGAATTGCTAGAAAAATAACAAGTCATTTTGTTTTACTGCATCAAATTTCACACGTCGATACAAATAGGTTATACTATACTGATCCATTTTCAACAATTTACACTAACCATTTTTTTCAAACCAATTTTGCGACATTTAACCATTTTTGAAGACTAACCATATTTTTCAACTGATTAAAACCATTTTCTAGAAAACTATTTTTTAAAACTTTATTGAATCGTTTGTAACTATTTTGAATCTTATTTTTCCAATCGGTTCGTGCAAGCTATTTAGAACCGTATTTCAAGCTTATTGGAGCTTAATTCAATTGATATTTTTAGGACTATTTTGAATTCTTATTTTCCAATCGTTGTGAAAGCTATTTTAGAACCTGGATTTTCAAGCTATTGAGCTAATTTCAATTTATTTTAGGTGGAAATAATTTTTGGTTGGAGCTCTCTTTCCACGGCGGGACGTGGGGAGAGAGGCATTTTATGCTTCTGTTATGATATTTTTATGATATTGTTTGAAGTATTTGGAATGGTTCATGAAGGGTAATTCTGTTATTTTGTCCTAATTAATAAATATTATTAATATACATGGAATTATTTGATATATATTTTTCTTTTAAAACTTTAAATTGAAATGCTCGAAAATTCTTTGCCGGCCAAGCCGACACATCACGCAAGAAAAGTAAAATCAACATAGTACAGATGCATGTAAGGAGCGTTGGAAAATCGCCATGATATGTACCCGTGAAGATCGGCGTATGAGAAACGCAGGTCGGAACGTCAATATTATTCCTATAGCTGAAGCGAGAAATCAAGGAAGAAGTCTCTGCTAGCTTTCGCTCGTTTCTCAATTCTGTACAATCGACCAAAATATGTTACATACGGCTTACATTATCACACAGTAGGTCAGTGGGCCACTCAATAATATAAAATATTGAACACAATATGCGTCTAAGGCCTATTAAAGGGAGGGTACTTGGTTAAACTTAAACTGGAAATCGTTGTTATAACTATTTTGCGATTAACATTTTGAAATAAATAAATTTATGGGGAATCATTGAATTTCGAATTAAATTGAAATTGGTTTGATAAAATTTAAAAACCATTATTGTAAAGTAGAGTGTTATTATGGCTAAAAATTAAAGTAACATATTGGGTAAAAGAAAAGTTGAAATGCTCGTAAATTATTTGATTAGGGGGTATTAGCAAGTAATTTCATCAATTAAATTATTATAATTCATTTCAATAAAAGTAATTGATCTTTGAGTAAGAACGAGTAATGTGTTGAATCTAATCCAAATCAACCCCGATTAAAAAGGAAAGCAGTTAAGATCGAATTCATTGATTTCAAATAAAGAAACGTATCAATTAAAGGTAAACGATTTTCGAATAACAGTATGAAATCCCTTAACTTAACTTGTTGATTAAAATTTAAATGTCACCCCACAATCCACCGTTAATTCATTCTGATAAAATTGAAGAAGTGATTGAGCAAATCAAGTATTTAGATTAAATTATTGGATTAAAGATAAACGAATTACAAATAAATATAATCGTTCATTAAATTATTGATAACAGTAAAATGATTAAGTTAGTGCCCAAATAAACCATTAGTAAGACCCAAATAATCTAGTTTTGAGTAAGTTAAAATATTGAATAAGAATAAATACAAATAAGTTCCGTAACGAAGCTTATGGTTAGTGGATTAAAAGTACTCATAGGTTAAAAGGTTAGAGATTGAAATTCGAATAACCGTAAAAATGTTAAATTAAAGTAAAACTGGTTCACGGATTTAAACCAACGATTAAGCATTAAAAATAAACTTTTGTGGTAATAGTGATCCAAATAGCCATTAAGGAGACTTTAGAAATCGGAATAAAGAGTGTGCCGATATTTGTTACTGATAATACAATTTCTTAATTAGAACTAGAATAGTTTTATAAAATTCTAAAATAGGTTTCTTCAATTATCGTAATGGCAGGATTTATAGCAAAATTGAATTAGCGGTAAAAGGAATGATATTTACGTTAAATCTAAATTCAATACAATTGAAAAAAACACAAAGTTTAAGGGAAAACAAAGGGCGGGGGAAAAAAATTTGTATTGAACAAACAAATTCCAACATAGCGAAGTATTTCCAATAAAAGGGTATCGCATCTATTTTAGAAACCTCGATAGCGTAGGAAGTTTTTCCTAAAAGTTGCAATAAAGTAACATTTGACTAGTCAAACGAAATAACTTACCGGAAATTGAGATATTCACGGTGTGGGCGAACATTTGACCAGTAATTCTAAAAATATGACGCGATAATACAATCACCGGATGTAACAATGTAAATCACCTTTAGTGTAATGGTAAATTTCCCGGAAATCCTTCGCCCACGCAGGATACAACCTACACAGCGACTAAGTTATCTCGGATCAAAATCCGCCTAAATCTTTAAAATGCGAGCAACTGCTAATTAAAGTTAGAAACCAAAACTTTAAATCAATGTCCAAATTCCCTTAAGTTACAACGTACGAGTATCCGCCTACATGAAAACTTTCTACTGTTAAGACGCATATATCAAATATAGGTAAACATCAGGATTACCACGCATCATACCAGATCTCTCTTTTT